>KB639995.1:59320-104793 GCA_000346575.1 Lasioglossum albipes
CAGCCGGAAATGGGAGGTTCCTGACGTTATTTGAAGCAACATTTTCCTTTGTAAAAATGTTATCCGCGACTTTGTTTAGGACTTATTAACGAAAAACACGGACCAATTAGAGCGCGATCTAGACGCGAGTTGCAACAGTCTAGTCGGCGCGCCAACCGTCTATTGGCTGACTGTGCCAACTCGCGTCTAGGTCGCGCTCTGATTGGTCCGTGTTTTTCGTTAATAACTCCTAAACAAAGCCGCGGATAACATTTTTGCAAAGGAAAATGTTGCTTCGAATGGTCTCAGGACCTCCCATTTCCGGCTGTTGAAGGAATTTTGGGACACCCCGTACAGTAACTCACAGAAGTGTTGGATCGCTCTTTAAAACAGTACAACTTTTTGAAGTGAATACTTCTTTAGGCGCATCGCAAACGCAATTGTTGGGCACTGAATGAGTCTGATCCGTCACGCTGCGCGGCGAAACGCTATTCGGTTAAACTCGGGGAGCCAAGTTTAGCCGAGCGAGCGAGAAACAGACAGGTGTGCAATTGCCATAGAATTTTTTTTTAAATCGAACCAAACGACCTGGCTATTTTTTAGCAATTAGAATCGTTGGTTTACTAAATGACGTGTAAAAAAGATTTTGCAAAAATTGCAATTGGTAGGAATTACATAAAAAAATAAAAAGCCCATTTTTAAACTTTGTTTTTAGCTCGTAAAGGAGACTTCAAATATGAGTTTTGTAGATTTATGTTACTTGTACACACAGACTGCAAATTTCATCCGAGAATGTCAATAAGAAATTCAAATACGCTCATCTCCCTGCGACAAAACTATAAAATAGTCTCCATTAAACGGGCTAAGCAATTAGTGTGTGATAAATTGTCTATGTTAAATGATTAATGCTACGTAATTAGCTAGTTAAATATAGGAATATTATAAATACTTAAAAATGCTTCATGGAAAAATCTTAAATGAAATTGAGATCAGTAAGACTAAGAATTTAATATTTACCAAAATCTATGAGATTTACCAGCATGATAAATTCACATATTTCGCATTACTGAGCTCATTTTCAGGAACCTGTAACTGTAACAATCGCATGTTGTCATACTTTGACTACAAATTTCCAGCATCAATGTCATGTCCTAATTCAAACTAAAGCAAAGAAATGCATTCGTTAAGAAAGATTAATTGCGTATTTGATACGGTATTAAAAAAACGCAAGAATAACCACGAGTCTGTGAGGTATTATTATTAAAGACTGAAAATAAATCTTTAAATTAGGGGTTAGAGCTTAAAGAATAATGAGTGGAAACAAAATAATAACGCAGTGCAAAGTGCAAACTAACACCTTAATTTGTAAAATAGAATAACATTAACATAAATGTCAGAGTAATAAAGAACTAGGCATAAAATATGCAGAAGCAGGAAGTATAATAAAAGCATTAAAAAGGCGTAATGACGATGGAGAAAGAAACTGATAACTTAGGTTTGCAAACAGATTAGAAGTAAAGACGCATTGATTTTATGTATTTATGACAAAAATGAGTAGGTGTAACTAAAGATAGTAAAAACCTTAGAAGAATGTAAAAATACTATTATATTATTTTCAACCTTTTATATATAAACATATTTAAAAAAATAATAAATTTCTGTGTTCTAATTCAGGTGGAAAATTTTTATTTTGCAAAAGATCCGCTGTCTACTTATAATGATTGACGATAGTAAAAATGAATACATATTACAGTGGTGAAATTTCAGCAGAAAAAGATAGCGAAAGCATGAATTGAAGCAGGAGATTAAAATGAAAAACAAAATAACAAAAGAAGTAGCGCAAGAGAAGACGAGCAAGGATACGGTTGAAGAAGCGATGATAAAAACGTAAACAAGAGCAAAGCAAAAATGAATAGTTAAACTGGAAGGGAAAGGGAGGGATTTAGAGAAACAGAGAAGAGCGGACAGAGTTAAAATACTAGGAAGAGGTGGAACACCGCAGGAAAATCACGGCGCGGTTGCCTGCGGCTACGCGGAAGGGATTGGTAAAGAGGGAAGGGTGCGGCAGACTTTATCGAGAGCCTGGATTTATGGTTTCGCAAGAGCAGACAAGATTGGTAGGATACGAGTGCCTCTAAATAGGAAACGAAAGTGAATCGCGTCTTTCCTTTTGCTACCCTGTGTTTGCGATACGTTATGATATGTTATGCTGTGGCACACCAGAAACGTTCTTCTTAAATACACAGGGCGATCGGTAACTGGTGGTACAATCGGAAACGGGGTAATTCTACATGAAAAATGAGTGGAAAAAGTATTAGGTGTGCAAATAAGTTCCTTCTCCTATTCTCTGCGATCATAACTTCTGACTGAATTCGAATTATTTCCCGATTTTGGTGCCATCCGAAAGGGCGTTCTTTTAGTTTTAAGAAGTGTTATGATGAGCGCAGGTTTACAATCCTATGCAACAATTTCAAGCAATATGGTGTGCGAGAAGCATCATTTTCGTCACTTCTTCTAGGAAATCAGCTGTTGAAGTTACGGAAATGGTTTGTACGGCACGGGGAGAAACCGCTGTATCTTACAGAAATTGGTATGGATGCAAAAAGTGGTACCGAAGATTCAAAGCCGGAAATTTTTATTTGGAAGACGACGGTCGTTCAAGTGCACCGAGAAAGTGTGATGAATGATGAGGGTCAGTTAGAGGAATTGCTCAACGAAAATCCGACCCAGACGCAAGAAGAATTGGCAGAAAGATTGGGAGTCACCAGACAAGATTTTTCAATTTGGAAAAAAAAGGGAAAGAATTTATTTGCACACCTAATAGAACAAAATTTTTTCATGTAAAGCTTCGTTTTCGAGAAAATCAACTCGGAAAATGCATCAAATTTCCTTGCTTGGCGGATCTTTATGCAAAATAAAAATTTGTTGGGTTGAAACGAAAGTTCGTAGCGTTTTTAAATTAAAACTCAAGGATGAAATTAGGATATTTATACATGGATTTGTTCAGTAACATATTTTCCATTCTATTGTATTACTTTTTGCCATTTTTTAGATGACTTATCATGTTGTTCAAAAAACCTGTGTGAATAAATATCGTAATTTTATCTTCGAATTTTGATTTAAAAACGCTACGAACTTTCGTTCCAACCTAATATTTTTCGCTAACATGTTTAGTAGGTTCAAAATAGTATAACACTATTTTCAAATGCTTCTAATGTTTTTACTGTTTGATAATGCATCTACTCTTTTTCATTATAAATGCATAAAATCCGCTGTCTAGTCATGAACAGACGCATCAGACAACTCCTATTCAACAGCCACGGCTGTTCGATGTGTATTTTCAAATTCGATTTTCTCAAAAACAAAGCCTCGTATGAAAAATGGATAATTATATACTGCAGCGAAAGAGTTTTAATTGGTCACCAATTTTTCACTTCTGTTACTAAAATGTATTGATTCAGCTTTTTTTAAAATTATATATACAATTGTTATTTATCGCCATTAAACGACGTAAACAGATTTACACAATCAACTGGCTCATAGTGGAGACATGGCTGATAGTGGGGACATCTACCTTATTGGTGTTTTAATTATTTGAGTGATCCTTCATAATCTGCTGGTAGTTCGTGCGTTAACCTACTTACAGAGGACATCTACATGCAAATTAGTTCAATCAATATCATAAATATCTTAATGAAAACGCATAATTATGTCTTGCGGCCACGAAAAGTCAAAGGTAGTATTGACCTTAAAGGTCTATGACCCTTACGTTGCGCCGCTGCACTGATTAGAATCTGTGTGTCACACTGACACTTACGATAAGATCTCTGGCTGCTAAATAAGCGATTTACAATATGTAAAACAGTATCGATGTTAACGTCTACAAAACAAGTCTCCTTGCACAAAGATAAATATTATTACTCTACTCATCCGCATTTTTAGTTCGTCAATATAGCCCACAAAGTAAAATACTATTCTGGTTTTAAATTAGTTATGGGATAGTGTCTAGTCTGTATTGGGATATACAGGGTAGTCCATTTATCTTGAGACAGTCAATTATTACGGAAACCAGCAAGAATATGAAAAAATGTTTTATATAAAATATTCTTCATATGAAGGGGCACATTTAATGGCGCTATGCACATTTTTCCATAATGGTCTCTTTAAGGGTCAGATGAAGGGCAACTTCATTTTTTAAAATGGAAACCCATATTTTTTATTTTATATTCTTATTCTACATCGAAAAATAATAATATTTCGTATAAAACATTTTTTCCTGAACCTACCATTTTTTATATACTTCAGTTGTCATCTAACGCTTAAAATATCGTGAGTGTAAGTTTCTATAAACGATTCGCCGATTACAATAAGACGCATAATTTCTCTTATTGTTAGTGGAAGATGGAAATTTCAGCGGGAAGCACCTGACAAGATAATTCATGTAGAAGTTTTATTTTATCATTGAAAGATTTGTAGCGCGAGATAATTAGATTGAAATATAAATTCGGTTTCGCATGAAAATACTGGTATCGTGATAAGCGACCTGCGTACCGCGATACATCAGCCTGCGAAATTGGCCTAACCGGAAATTCCCACTGTTTCCGCTCTCTAAAAAACTAGCGTGCCGTAATATTTTCATCGCGTGTGTTCGACCAGAACATTTAATGGCTACATAACAGACTTTTGACGGGCATTGTTCCACCGTGCTAACAATGTGAACTATTACCTATCATTATCTTGTATCCTGGCAGTGCAAACAGATGATTAGAACGTGTTAGGAAATACGAATTAAATGGATTTCCTTATTCATGAACTGTGGTTCAATAACCAAGTTGATATTTGTAATATCCGCGATTCTTTTGAGTTTATTTTAGTTGATTTTCTGAGTTTCGCGTAGATATGGTTTTGATAAAAGACTGTGCGTGGCGTATTATACGTGTGCCTCATTATTTTTTGCGAACTTTTCCATTTCATTAAAATGCTAATTTTTAAATTTCATGAAGCCTAACCATAAAATTTTAAAAACAAATTTTTAACGAGTTAAGCTTAGAAATTTTGACTTATGGATATTTAGTTATGGAAGAGTTGTATGTTTAAATGCTAACAGAGACCTCAACTAGACCTAATCGAGAACTTGATATCATCCTGAATTACTAACTCTGGACTAGCCTGGGGAAGATCAAGATAAATAAGATTTAGATTAGATCTGAATTACGTAGACGATGATAATAATACGTCTTGGAGTAGATGTCCCATAGCTAGGGTAATTCACGTAGTATTAAATAAATGTAGTGATATGTATATATCAAAAAAATTGTCAATACGAATTGGTTTGTTAGTCTGTTCTGTCTCGATTCTTTGAACCGATTACATTTGTGAGTTACGAAGTAGAATTCTAAGTAGGGTGAAGGATCTCCAAACCAATATACATGTATAGCATCAGAATATATTACCTAATACATATTTTAATAATAACAGAAACTATAAATGAATGAACAACACTAAATAAACAGTTTAGATAAATGTTTCTGTTAATAACTCTTTCGTAACCCATTGACAATATATTAAAATATTATAGAGAACGGAGTGTGGTACCGTTCTGTATATATTTACCACAAAACACAAGCCAACCACTTGGATTACCGTTGTTTCAGAAAAACAATCAGACTCTATAAAATTCGATTGTTTTTCTCTGGACGTATTTATTCTATACAGGATGAACAAATAAAAGGATCAGCTTCAATATTTATCGAATGAAAAAAGTTAAAAAAATTACACCATTTTTTTGAGATGGTGGCACCAGCATATTTATATAACTAAATTACATATTGATAAAACAGTAGAAACATTGCCAGACTTCATATAATTTGCCTAAATTTTTTAATTAACAGATATGTTAACCTTTAATTTTCTCAAAACAAGAGAAAAAATGGACTTACACCACTTTCAAAATAAACGGTCCATATGTATTTTTAAACGCGAGTATTTTATATAAAATTAATCGCAAAATTCAGAGCTTCCCGATGATATATTCCAATATATAGTTCAAGAGAAATGGTCACTGAATGAGGTTATAATGATACAATAAAAAAATTACGAAACAAAAGTTCGCGAATTTAATGGCCAACCTAATACAATTCACGTATGTCTACATTTCAATGCATAAGACGCTGAGAAACGTCTTTCAAACAGTTGGGATTCAAGGATTCAAGCCGAGTAATCGTTTCGGAACACTTAAATTAATGACATCATTTGTACGTTCGCTGAAGGAGTTGTGTGTATAAATTGTGCACGATCCCTGTCCCTCGAAAATAAAGGGGTTGCGGGGTTTCACGTGACCGACAAGGTCTAGGAGATTGTAGGACAGAGTATTCAACCTACAGAGAAGTAGAAGAGAGACGCAGGAGCCAGACGATTGTCATTTCCTCGTGAAATTGCATCTTTGGTTACTCTGTCGTTCCACAGGCTGGCCATGTGCACCAGAACTCCGCAGTTTCCAGCACAATGTCGGATTTACTTGGAGTATCTGGGATAAATGTCCCGTAGCTGGAACTAAACCCTGCAATGGACTACGCTTCATTTCGCAGTCATTTGCTAAATCTACGATCTTTTTCATGGAGTTTTGCATCCAGAAGAGACTGGTTTATGAATTTTTCATTACGTTCTCGTTCCCTTACACAATACCTTCCGTAAATATTCGCTTGTCCTTTCTTTACTTGTGTCAGATCGTAATTGCAATTTAGTTGATTCATTGGCACAGTAATAATTATCACAATGTTTCGGTCCTTCCAATTCCTAGCAAGTCTTTTGCTTGAATCTTTTCTTCGTTTGTGCACGCATTAGAAATGGTACAAAAATATTCTTTGTGTCGTCCGAAAGAAGACAGTCTTATTGTAAAATCGTGCGATGTATATGTTACGGTAAATGTAATAAACTGGTGATTATATATAATTACCTGTTATTATATACAGGGTGAATCACGAATCGTGATCAGTAGAGATTACTCTGTTGCTGGCTGTCCGATCGAAAATGTTTTTATCACATATAAATGGTTTCAAAAGAACTTTCATGTGATTATAGCAAATTTTTTGTAAAAAAAATTAAAAAAGCAATTTTTTGCAATTTTCTAAAATGTAATGATACGTTTCCGAATTCGCCTTGAAATCCTCTGACAAATACACGCGAAAAAATTATAGGTGTATTTGCAAAAATTTGCAAAAAATTGAAGGTGACTTCGGAAAATTATAAAAAAAGAGTTGACGAAAAATTTGCTATAACCACGTGAAAGCTCTCTTTCCGATCGGACTGCTAATAACAGAGCAATCTCTACTGACCACGATTCGTGATTCACCCTGTATAATCACCAGTTTATTTGGTAAATGTGATAAATTATTGAATATTTATCAAATTAACCGGAGAGTTAATATAATTCCGAACTCGTAATGGTGAATGTGCTAAATATCTTGACTGATTCACTGATCGATTGTCAGAAAGAGATAAAATGAATGTGATAAAAGTCACATTTTCTAGAATCGTTAAAAACGACGGAGCCATTTCCAGTAAAAATATTAAGTGACTCACCCTGTACGTAGAAGTAGAAGTAAATCCTTTTTATTTGATTTTATTGAGAACGGATTTAATTAAAAATTCTCCAAGTTTATCCTATTCAATCTTCCCTTTATTGGAAAAAGATTATTAATTCGTTGGTAAAAGTTTCATAAGGAAAACAAACGATAAAGTAATGTTTAATATTGCAGTAGTATTCAATCCATCGATTTCGTCCAAAGGTTTCGAATGTCAAGCATATGTGTTGGACAGGTCACCAATCGAATTCTCTCGAACGAGACAGATTTGATTTATTAATTTTTTATAATTAAGAATAGTGTTAAATAAAACTATAATTGATACAATCAATGTTGCCCGGATTCCAACAGTACCTATAGTAAATATTCATTCCGGATAATGTTGCATATTGTTAAGTACTGCTGTTATGAATATGTTGTAGGAAGTTTTCTATCACAGAAATTCTTTTTCAGAACTAAACTGCAATCTCGTCGATACTTGATCGAAGTAGAATAATTCTGGTCAAATAATGCTGTGCATCCCGGCGATTGGTCGAATCCTGCCCGAAAGTTTCCCACTCAATTAAAAGTTATAAATGAGAGTGTTTCAGCGTAAGCCCGCTTCTTTAGTCAGCGGACCATACAGACTGCGATCGAATGACTGAACCAGCAGCCCGTGAAAGAGGCTAAAACTAGGCTAATTTAGAGCGTATAGTAGCCACTCATTATTTCTTATTCACTCCACAAAATGCTTCTTCGAGATTTATTCTGATACCGACATTGTACCTAGTAATTAAGCACTAAATAAGGAGGATAAGAAACATGTTAAGAAAATTTAGATCTCAAGAAATATTACCACTTACAATGAAAATAAGAGTAGAAACTATAAGCAAAATATAGATATATAAAGAACTATAAAGCAATTATACCTAATCAGCTTAGCAGTCGAGAGAAAGCGACCAGAATTGATAAACAGGAGAGGCGTCGTCTTCCATCACGATAATGTCAGACCCCACACATCTTTGGCGACCCGTCAAAAATTAAGAGACCTTGGCTGGGAAGTTTTGATGCACCCACCGTATAGTCCTGAATCAGTGTTACCATATTTTTCTCTCGCCAGGACCCTTACCCTTCCGCCTCTCGCCGAGCCACGCACCGTATCTCGTCTTTGCACTCTTCCCACTAACGCCGGCGACAGTGGCGACACGCTGGTGTACGGTCGCGTCAGCAACTAGTGGGAAGAGTGGGAGGCTCACGCGACCGTACGTCAGCGTTAGTGGGAAGAGTGCAAAGACGAGATACGGTGCGTGACGAGGCGAGAGGCGGAAGGGTAAGGGGCCTGGCGAGAGAAAAATATGGTAACACTCCTGATATTGCATCAACAGACTACCATTTGTTTCGGTCTCTACAGAACTCTCTTAATGGTGTGAAGTTGACTTCAAAAGAGGCCTGCGAAAATCACGTGTCACAGTTTTTTGCCCAGAATCACAGAAGTTGTGACGGGATTATGGTTTTACCTCAAAAATGGCAAAAGGTGGTCGATCAAAACGGCACATACTTGATTTAATAAACTTCGTTTAAAATATGGAAAAAGCTTGATCCATTTCTGCATTAAAATACGAAGAAACTTTTTACCGATTAAATCAAAAGTGCTAATATCTATTGCAGTACCAGCAATAGTCCAGTTTACCCTAAATAGAGTGGTGGCTCGGTAAGGTAGAGGCTTGGGTCCTTCGAAGGCTTCACTTTTACCGAACAATCGAGCATACACCGTTCGTTCGTGGGTGTGACGCTGGGCCGTACACAACACCGCGTAGTGTACGATGTACATTCTGTCAAGAAAGTACCGGGAATCGATCATTTAAAAAGCCCGCTTAAAGGGATTGTTGAAATTTTTTTTTGTCGCTAAGTTAGCACAACTGTCCTTTATATTCACGCGGAGTTTGAGCGTCACTTGTCATTTAGTTTGTTTACAGTGCGCCATTTTGTCAGTTCATCTCAAGTGTGTTTTGCCATTCTTACAATGGATAAAAATATCGAACAAAGAATCTGTCTTAAATTTTGCATTACAAATGGAATTTCGTGTGCCGAAGCGCTGAAAATGTTACATAAGACTTACGATGAATCGACTTTGTCAAAAACACGTGCGTATGAGTGGTACAGTGCATTTAAAAGCGGTCGAGATGTGGTGGAAGATTTGCCTCGCTCTCGTTGGCCATCAACGTCTTCAACTGAACTTCATTGTGAACGAATTTCTGGCCAAAAACTCAACAAATCTTATCGAGCAGCCACCGTATTCCCCTGATATGGCTCCGGCCGACTGTTTTCTTTTTCCAAAACTCAAATTACCACTTCGAGGCACCCGTTTTCAGTCGATAGATGACATAAAAGAGAATTTGCGGCGAGTACTGAAGTTGATTCCAATAAATGCGTTTAAAAAATGTTTTGATGATTGGGTTATTCGTTGCCATAAGTGTATTATTTTGAAAGGGGCCTACTTTGAAGGCGATACAATAAATTTGGATGAATAATACATATTTTGGTGTTTCATTGACCAATTCCCGGTACCTTTTTGACAGAATGTATGTATACATTTTTGCCAGACGACAGAGTAGGGAGTCCCTACTCCAGGGTTGCCATATGAGGCCCCTTACGTTTCCGTCCGTCGCCTAGATGCTCCGTAAAGCCTGCCTTCGCTTCTCCCACTCTTACCACTACCGCTGCCGCGTACCGCGTGGAGCATGCTACCGACTCGGTCGCGGCAGCGCGTGGTAAGAGTGGGAGAAGCGAAGGCAAGCTTTACGGAGCATTTAGGCGAGGGACGGAAACGTAAGGGGCCTGGCGGGGCGCGCATATGGCAACCCTACTAGGGACGTGTGCGGCTGAGTAATGCTTGCGAACTCGTGGCGTTCCAGGTCCCAGGCTCTCGCCTAAAGGGCTCCTACTTACTGAACGGCTACTTACTGTAGTGTGGCAATATGGATGACGTCAGCAGGAGTATCCGACACTGGCGACGTAGTCTATTCTGGACTTTCGTGCCGTTCAATGCAACAGAACCGCCAAATGCCAAATTGAGCTGTGCGGGTACGTATATATGTACATACCTACATACGTACGGTTGTGCGTGAGCTCAAAACTCTGGTTCACGTAACAGCTTTCATATTTGAAAATTTAGTGTGATATTCATCGAAGTGTGAAACTTTACTGTAGATTCATCTATTTTCAAGTTGTGCTACTAAGAAAACATCACGCACATTTCGAAACCCTAATAACTAGACTGCGGATCTTTATGCAACATGAAAATTTCTTACCTGAATTGCAACAAACTGGAGTGAAATAGAAATTTATTTTCTTCCCTATCATGTTTACTAGGTTGCAAATAATATAATGGTATGTTTAAATTTTCCTAATGTTTTTGCTATTTTAAATTACACCTCCTCATTTTTGTCATAAGTGTATAAAATCCGCAGTCTACTAATAACTATTAAAAATTCTTGAAATGAATGGTGAATGCTTTTAGTTTCTACGACCTGCACAGCTTTTAGTAGTTTTTTCGCGAGTCCTGCAAATTGCAATTTTTAAAAATGTGTTTAGCACATTATCTAGTAAATTAATCTTTCTAACTTTTCAAAGAAACGCAAGATGTTTGGTCCACTTTTTAAATTATTCTCTCTCGAAGAGTGTTCGCATATTAATGAGTAAACTGCAGATCTTTAAGTGAAATTTTAAAATTAACAAAATAGAAATTTTCTAAGTTATTTCTAAGAAACAAAAGTTAACTTTACAGTTTGTATATCACCAATTTGTTTTCACCATAAATGCATAAAAGCTGTAGTCGAATGTCTGTCACGGTATATTTTGTTTATGTTTATAAAAAACTAAAAGATTAATTCTGTTTTATAATAATTTACAGATTTTTATTTATTTCACTTGCATGATAAAATAAGAAAGATATTCCAAATTACTGATACTTTATTCGTCGAAAAATTGTTTCGGAAAGTTTCGACTTCACGTAAGATTCCTTTGTGATGGTAATTGAGGCGAATAATTATGACCGAGCAATTTCGAAGCGAAATGAAAGTTTTGCCGTTTAACTTGTTAATCGTATTTTAATTTTTCCGGTCTTTTACAAGTAGTAACAGTTGCGGAATGAGGTTCGTTGAAAGAAACATCTTTTCCTGCCAAGTATACATATACGTTATGCGTACAATCAATCATTGCAATCTGTCAAATAATGAAATATATTGCTTAAAATTAGTATGGCTGGTCGTAGAATTAATTGTATTAGTATTTGTAAGTATGAACTTGAAAAGGAGATGGAAACATATATGATAACTAGACTGCGGATCATTATGTAAAATAAAAATATCTTACCTGAATTGCAACAAACTGGAGTGAAATAGAAATTTATTTTCTTCCCTATCATGTTTACTAGGTTGAAAATAATATAATGATATGCTTAAATTTTTCTAATATTTTTTCTATTTTAAATTACACCTCATTTTTGTCATAAGTGCATAAAATCCGCAGTTTAATGATAACTATAGACCGCGTATGTTTATGCAAGTTTCGTGGAAGTCACAAGAAAAGGGAAAAAACGGCGTTGAAGCTGCAGTGTTTTCAGTTGAAACTGTTTTGTATCGTCGAAATCTCTCCAACATGGAGAAATCCCGTATTTCAAAAATAATGTTAGGATGTAAAGGTGGAGAAGGAATGAATTATAAATAAACAAAACAGAATTGCGCCGAAATAACTAGGATAGTTTATTGGCTCATTGGGAAAAAGCCTTCTGGCATAAAAACCCCAGAAATAAAAATTTAAACATTAATTACAAAAAAAAGACGATGAAGATGTGAGCGTTAGAGCAGCGATAATAGTGAATTATCATATATTGATAGCGTTATGTAGATACACAACCAGGGTTGCCATATGACGCTCCTTACGTTTCCGTCCCTCGCCTAGATGCTGCCTCCGCTATCCCCACTCTTACCACTACCGCTGCCGCGACCGAGTGCTAGCATGAGAGCGGTAGCATGCTACCGCTCTCATGCTAGCACTCGGTCGCGGCAGCGGTAGTGGTAAGAGTGGGGATAGCGGAGGCAGCATCTAGGCGAGGGACGGAGACGTAAGGGGCCTGGTGGGGCGTGCATATGGCAACCCTGAACACGACTCGGCAGGTAGAGTTCTGCTGGATCCCATATGTATATGGATAAATGTGTGCTATGCACGACCTGGTGGAGACTGGCTCCATGGGATCCGTCGAGTTTGTATGGGTGTGTGCTATGCACGACCTGGCGGAGTACGACTCTGAGGGATCCCTTATGTTGTTATGTATGTATGTTCGTTATGATCATGTTCAAACATGATTTGCAATATCGCGCAGTATCGCTCATGCTGGACACTACCGCGGTTCAAATCACACTATCTCTTTACTGATCCTTGTGCGAAGGGTCTCGAAATCACTCTACCGGACGACTTTCTACAACTGTTCTCGTTCGTTCTTTTCCGATCACTAACATCTGGGGCCCAACCGTCTTTTCCTCGAAGACCCCAGGAAATTCCGGCGCCGCGCAGTCGACCGACGGTTTACGTCGTGGCGCGCACATGTTTGTATTGGGACTGACCAGTGTTACCATATTTTTCTCTCGCCAGGCCCCTTACCCTTCCGCCTCTCGCCACGACACGCACCGTATCTCGTCTTTGCACTCTTCCCACTAACGCTGACGTACGGTCGCGTGAGCCTCCCATTCTTCCCACTAGTTGCTGACGCGACCGTACACCAGCGTGTCGCCACTGTCGCCGGCGTTAGTGGGAAGAGTGCAAAGACGAGATACGGTGCGTGACTTGGCGAGAGGCGGAAGGGTAAGGGGCCTGGCGAGAGAAAAATATGGTAACACTGGGACTGACCCGCACTAAAACCGTAAACAAAGAGCATCCTGTCTGGTCTATGTCACGAGACGTAGACCGTTCTCGGTCCTCATTTCGTACCCTTGACTCGAGTATAAAAAAAAGGAAAAACCCTCTTCGTCGCGACGAAAATTTATGGTCGCGGTCGAACATGTTTTCTTCTATTTATTGCAACACGCCCCGTAGACAGTCTAATATAATTATAGAAGAATAAACACTAAACTGATAAGTAACATTCGAGTGAGCTTTCACGTACACCTTCGTCCCAGAAACATTTTTATGGATGATTGTACGGGCATTATCCGGAATTAAATACAAGAAAATCTCTTTTACTTGTTCCACCATTGCCTGGTTTGTACCTCATACTTCTTCCAGAGCAGCTGTTAGGAACAGGTATCCGGCGCAGTCATAGAAACACTTATCTATCCAATCATCGCTGACATCCACGTGGAGCTTCTAGGGGATCGAATCCTGAAAGAAACTTCACTAAAAGTATCTAATTGTGAATGGTGTAGATATGTAGGTATACCTGCATATGTGATATGATCATGTGAAGCTCACCTTGAATGACTTTCTCAGATCATGTGAAGATCACCATTTCTTTCTATGTTGCCATATACCATACCATGAATATGGCAGCGTATAATATCTCCTTCTTCGTATATCTCCTTCTTCGAAGTACTAGCAGCAACAAAAATCGATGGTTTCCCAAACAATCAAGTATACTAAAGTCGGTACTCTCTCTCTCTCTCTCTCTCTCTCTAACAGCACTCCCATGTGGGATACAGTCAAGTCGGAAAGTAAGGTAACGATTAGCGTATGCAGGCAAATGAATATGATATCCTTAATAATGATAATTATAATTAGACTGCGGATCTTTATGCAAAGTAAAAATTGTCTGCATCAATTGCAACAAATAGAAACTAAATGGAATGTTATTTCTCCCCTTACTCTTATACGCTCCTCGAGTGAAAATTGACCCATTTTCTGTTTTCAGATACTGTATTATGTTTGATTTCTTTCTAAATGTGTTATAACTTGGTGTATTTCTAAAATATCATATTATATGTAAAACACGAGTCGAAATTTGTAAGAAAAATATATGTAGCGAGAATGAAAATGCTATTTAGATACAGGGTGGTCCGTTTAAATAAGGTCACCTATATATCTCTTCAGGTTATTGTGATGCATAAAATATTTGGTACGTAATGTGCATGATACCAAATATCTGGAACGAATATTTTTTTCCGTAGATCATTTTTTTCGGAGTTATCAAGGTCATCGATGTTTTTTGATACATAACTACATTTTTTATTATTGCATCGGGTAACTGATCGAAAAATTCATTCAGATATTTATAAAACATGATCTTGAAATGACCTTAATGATCGTAAAGCTATTACCACGTATAAAAACAAAGGCTACGAGTTAGGTCATGTACATACATATATGAAAAATATTTATTACGCTTGAAGCCAGATCAACGAAACTACTTAATTTATCGAATGGAAGATGATGAAGAAAGGAGTTGAGATAAATAATTTAAGATGGCGAGAAGTATTTCCTAGACAGCTTAAACTCCCGAGCACACCCATATCTTCTAGGTCGTTAATATTTCATTAGGGAAACTCGCTTTTTCCAGGCGACATCGTTGGAAGTTAATACGAAGACAGATTCAAGAGTAGGTGTATCCATGTATTTGCGTAGATGATCTCTCGTGCCTGCGACCTACCATCATAACGCTATATATTTCCATTAGTCTGTCTGTATACTCCATACTTCTAAAACTCATGTTCGACCGAAAATTTACCTCTCACATATAACAAATAATGTTCCAATGATCGCGGTTCATTGAATGTTACGAGTAGATTGCGGATCTTTATGTATTTATGAAGAAATTGGTTGGGTAAAATATAAAACAGTAAAAAATTTAAAAAATTCAAGAATATTGTAATGTCGCTTTTATTGTAACAAAGTCGTTAAGGGATGAAATCAATTTTTATGCTATTCTTGCTTCCCACAATCAATGCAAAACATTTTTCTTTCGCATAAAGATCCACAGTCTAGTTATTATATTATGTAGTATTATTAAATATATTATTTATATTGATTACATTGTAAAAGAAAATACATTCAGTACATAAATCTGTATTTTCCTATTTACATGCTCCCCAAAAATTTTCTTATTTTAAGTTTCGTATTTACTTTACTAATAATTAAGCTGAGTTAATTATCATAACTTTGTGCAAGAGTTAGCTTAAGGAGTATACTCTTAATATGTGCAAAGAAAAAAAGAGACATAATAACTACAACTTCAGAAGAACGTGGTACACATTGACGGGCCAATTTCCCTATTAATATGCTCGTCACTGTACATGGTTACTTTGTTCCGAAGGGGCACTTTAGCCCGTTCTCACTAGAATTGTCTGCAGTGAATGTGACACGACGTGAGTCTACGCGTCAATACACGATTCTGAACCGATGAGTGTCAAGCTGAAAGGGTTTATACAGGGTGAGTCACCTACGTTCCTACCTCAAATACTTACCTTTGTTGTTTTCAAAGATACATTAAGTGTCTTGAGGATGAAGTTGAATGATAATGGTCATATTTTAAATCTTGTTTATTCATGCAGAAACTTTCGTGCAGAATCACCCCCTGCCCGACTGTACTACGATTTCCAGCCCACCCTGTATATCAATTGTTCTTAGGCTTTGCATTGCCAGTGCGTCAAAACCGATTAGGTAATACACACTTTTCTTATACACATTTAATTCAATGCAAATTAGTCCCGACAACAGCATTTGTATTACAACATAGCATGAGAAATTAAAGACAGCACGCGTGTTAGTGTTAAAGTAATTTCGGTATTTTAAGGTGAAATAAAACCGAATTTCTTTATTCAATCGATGAACTTTAATCAATAAAATATTTGCTTATTTATTCTTCTTGGCAAAAGATCATCGAACAAAAAGGAAAATATCTTATTCAATACAGTTCTTTGCATGAATAAACAAATTGGGCTCTATTTCACCTTAAAATACCTTAAAATACAGAAATTACTTTCTTGCCAACCCAATGTATTGACAGAGTTGATAATGTACCCTGTTTAGGGTTGATTCGGCGGCGGTTTAGTATAGTGACAACGCCTGCGGTGGTGGGTATTAGGCGCGTATGGCGGGGGGGGAGGAGGGTAATACGAAAACGAAAAAATTATTTTGCGGAAATGAACGGTTGCCGAGATATTCGCAAAAAACTATAATTATTTAAAAAAGGTACCCCTCCGATTTTAATGGGAATTTTTAAAAATACTTCAAATAAAAGTTGTAGACCTCATCAAAATACACATTTTATGTCCTATTGATTTTTGTCATAAAGGCAATAGTTTCTGAGAAAAATGATAGATCAGAAGAGTTATGTATATGGAGTTTTTAACATTAAATATCGTTTTTCTCCAAAACTATTGCCTTCATGACAAAAATTAATAGGACATAAAATGTGTATTTCGATGAGATCTGCAACTTTTATTTTAAGTATTTTTCAAAATTCCCATTAAAATTGGAGGGGAGCCTTTTTTAAATAATTATAGTTTTTTGCGAATATCTTGGCAACCGTTCATTTTCGCAAAATAATTCTTTCCGTTTCGTATTACCCCCTCCTCCCTCACCATACGCGCCTAACACCCACCACCGCAGGCGTTGTCACCATACTAAACTCCTGCCGTTGATTCATATCTCACCAGTAACGATAAACGGACCGAGAGTCTTACCCAGGTTTTAAGTGAAACAGTTCATATCTGAACGGTAACGACGATTCGGCTACGATAATTTTCTTCGAGCTGGTGAGGTTCTAGGAACCCCTGGGGCTAAGGTGGGAACCCATGGGGTTAGGGTAGCAAATGACACGATCTTCGGCACTTGGCCTTTGTTCGAGCATCTCGAACCTTTCTCAGGTTGCCGCAGAATCGGAACGATAAACTATGAACACGCAAGACCGATCCGATAATCGTTAAACAGAAATACGGCACTCGACCAATTCCTAGATAAATCCGAAAAAGTAATTTTAGTAGTGGGATCAAATGAAAACACAATTTTTACATGTAGCTTGTGCTGTTCGTTAATCCTTCCAATCACACGAGATGTAAAATCTGGCACTGTCTTTGCGATCGATGCACGACAAAATGGACTTGGCAACGTTTACTGCTATTTCCTACATTCGCTTTCCTCAATTGATCGGAGCATCATACCCGAAGTGCGTTTCGACATGTGTTACTTAATTGTTAAGCCCCTTGCACTCTTCATAGGAGCATGGGTGATAGAGCAACTGCTGTATTTTTCCTCGTAGGGGAGACCCGGGCGAAAAGTTCCCGAGATAAGTTATAAACAAGGAGAAGAACGCAACCTGGTTTGCAGTGTCCTGAATTCGCCTTTAATCTTCTGTATGCCTGCACCTATAAAAAATATTCACATCATATTATTTAAAGCTGCTCTTTACTTTACCGGACTCAAAAGTTCCTTTCTCCTATAAATTATGATGTATATGGTATGTAATCTAGTAGATTTGTTCCCGTGGCGCCTGCAGATCGAAGTTTCGATCCTGTAGGATCAATGGTTCAGGAGTTATGCTTGCTTAAAGTTGTGCATTTTTCAATGTTTTTGACAGGCAAGGGCGTCGCCATATTGGTTAGTAGTGTCGCGCGCCGCTTACCGAGCAGAGCCGCTACGTGGTAGTTGGTTGGTAATTAGGTCAGAGTGGGCGGCAAGGTAAGCGGCTCGCGGTCGTCACTACAAACCAATATGGCGGCGCCCTTACCTGTCAAAAAAACACTAAGGATTGCCCAACTTTAAGCAAACATAACTCCTGAACCATTGATCCTACAGGATCGAAACTTCGATCTGCAGTCGCCCCGGGTACAAATCTACTAAATTACATATTGGGTTGGCAAATAAGTTCGTTCGGTTTTTGTGATTTATTCCACTGTAAAAAACCGAACGAACTTATTTGCCAATCCAATACGTCATAATTTATAAGAGAAAGACACAAAATGTGAGTCCGGTAAAATAAAGTTTACCCTTATTTTCAACTACATATCATGCAGGTTTTAATGTATTAGATTATGTATTAAAACAAAACGCACTTTATACAATAATTTAAATCGACAGAAATTATTCAATAATGAGAAAAGCACAAGTAACACACGTCTTTACGATTTGAATGTAACACATCTAGTGAGGATCAATCGGGCCGGAAAATTGAACGATACTATGGACAAACAACCAACGGTTTTATAAACCAACTGGAATTGAACCGATCGTTCTTTGTGTGGAATAATAAATAGATTAATTTTGTTTCTCAAAGTATATTTCAATAGTATGCAAGTAATAAAGGTGGACATAATTATTACCGAAACTATTATTCAGAACATTACAAAGGAATTAAGAATTCGAAAGCGAATACTTTATCCCGATTATAAAGAAATATGCGTTTAAATATGATTATATTATGAAGGGAAATAAATTTTCAAAAATAAAAAATTTATTTTGGAATATAATGTACATTTTAATTATTTCCTCGGGTCTCGATTATCCATCAGGCCTTAATTTAACCGGGCTCTTTGTCTCCCGATCAAGCCGGTTAATCAAAGTTCTACAGTATCAAGTAACCCATCACACACAGTCGCTCACAGTAATATTCTGAATTGCACGGACGAACGCATAAAATTTTAAAAATGTTAAAAATGTTGTGCAAATCACAATTGCATCGTTTTAAAGGACGCGCATGTATTACGAATTTTTTGTTGTATTTTGACGTGTAAACGCAATAAATAGGTCGACTTCGCTTATATAAATATGAATATACATGTAAAGAACGACGTTAATGAATATGACTCTTCATTCCGTGTAAGAAAATACTAACATATGTATTGTTTGTAACCCGCCAGTCATTATAAACCGCCACAAAACTTTTTGTTTACACAGCATCGGTTGCCGCTGACTGTTATACAAACAATGCACATCTACAAACATGTAAATCCAATATTCCATTACGTATTTTGTTAACAATATCAGGAATATGTGACGCATAAACTGCATGAATAAATAAAAGAATATGCGGCAGAGTATTAATACCTACTTTCATTTAATGTATTGCGGTAGAATTTGTAAAGAGATGGTAAACAACACGAATGAATAGTTGCCATCGCGACCTCGACAAAATAAAATCAATTTTTTTTATGAGCATTTTGTTTAATTCATGGTTAATTGTTGTCGTATTGACTTTTTACGTTCTTTACATTTGCGTCTTATTTGCGATGGAATTCCGTTCTCATTTTTCATTAATTCATGGTAAAATCTATACGTAATAAAACAGGATTGTCGCAGCGACCGAATATATCCAGTCAATTCTTCTCGAAATTACGAAACTGATGGACGATTTATACATGCGTGTGTTACAAAACGTGCGTTTACGTCGCATTGGATGCGAATGGATGACAGTAAAATGAAAACGATACATATCACGTTTTGTGGAGTATAACAAGATAAAATTAATTATACATTCCATCGTTCCGTTTAATATAAAATAATAGAATCGTATTATATCTATACAGGAAAGCCATTAGTGCAGAAAATGTTTTAATTTTAATGTCGAGTCAGCTTGTGTAAATGAGAGCCGAACGGTGTATCTTTAGAAATTTATTTTAAAATGGTTGAAATTACACTACTGTTATCATATCACGATATTGGCATATCCGAAGATGAACTTTCGTTATTTAAACGGAAAGTCAGAGATAGAGAGGAAAATCAGAGGAGTCCAATTATATGAACAATCAAGTTTTGCATATGAATTTTTGCCCTCCAATGCTTCGAGTAAACGAGAGTCAACATGAAGCCTCTGTGTAGATTTTAGATAAGAGCTAAATGGATACCTAAAATATTGCTTTTTAAATACATCTGGATGTTTTGTTCAAATAAGAGAAAATATAGGGAGAGTTCCCCTAGTGCTAGACGGTTTTTCTTAAATAAATAAGAAAAAACAATGTTTTAGTTTTTTTGTATTCTGCATTATTTACAAGTTAATATTAGAAATCTCATTAAAGGACCAATATGATCAACATTATAATAATAGTTAACTTAAATAAACGTGAAAACAGTAAAACTTACTAACTTAACTCAGTACAGTTTCAGTATAGTTTACAATGTTGATGCAATTTTTAATTTTTGTTGGCAAATTTTAGGAAAATGGAAACAAATAAAATATTATTTTATGTGGTAGCCTTTGTCGGTCTGATATAAATAAAAATCGTATTCAATTCTATACATAGAATTTTATATTCTATCATTCTTTGAAAACTCTCAGAAGCCATAAATGCATAAAGATCCGCAGTCTAGTGATCACAAAGGTAATTTAAAAAGTACTTACTACAAGATATAATAACACAATTGACGCGTCTTTTGGCCAAGAAAATGGATAATTATTGTATAATCCGTTGTAAACCGTCATTTGAGGAAATCGAATAGCAATTATTTATGTATATAGGTCGATTTAAAGAAACTATTTGGTAACAAATTGATTTTAGGAGATAGAAAATCAATTGAATCTTAAATATAGAAGATAAAATTGTTTGCAATCCATTCTACTATTATCGACACAATGAATCAGTGCTTAGTAATTTCATTCTAAAAATCAATCCATCCCCAAAATAATTTCTGCACTAAATTGACAATGAAGCCTATTCGGACTGAATATGAAATATGGTTACTCCTTCCTAACAATGATACCATTTCTCTCATAGAGCTAATTTCACTAGGTTGTTCTAGCTGTTCTACTAACTATACATTCCTATCTATCGGTTATGATGGATAATGAAGCCGTTCGAGGTGGCTCGAAAAGCCCGAGCTCTTTCGAGCCGGTTCGAATTTAATTGGTCCGAGAAAAAGACTCGATCTAACTATACCTTTCCTGCAGTCATCGGGTCAACAAGGGACTAATCATATCGGTATGCCATTGGAATAGCATTCTCTTATACAGTGATCCCCGAAAGTATTCGAACGTCCTTTAAATCGAAATCACTTTTTTAAAATTGGACCAAACAAGTTGGGTTTTTTGAGCAATAAGAAGCGTTGATTTATTAAATCACGCGCAAAACAGATTTCGTAATAATTGCAATTGGTAGAAATTTTTCTTACGGGCTCCAATAAAACAGTTTCAAAAAGTGCCATCTTTATTTTTTCATGTGAACTATTTTATTTGAGCCCGTAATAAAAATTTAAAAAATGTGTTGTAGATTTATGTTAGTTATACATGTTCTGAAAACTTCACGTACTAATTGAGGACGTGTATACCGCGGTATAATTAAAATAAACACACGCACACGTATGTAATTACTAGACAGCGGATTTTATGCATTTATAACAAAAATGAGTAGGTGTAATTTGGAAAAATGAAAACATTGGAAGAATTTAAAAATACTGTTATATTATTTTCCATCCATTATATACATTAAAAAGGAAAATAAATTTTTATTTCACTCTAGTTTTGTTGCAGTTTAGGTAAATGTAGGTTATGTAAATGGTAGGTTAGGTAAATACAAATTAATGTAGGTAATTCGTAAAGTTTGCATGAAAGATATTTACTTCCAGATTAGAAATACTATACATATACAATATTTTATAATCCATACAATTCTAGTATTTTATTGTATCTCACAATATACATACATCACATTCTGACTATGGCAACAAGACAGCAAGATCTAATAAACATTCTACGGAAATCTGTAGTCGATGAGCCAAATTGTCCACATAGAAATTCAGCTTGTAAATTTGTAAACTTGTAAATAAACTATGCCCGATGAAAAATTACTTCATTTTTGTTCCTGTTACGTAGCGTGCCAGCCGCATAGACACGACTCAATAAACTGTTTATTCTTCATTCGTAGTTATTCCATTGCATTTTTGCATACCACGTTGTCAAAGCTTTTGCTCATTAAGGCACCTGCAGCGCGAAATCTCTCTAAACACAGAGAGTGGTCGTGTTGTGTGTTTGTCACTCGCACCACTGACAAGACGCGAGAGAAGTAGCTGTTAAATCCTCCCAGCCTTCTACCCTCTTTTTACGCAGTTAAAGAGATATTTCATCCAAGGTGGACTTTGTACACGATCGTGTTTTGTTTTTTACCTGTAAAAATTCGAAATCGGTTTAAACCGGTTTCATGGAAAAGTTACAATTCGAGAACGGTTCAGCGAATTAACTTGAGTGTGTTTCGGTTTTTTCTATATTCCCGTTTACAAATATTGTTTCGATGTATATGTTTTAAGCTGCGATGCAATTTAAAAGAAAGACACGAAATACGGCAGTTTGAATGCACGACGGATCCATTCAACGGAAAATTTTTCCTCGATACGTTCTATTTTGCCGAGCGTATAATAAATTGACGCCGCATTCGAAATTGGGAGAGCGACGAAATCACGGTCGAGTCGTAATTCACGCACTGGTCGTTGTGGAGATGCGAAAACGAGAGCACGTTTTACAATTACATTCGCGCCCGTTTCTCTCTGCTCTCCGGTGCAATCGATCGAACGTTCCATTCCACTCTAAACGATCCGAATTAATGGAAATGACGCGACCTATATGTAAGCACTCGGAAAAATAATCGCATGACTAGCAGATGGCTGCTTTCAACGAAAGATGTATGGAATCTCCGATCTATAAGTTACAGTAAGAACCTTCGTGCCTTCAAACTCCAAGCAATTTACTTTCCACTGATCAAATTTACAAACTTTGTACTTGTCGCATAAATGTTCGTGTATCGAAGAGATTGTGGACAATAATGGGAAAGCATACGATATGAAATCACAAATATTGCCGACGTTACTCGTATTAATGTTTGGACGTTGTCACAATGGCTTATTGTTGTTTCATATACTCTGTACTTACAATATGCTTATCGAATTCATTATTTCGAAATGGGGTGTAACATGTGTTCTAGTTTTAAAAATACATTTTGTTAATATATTTATGTGTTTCACATAATGAGATAATGAAATAACCAGATAATGAAAGTTTCGTTTTACACTATAACTAATTCAATTATAATACGAAAAAGTGGCTAGATAGTCCTAATTTTATTAGACGATTGCATAAGTTCGTGCCAGATTTGAAAATAAAATTCAATGGTTTAATTTGAAAGAGTATACAGTTTTGTTGATCAATTATATAGTCGCCATTCTTTTCTACAATTACAGTTTGCGACATCTATGAAAATCGGGTGCGAAAAATAGTAAACAAAAATAGTTTCTCATAGTTTACTCATCTAAATTGTAAGTAATATACGGCGCAGTTCGAATAGTTCTGCATCAAATTTTACCATCGCGTCGTTACACATATTCACTACACATCTGTGAAAATGGCTGGTAAGAGTGATTAGACTTTATGATTACACATACGTATATGTATGTGCATGCCTGTAATATACAGAAAAGGATAGTACATAGACAGTTCTCAATACCGTTACTTTTCACGTAACCGAACTTAATTTTTTTTATTTATACACATACGTACATACATAAAATGATTAAAATAAAAAATTAACAAAATAATACCCTTAAAAAATTACAGAAATTAACAAATGTTTTACATTGATGTAAATTATTAGTTTACTTCTTTTTAAATTAATTTTAATTTTGTATAAGGATTCCGAACCTGCTCGTGAGCTTCAATAACTATACCGTTGAAATTGGCTCAAGAAGGGCTACAGTGACTCGTATACGTAATATAAGCATAAAGACAGCAATCACAAATTTAAACGGGGAATGTTTATTATAAAAACAATAGAACAGTTTATTCGACCGTTACGACAGTCCATAGTGCATCTCTTAATTGTAATTAAGTTAACTGAAATATTGTAAATAGTCGAAGCATAAGTCTTAAGCATAAGATTTAAAGGTATCAATACTTTTTCATTTTAATATAACTTCCTATTGCCCCTTCTATTTATAAATATATTTTATCATACATTGTATTTATATTCTTAGTCTAAGAAATACTTTTTTAGAAAGAGTCAGGATTTTTTTTTAGATTTTTTCAAAGCCTAGGATAGTTTAAAAATTATGTGGAAAATACATGCTTGTATTTAACTCGGACTTTACTATTTTAACTCGAAAATCAAACATTTCTTCCAACCTAGAATATTTCCATTCCCTATGATCTTTTAAAGCTTATATATGGATATGAATTTGGTATAATACCTAAATGTTTAGTAATTAATTAGATACCGATATATTTGATAATGTAGACAATGTTTTGAATACAGCAATTTTTAATGGCGCCTCGGAGTCATTATTCGAGTGCTAAGCGTTAAATTTAAAGTAGCAGTGCAGTAGTGCCCGGTTAAATTGTCCTCCAATTTGTACGATTAAATTTGCACGACCCAGCCCTACTTTCTCCCACCCCTTATTTTACTTTCCCTCGCTATATCTATTCTCGTAATTTCTACAGCTCGAGTCAATTCTTGAAAGAAAAACGCTACTCTGTTACGCGGAAAATTTTTAATTCCAGGTTCCAAACTGTGCAAATTAAAGTGAGCACTGCTGTAATACATTTTCCTTCCACGCCTACAGTTCGAGCGAATGGCCTGTCGCGGTCGAAAATGTAACGGGGATAGGGTAACTATACCGCTAACTGCGGTATTATGCTTCAATCGTAGTTTATTTTAACATTATTCCTAAATTTATCATGAAATAATATTATAATATGTGTAAACATTTTTTATGGAAGAATAATGTGTTCCGAAGACAAAAGAAATTGGTGCCTCTCAAAACCTAATACAATTTAATTATGTCCCTCGGGTCTCGATTATCCATCGGACCTTAATTTATCCAGGCTCTTTGTCTCCCGATCAAGCTGGTTAATCGAGGTCCAATACGAGGTACAATATAAGAAAATATTAAAAAACAATTATTTAAATAAACAACAATTTTTGATATACCACTTTTGTAAGACGGACTAAAAAGTATAAAATAATTGTTTTCCTTGCCCCATACAGATAGTCCTGAAAATTTGTGATTGTGAATTTTTAATAGCTGTGAAAATACTTGTAAGATTTCAAATGAAAAACGTACTAACAATTTTATTGCACTGCAAATGATAGGAACTGTTGTGTGAGAGTTTTCTCAACGGCAGCTACTCTCTACACTCATTATTATTATCTTGCGGCCCAGGTTTTTCCTTTTAAATCTTACAAGCATTTTCATAGCTATTAAAAATTCACAATCACAAATTTTCAGGACAACTATATGGGATTAGGAATCTGTGGGTCTAGGAAAAATTATTTTATACTTTCTAGTCCGTTTTAAAAACGTGGTATATTACAAATTTGTTTTTGTTTAAATGATTATTTTCTGCTTGTTAGTAGTTGATATTGCATTGCCATCCAATTCTGAGCGATGTTTAAAGTTTCATGTCTCTAGCTCATCGGGAAGTTAGTTTAAAATCAATTGCAAAATTTGTACCGAACAGTCAGACAAGAAAGCGAGTTAATAAAAACGTGATAAAATAAGATCGATAACAATCGAAAAATAACAGTGCACTAATTACTGCGTACCCATTATAATGCGGATTAGAATTCGAAATATGCGAGCGTACTTTACTACGAGCAGTATTTTAATTAATTACAGTAAGATATGTTTTGTATATGAATCACGTCGTAGGAAGCAGAATTAATATTTTACATTTCGCTTTTATTGTACTTTAAAACATACCGAGGAATCAGAAATCCGGAAGTTTTAATCACGCGGCAAAACATGATTCGCAATCGAATCTACGACCCTTGAGAGTTGCAAGCTCAAATTGTATTCGTACGCGAAGTTTAACAGGCGCATATCGGCTGCGCTCCTCAAATCTGTGTGACAAAATCACATGAAAATACACTAGAGGGATACGAGCTCACTGACCGAGGTTAGTTAAATCGCAACGAAATTGTTTCAACGGAAACTTTGCGCTTTGCTGCCACCAATTCCAATCAATGGATTCGAAATGTGATCACTGTCGATTCAATTTCTATGCCCCTTTTGGTTCCATCGATTTATGAATTGACGTTGTGAAAAATTAAGACAGTCAGCAATATTATCGAATATCTGTAATGTACAATGTAGAAATATATTGTTCAAGAAGGTTGTTGTTAAGAATAATAATAGAGACCGCAGGATTATGAAAATTGTTAACTTTTCTACCTAATAAAGTAATTAACCCTTTGCCCCACAATATCGAGTCAGACTTTGTGATGAAAATTCTGAACAGAGAACAAAATTCTATTTTGTCGTTGGCAATATATAGCCCTTAGAGAAAACATAGGCATACCAAAAATATAAACTATATGTTTTTTCTACGAAATTCTGAACGATACAGAGAATTTCTAATCACTATAACCGCGAAATAAATCGTAGTGCAAGGGGTTAAAAACACCTTTAATAACTAGACTTTCATGTGAAGGAATAAATACATTGAAAATTATATTAATTGCCTCCGTCAAATACAATGACATACTTCTTACGATGCAACGATCTAAACTTTAGATTCTAAAGTATGATCTTGATTAGTACTTGTAAAATATATGTAATAATTAGACAACAACAACAACAAACTGGGGTGAAATAGAAATTTATTTTCTGTGGTAATATGTTTAATAGATTGAAAATGACGGGAGAGTATTTTTAAATTCTTCGGATGTTTTTACCGTTTTAAATTACACTTACTCATTTTCGCCATAAATGCAAAAAATCCTCTGTCTAGTAATATTAATATGTTAAAATCTGTAGAGGACACAATACTGCTTAATAAGCGCGTGCGCATTTTCCCATTTTTTATGTGTAACTTCGTGTCGAGAAAAGGCAGTTATTTAGAACAGGGGGATATCCACCAATTTTTTGATGGACATCAAATACGTTATGTGGGGTGTGATTCAAAGCAACTTTTTGGTATACATGTTACCGTCGCTCGATATTTGTGAAAGACCATTAGGTCCACTTCTTGGGGCGGTGGGGGCAGGGGGGCTTTGCCCTAAATCACGAATTTGGCCATTTAAAAGGGCAGAATTCGCTGGTGTGGCTGTTCGTAGTTTTTTGCAAAGAACGTCCGACGCGGTGTATAGGTAACATGCATAGGAAAAAGTTGTTGAAAATCATACTGAGGAGGGTCCTCCTATTCCGAATAATTACCCCAAAAAATTAACAAATTTTGGTGGTTTGAAATTGAGGTTTCCTAGCGTGTAATAAGCACTGACGCAGATGCCAATAATATATTTTTTATGACATTGTGATTATTCCATGACTTTAGTAGAAAAATTAACTTATTCTCTTTCCCAATGAACCAGGAAGAAAGAAGAACGTGCCGCAGGACCTACCTTTATTTTTTCAACAATACGAGAAACCTTTATTTATCCACGTGTACATTTTCCCATTTCAGTTTCATCTGAATATTATTTGTGCCCACATTTGTAGTAATTACTTCTCTCTCTTCTGAAAATGTTTTTATTATTATGTGCATAGAATGATGAGTAGACCGCGGATGTTTATGCAAAATATAAATGTTCTGTTTTAACGTTATAACGTACTGGAACGAAGTAAAATATTTTTTTCATTTTATAATAATTTTAATAAGTCAACGATAATATATTCAACACTGTTAAATCCCTTTTATCTCTCTCACGTTTTATGTTTCACCTTCTCATTTTTATTATAAATGCATAAAATCCGCTGTCTAATGATCAGTAACGCAGTAAAGCAAAAAGAAACGTATAATTGGTTACATACACGTATTTTCCGGATGATCGTTCCTAACAATAATACTCCGCATCATGTTTTGTTAAGGTTATTGGAAATAATAAAATGGTAAATATAATTGACCATATTGAAAACATAAATTGACTTGTGTCTCTATAATCAAACAAATACAAAAAGGACGACTGCTATCATTCAGACTATTTAGAATTTAGAGTGTGATGAAACAAGAGATTGTAACGCTTATTATCTGCGATGATTCCCGAATATGACTGAACAGGATGGAAAATATCGAACATTTTGGAAATTTAAGCCAAGACGGAAAAAATGTGTGGACAGTAGAAGATTGATCAATTCTATGAACGGACATCAATCACGCAAACATTTCATACTGCATTGTTCTATGGCGACAATGAAGGGTTCTTCTAACAGTGCGAAGCGCTCACGCTGCAGTGGTGCTCCACGTAGCAGCATGCAAATCAACATGAACTGCGTCACAGTACTTCAAGTTTCATACTGTTTTAGGTTCAACGTGAAGATCACAGTTACTGTTAAATATGGGGATCAAAAATAACAGTTATTCTAAAATTTTCTACGATAAAAATCGTTAATAAAAAGTTGATTATTATTGAAATTTAAGATAATGTACACAAAATTTAAAGAAACAAATTCGAAGAAGAAAATGGTTAAAAAATATCGGTTTTTATACTTTTTTGGTTATGAATAACAGTTATTAGTGTCCAAAAGCTTGGATCCTCCTCGATAACTGTTATCGATGAAGAAAAACTGTTTCGATTGCTCAAAGGAGTTATCGATGACAGAAGTTCATTTCGATTAAAAATTGTTCTGTCGTGAAACAGGAGCTCTGTTAGATACACCTAAAAAATTGTAGATATGAATATAAGTAGACGGCGGATCTTCATGCATTTATAGCAAAAATGTTTAAAATCGAAGATTTCAATATATGATTTCTCCACTATTAAAATCTATAAGGGAAGAAATAACATTCAATTTAGTTTCTAGTTCTTGAACTCGATGAAGACCATTTTTATTTCCCATAAAGATCCGCAATCTAATAATAAGATATTTTTTCGCTCAACATTTCTGTGTCTTTCGAAATTCTAAACTTTCTTTACATCGCATCAGATATTAAAAACAAACGCAAGATTCATTCATGGAAGAACTGTCGAAGAAGACAGATTCCGAATCTTGCGAATACGAATCATCGCGGTTTAAAAAAATATAAGCGTGTGCTGGTCGAGAAGCAGGACCAAAAAGTACAGAGAAAATCCACAGTTGGAATCCTACCTATGCTGCGCCAACTGTGTTTTTATAAGCAGCATTACTATTTTCGCATGTAACGCGCACGACGACGCAAACTTCACTGATGATGTTGATTTTGCTGTCTGAAATTGTTTTTGTGGTACCGCAGATGGTTAACGGTACTAATGTACTTACAGAATATACACATGAAATGTAAAAACTTTAATGTTAATTTAGTTTCTCCCGGGAAACAACGAAAACAGCGCAGCGATTCTTATTTTCTCTGAACATGCTACAGCTCACCAAAAAATCGGAAAAAATTCATGAACAATACTTATAACTAGACTGCGGATGTTTGTGCAATTTTCAAATTTTTTAGGCAAATATTAAAAGAGTGGAATTAGATAAAATCTTATTTTCAGTGGTAGTAGCCTTTTTAGATCTGGAGTAAATAAATCGTACGAAATTCCATCGAATTTTACATTCCAGCATTATTTGAAAACTTTCAGATGCCATAAATGCATAAAGATCCGCAGTCTACTTATAACCAGAGTAGAGCACAAATCAACTAATTAAAAATGGCTGATAGTCTGGTTTATTGTTAGTCATAACAAAATAGTCATTAGTTAAAACTTTTTGATTAGTTAGTCATAACTACATGGCACTAAGTTAGTCACAGCTCTAAGTAATCGTTAGTTATTGTTTATTAGTTATGATTAATCGTTAGTTGATCAGTCACCAATCTTTAGTCATCAGTCACTATCGTGCGATTAACATACATTAATATGTATACTTAAACTATATCCGAATTTGCAGTGACCAAACGTGTCGTAATCTGTATTTTATTATTATTATTTGTTGTTATTATGTCTTATTTTAAGTTGTAACCATTTTTAGTCATTAGTCATAGTGAAATTCTGATTGCGTATTCAGTCATTAGTTATGCCATTATAGTCAGTATTCAATATTCATCCGTAATAAAAATTTAGTCATTATTCATTAGTCATCTACTTTACAGCGTTAATGATAGAAGACAATATTATTTAAATGTCCTGCATGGCTTTATTTCATGAATTATTATGCGTCGTAAAAAAGAAATTATCCGCTTTCAGGGAGTGTTCGAATATTAATAAGAGTCACAAAAATGTAAATTGGATTGACACGAGTATGTTTATCAACACTCTTCTGTATATTCGAAAAGAAGACCTTTCTTAGATTCTGATATTGAAAATTTACTTTGATCACGCAGGGAGAAAAGGTCGATTGGTTTTGCATTGTCTCGAAACGATGCATCTGTCACCATTTTCCGCCGTTTAAACACTGTTTGTGTAGAGGTACGCACACCACTGCGAGTTACATTGAAATCTCCGATACAGGTTTCACAGACACAGTTTTCACCGAGAAGATTTAACGGAAACCAGGTTTGATCGACACCAGTATTCAACGACGGTAATGTCCTTTCAGTGGTTTCAGTTCTACCGTCAAAAGGTCAAAGCATTTATACAATATTCATACGTATAACAATTATGTACATTTAGAATTTGCACTGCTTGCTTCCTTCGTAATCGCACGTTGTGTCTGCCAATTCTTAAAACCTCTTGATTCGGACGAAACTTCACTGATTTCAAAAACAATTTAAATTGCAATGTTATAAGTTGACTGCGGATCTTTATGCAATTATGGCTTTTGAAAATTTTCAGGAAATGCTAGGATATAAAATATGACAGAATTCAGTGCGATTTTAATTTACTTATTCCACTTCTTTAAAATTCGTCTACAAAAATTGAAAATTGCATTAACATCTGCTGTCTAGTTATAAGTATAATGATACCTGTACAGTACTGTGATAGAGATCATTTCTTGTTAGATATAAAACTTCAAATCAGGTATAACCTATACCTGTATTAATTATTAAAGTAACCCTTCTAGCGGCTCCTCTCGTTAGACGGCGCGCGACGCTAAGTGCATACCAACATGGCGGCCTTATCTATCAAAAACGCTTAAAATCGCTCAATTTTAAAAGAGCATTACTTTTGGATTAGTGAATTCCTAACATTACAACTTGGATTTTTGTCATTTTCTCGTCAAAATCTACAGAATTGTATAAAAAAATGTTAAAAATTTCTGGTTTCCTCAGGTGAAATATAACCACAACTGAATTTCACTTAGATTAGTTTGTTTAATCAATTATATTACGTGCCTCCTCCTTCGACCACCTCGTAGATGCTTAAAGGTATACGGCAGTAGAAAATCACGTATTTTCTTTCTTTATAAATTTAATATAACTTTGACAAAATTTCCATCTTTGGTTTCTGTAATATTGCGATCGTAAAACTTAGTGGCCAAAGTTTCCGAGTGAGGTGCCCAGCCTGCTGTCTTCTTGACAACATCAATATTAACGCCAGCTCTCTTCGCAGCCGATGTTGCGGCATTGCAGATGCTGTAAGTCGAGAAAATCGTCCTGTTCACCCATCTTTTTTGCAGGACACTTTTAACTGTAACTGCCCCTATATATCATCTCGCAGATCTTTGGTTTTTGATATTCATGCTGCTGATATGATATTGCTGAGGCAATACACACCGTAAGATCCTTTATATACAGGGTGTCCCAAAACTCCTTCAAGTCCGGGAGATGGGAGGTTCCTTAGGTCATTTGAAGCGACATTTTCCTTTGCAAAAATTACGTCGGCCAATAGACAGTTGGCGCGCCGCACAGTGTCACGAAATGCCTATTTTTTGGACAAAATTCAATAACTTTTGTTCTGTTTATGATAGAGACATGAAACAAAGTGGGTTTTTTCATTTATATTGAATGCAATCTCAACATGATACTATTATAAATATAGTAATTTATTTAAACATTGTAAAACGATATTTATAAACAAAATTTTGTTTTATTGCTGGTTTTCAGTAGATGAATTCTCAGTTCAGTTCTTCCGAAACTGAAACTTCGTTTTAAACTCCTATAACATTCGCCTCCTCGACACACATACACTCTTTGTTTGCTATGTCTGCCGCAACTGACTAAAAGTAGGACTATTCGCTCTGGTCTAAACATTCTTTAATCATAATTCGCTTTTATAAACAAATGAGTAGTCATACTTAATCAAAGCTTACGAGTACATACAAAGCATACGAGGTGCAGTTGCATTACTCGTCTTCATAATCTGAATCTTGCTGACCAGCTCTTGCTACATATTTTGTTAAATAACTCCGTTTTTCGCAAGATTTCGCAATTAAAATTTACATAATATCAAAATATACTATCTTACTAATACAACGCAAAAAAAATCGCCGACACGTTTTGAAACCTTTTTTTTTTTATCCTCTACTAAAGATTAGGGGAACCAATAAAATTTAATGGTTTCATTTCAGGTTAATTATTAAATAGTGCATAAGTATTACAAAATTTTTGAAGATAAATTATAATTAGCCAACCCTTACCCATCATTTTCTAAAAAGATTATTTCTTACAAATGTCTTTTGTTCATAATACAACGTAAACAACTTACGCTATGAACTGATGTACTATTTCATCTTCCAAATTTTCGCTTACAGATTCGCTCGTAATTAGTTTCCTACTGTGCGCCGGGTCGACAGTGCCAGCTCGCGTCTAGGTCGCGCTCTGATTAGTGAGATTGGTCTGTGTTTTTCGCTAATAACTCCTAAACAAAGCCGCTGCGGTCATTTTTGCAAAGGAAAATGTCGCTTCAAATGACCTAAGGAACCTCCCATTTCCGGGACTTGAAGGAGTTTTGGGACACCCTGTATATGTACAGGGTGAGGCACCTAAGACTCCCACCGAAAATATCTCCGTTGCTTTTAGTAATAGTTCAGTGGAGCAATTATTGTGACGGGATATTATTTGTAAAAATATAAATAGAGGAAATGAAATTCGTCTACCCTCAATGTATATCTATTCTCCTGTTTACATACGTTTTATATTATATCGAACTATGTATATTGAAATAGTCAGAGATCGTCAATGGATCAACGCCTTCGTTTCGCTAACCAGTTTGTACGTACAACGATGTTCATTTGTTTCACCCCCTTTCTTTGCTCCTTTCCACAAAACTTGTCATTAATATATACTTTGATTTCTCTTCTATGAGTTTTTTCGAATTCTTTTCCATCTTGTTCAACACAATGAAAATCTAGAGGATCCGAATTTCCTACTTCGTTCCATTGAATTGCATTTTCATAACTTTTACGAAGTCACGTGTGTCGACAAACCACGTTCAGGCAATTCATGGCTGAATTCTACTAAAGTCCTTGCTCCTGGACGACAATAGGACCACGAAGGAACCGCGTGGACGTAATAGATTCTGTGTGACGTCAATGTATGGACTACGCTTGTCCGTTCGTTCACGGATCAACAGACTCTGCGTGTTCCCTTCATCACGTTCCTCATCAATTTCTGGAATTACTTTGCTGTCCTTTCTACTTTCACTTGGTTTTTTTCCGAAACGATACACTCCAATTTTATTCTTTTGTAAGCAGACGGTGGACGTTTATGTGTGGAGGGTGATAAAAAGGAAATCCAGAACATTAAGTGTAAATAATAGAGGGGACCAGAGCTATGGTTGTTACATTATGTAAAAAAAAGTGATCGAAATCAAAATTTGTATTATCACTAGACTGCGGATCTTTATGCATCTATGGCTTATGAATAGACAGCGGATTTTATGCATTTATAACAAAAATGAGTAGGTGTTATTCGACACAGTGAAAAAATTAGAAGAATTTGAAAACATTGTTATATTATTTTCGAGCTATTAAACATCTAAAGAAACAAATTAATGTTCTAGTTCACCCTAGTTCACTGCAAATCAGGTAGAAAATTTTTATTTTGCATAGAGATCCGCTGTCTACTTATGAAACTGATCAAAAAAGGCTAGAATATAAAATTCCATAGAATTTTGTACATTTTTATTTGTTTTAGATCTACAAAGGCTGTTCTCATTAAAAGTAGAATTTTATTTCATTCCACTTTCTGAAAACTCGCCTAGAAAAATTGGAATATGCATAAACATCCGCAGTCTAATTATTACCTTCGAAATAGGTTCCATCAAGGGTAATACGCACGCACGTCAACGCTTCTCCCAGTTTTCAAAAGATATTTGTAACGCTGAAGAAGGTGTAGTCCTCAGCTCCTTTTGCGAATTCTCTTTTGTGGCTTCCATCGATTCAAAACGCCTTCCTCGAAGTGGTATATAATTTGAGTTTAGGAAATAGGAGAAAAGGGTGAACTTTACTTTACCGAACTCAAAATTTGTGCCTTTCTCCTACAAATTATGATTAGGGATTGCTATTTTGCAATTTCGTGAAACCGGTATTAGCTAAGGTAAAATACCAGTATTTTTGGTATTAGCTATACATAATAAATATTTTTTTGGGGCATCTACTCTTATTTGAAATACGTTCGCCGCTGACGATGTGTCTGTGTGCTTGCAATTAAAACATCCAATTCAGAAAGCATTAATTGACTTAAATGTACAAATTAATTTTTCCGATAGTGAATTCGATTTAATATCAAAAACTGTATCAGCTCTGCTTCCAATAAAGCTGGCTATGGAAGTATTATGTCGGAAGGATTCCAACTTATTAACACCGAATGCAGCAATAAATTTTATGTTGCAAACACTTAAAGATCAGGACACGCCACTGTCTGAGGAATTATACAGTGCATTGAAAATTCGTATACAGAAAAGGCATAGTGAACTAGAAAATATTTTAAGGTATTTACATAATTATAACGATTTTAAAAAATAAAACGGAAACGAAGAAAAGAAGCTAACAAGGTCAAATTTAATTAAGTTCGTCGTCAATTTCCACAAAAACATTTATGAAAACCAAACACAAACCTATCCAGAAGAATTCGTTGAAGATGATGTTGATGTTAATATCGAAAAAGAATTATCTCTCGAGAAGAAGTTACAATTAGCTATAAATAAAAAAATTGCCACGAACAATAATACAAAAAATAGACTTATCCAAAACCGTCAGACGAGAGACCGAGTTGTTAGAAGATGAAGGACATCGAGGCAAATATTTAGAGAAAGTATATCGCTCATTATTAATAGTAATTAACACCAACCAGCGTGGATGCGAAAAGAGCATTTTCATCTGCAGGTAATTTGTGCAGAAAAATACGTTCTAGGCTTAATGACAGTTAAATAGATGCATTATGCTTTTACAATCACATTTCAAAAATATGAAGTCAATAAATTAGTTAATGTTTTCTATTAAACAACTGTGTTTTTGTACCTTCATGAAAATTGCTAATACCGGTATTAATACCGGTATACCGGTACAACGTTTAAAAAAATACCGCATACCGGTATTGTATTTTTGGTCCGGTATTGCAATCCCTAATTATGATGTATTTGGTATGTAATCCAATAGATTTGTACCCGGAGCGGCTGCAGATTGAAGTTTCGATCCAGTAGGATCAATGGTTCAGGAGTTATGCTTGCTTAAAGTTGAGCTATCTGCAGTGTTTTGGACAGGTAAGGGCGCCGCCGGAAAGCAGGAAGAAATAAAAAAATTGATTTCACCCCTTAATGACTTAGTTACGTTAAAAACAACATTTACAATATTCTTCAATTTTTCTAATCTATATATTACTGCTATATGTATATTTCACCCAACTATTTTCATCATAAATGCATAAAGATCCACAGAATTGCCATAGTTACCAATTTGTAGGGAACTGTCATCAAACAGTAAACGGAACTTGATTATCTTCTTTAGTTTACATTCGAAACCGGTGCTTTTCTGGATTCCATCATTGACTAGCTCATTTTAATGAGTCCGCATGTTTGAATATTCTGTGGTGCAATCTACATTTTTAATAATACTTTTATCAGACTAAAATTGGTAATTTAGTAGCAATCTTGAAGGCACAAGCGGCAATAAATCATTTTTTAAATTTTTCAGAAGAAGAGAAGGCCCCACTTTTCCCCTCTTCAATCTTTTACGTAATGACCCGAGGCTCAGGAGTTCTATGATTAGAGGCAATTTTCATGGTTCATTAACGCCCATTCTGTACTTCTCAGTTCCAAGGTGGAAGCATGGAGTCGTGACTGACACTATATTAGTAATATGCAATATTCCAAGCAATTATAAACGTTTTCAATAATTTGTTAAGTATTATCAGGTCGTTAAGTATGAAACTTGACAAATGTGTTTTATTTGTCAAGTTTCATACTTAACGACCTGATACACGGAAAATCGAAATTAGGTTCATAATAACAAGGATATTAACTCCTTGCCGTATTTTAATTTGAACGAGTCACACTCGATGAAGATTTGAAACAAAGTCTAACAAATATGAATGTTTACGCCTTTCTTTTCAAATGAAATAAAATTTGATTCGTTTGTAATCAATATTTAAGCATTAAAATAAATGTAGCCATACAGAAAATATAAATTTTCGTTTCTCTTCTACGACATTTTTGGGGACAAAGACTGTAAATCACTGTAATTGTAAAGAAAATGATACGGCAACGGGTCCTGAGAAATATCTTTGTATCTACATGATAAATAACTCTTTCAGACAATTGCATTCTCACCACTTCACATTGCTAATCAGTTGTTCATTCAATCGATGTAACATGATCGCTTCCCTTCGCCAAGTACATAACAATAGCTGTTGAAGGGTTGCTGCATTCATGATTGCCGATCTTCCGATGCTCTTGTGTATTGTGATTGTACTCATTCATTTCATCGATACATTCTAATGAAATGGAGGTGATTCACTTGTAAATGCTATGTCGCCTTTCCCTATTCCTCTATTATTTCGATCCTATCGATACACTCCCGCTCAAAAGTCTTAGGACAAACTGTAGTATTTCGTATAGATTATTAACATTAACTACGTAATATAAATATAATGATAATGATCCAAAACACGTGTCAAAAATATTTAAAAACTATTCGGATCAATGTAATAATTCATTAAAAATTATGAAATGACCACCCCAATCATCAGATTTGAACTCCATAGAAAAATTATGGGATGAACTGGATAGACAGGTACGAAACTTTTGCCCTACTTCGAAAACACATTTATGGAATATCTTGGAACGAGAATGGAATAATATAACAACAGAAACTATGAAAAAATTGATCACGCGTAGGCCAAGAATAGTGGAAACTGTAATGGAGAAACGTTGCGGATTCTTCGATGAGAAGAAAATATAAATATTTTTTTACTTCGTGGTAGGATTTTTGATATACGAGTGTAGCATCCTTTCCTTGACAGGTAAACTTTCAAAGAAGGAAAAGTTTGTTCGCATCCTCCAACGATTATTTCATTTTTACATAGGTCAATACAAATATGATCACTAGACTGCGGATGTTTATGCAAATGAATATTTTTATCGAAAAAAGATAGAAAGCTGAGACCTAAACAGAAATTTGTTTTGTTATTAGAGGATTTTAAAAATATAATCTTTATTTTGCATATTGCATATGTTTTGCATAAGTGCATATTTCTTGCATAAATTTTGCATAAATATTCGACTATTTAATGCTACGCCAGAATAAATAAGATAGATGTGCCTAAAAGATTGAGCAGCTACGATCCACAACGTGTTCTAATTTCGAGTTGGTAAGTACTGTATTGAAATATTTGAAATTCAATGAGAGACAAAACAAGGACGATGGTATGATGTGTAAACAGACGGAGTAACGCCGCGCGGCAGTTAATCTCCATTGATCAAGTAAATCAGTAGCTACAGTAAAAGCTCCTTCGTTGTCCAAAGGCCGGGGATTTGAGCGGACAACGACCGTGCCCGGACACTATTTTTGATTTATGACTGCGTCTTTAGTGAAACGACTAGTTAAATGACAAAGAAAAGCATTCGCAGTCAACAGTCTGGCTTTAAAAAACTTCTTATTTCCTTGCCATATTCCTTTCCTATTGTTCTCCGTTCTACGCGGGTCTAGACAGTCCTGGGACACATCTGGCGACCAGATCCACGCGGGCCTAATCCTCTCGTTGACAGGTAGTGGAGTGGGTAGGCACTGGACAACGATTGTGCCCACGATTCAGGACCAGGGTTGCCATATTTTATCCCCTCCGGCCCCTTACCCTTCCGTCTCTCGCCTAGACGCTGCCTCCGCTATCCCCACTCTTACCACTACCGTTGGTGCGACCGAGTGCTAGCATCAGAGCGGTAGCCTGCTACCGACTTGGGCGCGCCAATATGGCAACCCTGTTCAGGACAACGAAGGAGCGATTACTGTATTACGATTACGAGGCCATGAAGAAATTGGAAAAAATAGGATTACCTCTAACGGAATGTATACATTTGGTAACTACAGTTACAGAAAATTTAAAAATTATACCCGGTGACCATGAAGAAAAGGTTACACATAAAATGGAATCTGTATTAAAACGAAATGTACACTTTAATGTATTGTATTATTAAAAATAAGCAAGATTTTAAAGGGTGAACACGTTGAAGGACCACGAGAGGTTCTGGCACGTCATTGGGGTAAATATGCCCGCATAACATCATGTGATGTAGAACGCTCTTTTTCAGCGTGTAAATTAATTTTAACAGACAAGAGGCATCAATTTACAGTCGACACTATAGAAAAAACTATTGTTGTATATTGTAATTTAAATTATAATAAATAAAACAATAAAATAATTACTATTTTACAGAATCTGTACATACATTCCCTATACATATATTTCGCATACATCTTGCATATATTTTGCATATATTTTGCATATTTCGACATATTATAAATGCATAAAGATCCGCAGTCTGATGATCACTGTCCTATGACTTATGAGCGGGAGTGTACGTCCATATACTTCCGTATATGTGACTTCTTGTGTCCAGCTACTCACACCTACAGCCCAGAGTTGTATAACTCAAAAATTACAGTGTCTCACTTGATCGTAGCACAGATCCAGGCACGTTGTCTTGACAATTCCAGACAGTCGTTGTTACGAGTCTGATCGTTATTTGACTCTACCAGCCTGAACAGTTTGGTTAACTTGATCGCGATATCGAATCGAAATAGGGAAATCCCGCATACAGTAGCGCACAATTAAGCGTCCGCAGTCGGGATCAGATACAGACACTTAAGTGAGGAGGTGACTTCAGCGAATTCAACTGAAGGAAGGAAATGGTGTGTGCGTGAGTGAGATACGATACCCAGCCCGTATCAAGTTTCAATAAAACCACTCGAAGCGCAATCCGAGGTCCTATTTCCAGGAGTTGAGATAGCGACGATCGCCTAAGTGTGCACTACTGTATAAACATACTTTTTCTCCCTGATATTAACACATAAATAAATGCCTCTGATATTAAAGCGAATATAGTGAATATTTCAGTCGTCTATAAACATTCGTATAGTGCAGGTATACATATTCATCTTGAAAGTATGTACATACTTTATGAAAATGATGAAATTTTAGATGGTTTTTATAATAAAGTTATCTTAACTTCTTCGGGGATACTGGTAAATTATTGTTTATTAAGTAAAACAAAATCAAAATTTTGTTGGAGAACAACAAAATCACTGTAGAATCTTTCAATGATACAAATAGAATTGATGGGATATGGATATAGGATAGATAATATTTTAAACAAACAAGAATTTATTATACAGGGTGTCCCAAAATTCCTTCAACAGCCGGAAATGGGAGGTTCCTCAAATCACTTGAAGCAACATTTTCCTTTGCAAAAATATTATTCGCGGCTTTGTTTAGGAGTTATTAACGAAAAACACGGACCAATCAGAGCGCGACTTAGACGCGAGTTGGCACAGTCGGCCCGGCGCGTCAACTGTCTATTGGCCGACTGTGTATTTGTTGGCCGAATGTATTTTACATTGATGGATCTTCCTTGTCATTCTACGTAAAAAAAATATTGAGGTGCAAAATTTATTAGTTACCGAGATATTGAAGAAAGATATTTTTATTGAATTAGAAGCTCAAACGTTTTCCTTTTTATTGCAGTTTTTCTTAACTCAGCTTACTTATTTTAGATCTGAAAGAAGCAATCGAAAAGCGTTGTTTGAAATGTTTACAACATAATGGAGAAGTGTTTGAACACCTTCAATAAAGATAATTAATAATTTTTTACAATTACATTCGAATATTTTTTTAAAGAGACTGATGAGAATTTACGTGTGAAAACAATTTTTTCTATCCATTAAAAAATAGCACCACTGTTGATTACAATGCGCCATTGTGGTTTTAAAACGAGATCCTAAGGATGTAGTACTCGTTGAATTATTCATTTTTTCCCTTTGGCATTTTTCTATTATCGCACTGAGAACGGAGTTATAACTTGAAATAATTGCGTGGACCAGCGTGCTATCTTTTGCGGCAGAGTGTGTTCGTAGAATGTAATTGTATTTGGTCGAAATAAGTCTCGGAACTTATAACAAGCCACGCTGCGGAATAAACAGCGCAAAGGATATATAGGGGTAGGAGGGCAAAACTATTCTGAAATCAAATTGGTCCATCGTAAGTTTAATTTTATCTAAGGATACTTTTTGACCCCATTTATACGGAGTATATCTCGGTTCTTTTCCATATGGGAATAAGAGTTCAAGAAATTGCCGCGTATTTTCTTTCGCAATGGGTCGATATAACAGTGGAAAAAGCTTGTAAAATTAAATAGAATTGACACAGAAATTCATATTGGAAAATGTAAAGGGAGTTCCTAGCTAGATTATACTGGTGTGAGAGAGCAAGCACTTGTGAATTGGCTAGGAAACTCCAATCAACATCGAAGAACTTTCTACAAACGGGAAACAGGAATCTGACAGTAACTGGAGTAGTTAACAACAACGATTAATCACTGCCAACAAAACATAACGATTGATTATTTGCATTATTATTATTTTCTGCATGGTGACACGAGTTCCAGCTCACTATCAATACTCAGTTCTCGCTGACTTTCTTAAAAAAATTGTTTCATGCAACAATTTATATGTTCGAAATAGACAGCAGACGTTATTTATGCAAAATAAAAGTTGTCTGCCTGAATTGCAACAAACTAGAGTGAAATAGAACATTATTTTATTTCATAATATGTTTGATAGAGTGAACAGAATGTAACAATATGTTTAAATTCTTCGAATGTTTTTACTGTTTTAAATTACACTTACTCATTTTTGTCATAAATGCACAACATCCGCAGTCTGGTTCGAATCATTTCCACCTTCGTCCTCTCCCCCCCTTCTTCAGGAATTATTATTGTTTACACACCTTCAAAAACGATTAAATTAACAAGATTTAGTAACAATTGTACAAGCATTTAAAAACCTATATTTTATGAATGACATTATGTGGATTAGGATTATTGTTTATTTTAAAACTACACATGATTTTTCAGGCAGTTCCGATAATGAGACTAAAAAATGTTTTAAATAATAGTTAATCAAAATTTAGCGATTTACAAATTTTAATAGAAAAAATTTTTTTTAAATGTTTGTTCTACATATATAAATAATCAAGGTCATCTTTAAATTTTAAAGATGAATATATTTTTTTGACTTCATAATATTGTAGCAGATGCCAAAACGAATCCAACAATCTACAGTGATATACCCTTAATGATAGTTCACTAAAATTGTTTTCATACCGAATATGATACTGCGATGAGAGTAGATTGCAGTAGATAGACAAAGGTAGAAGAATCATCCAATATAAAGAGATCGAATGTATGGAGGACAAATGAATGAATAAATTAAATTGGCTTGCTCGAATTGTAGTGTCGGAATGGGTGACATGTTCGCGGTAGGAGTTCTTTAAATCTCTGAAATTCACATTCACCTGTAAGTATTGACGGATACGAAGATTTCAGTGTGCGCGGATGGATATCCGTGGTCACAGAGGATCTGATAGTCGCTGGTGATAATCACGGTAATGGGGTTGCCAGCGACGTTTCTGCGGCCGAAAGGCAGTCGCAGTGAAAATTTATTATGCACACAGCCGACCTACGCTGCGTGCGAATCCGAGCACATATGTATGTATGCGTTAGTTGCTAGCAACGCCCAACTCAATTAATGCCACGCTAATTGGTACGACGGTCATTGCAGTCCGTCTGGTAATTCTATTTTTCTGACAGACTGGTCCAGATAATTTTTCTGAGACAGAGTTCCGGAACATTCGTTGAATATTGTGATTGGCTTTTAACGAATCCACTGATATGCGTCTAATAAATAATTCCATTTATTTTCAGGTATGTCATAACAGATGGTTCAAAAGTTCGACATATTACTTGATTGAAAAGTTGTAATAGTTTCTTTAAAATAATGCAACTTCGTGAATTGTTGCGAATTCGCTCAACTTCTGTGTCAGAAATAACCCGAATGCGTTAAAACAAATTAGGAACAACTGAATAATCAAATTAGAACCATCACTGAATTATACCGCGATGATTCACTGCGGATTTTTATGGATTTATGCCTTATAAACATTGTCAAACAATGCTGCAGCATCAAATTCGACAGAGTTTAGTATGATTTTTATTTATTACAGATCTACAAATGCTATTGCCAATGAAAATGGGATTTTATTAGGTTTCACTTTCTTAAACTTTGCCTACAAAAGTTAAAAATTGCACAAACATCCGCAGTCTTTAGATGATTTTGCTGAATCAGCTGTTATAAGTACTTAGACTGCGAATTTTATGTATACATATTGTATAGATTAGATGAATTTAAGAATGTTGTCACATTATTCTCGACTTTTTCAGATTATTAAAAGATAAAATAGCTTCCATATCTTATAATCGACTGAGAAAAATGTTATTTTGCATAAAAATCTAAAAATAAAAAAAGTACGTAATGAAATATTCTAATTTCCATTTTATTGTAGTTCATAGTCCTCCAGAATTGGTGATGTGGAGTGGCATGTAGTAGCAGAAGTAGTGAATGGAACACCACAGTACGGTCTTACAAAATTCAATTATGCAGAGAGTATTTGAAATTTTTATTAGTCTTTTTTCAGAAGAGACTTTATTAAATATTAACGTGATATAGTCGGTCAGCTAAGATCGCAGGTTGCATTATCTCAAAGGAAACCAGAGGAAATATGAGATATACTCGTTTCGTACATCTAGATTGTACAGTACAGTAACGTTTTACAAATATTTCTTCCCGTTTGCGCATTGATGCAATTTTTACATTTTAGAGTTTTTCTCTTTTATATGAGATTGTTGATGCACGGAGTGTTATTTAACTATACCACTTAAACATACTCATAAACTGTTTGTTAGACAAAAAATTTCTTTGACGAAAGTTGTTGGATATCGAGCGGAGCATGCAATGTGATAATTAGTTGTGTAACGTTGCGTTCTCTCACCGAGACATGAAGATGATCTTGAGTTTTTGTTTTATAAGAAATGTACGAAACCTACTAAGGTATATGGGGTGAAAAACTAATAATTTCCAAGATATTCTTTAATTGATGTGTGATATAACTAGACTGCGGATTTTATGCATTTGTGGTAAAAATGAGTAGGTGTAATTTTAAACAGTGAAAAAAATGATCACATTGTATATTCGTTTGAAACATTTCTTTATACGTCAAGTAATTTATGAGTTTCAGACGGTAATTAAGTGACTCACCTTGTATACTGCAAATATTATTTGCTTGTTAGCTTTATGATAACGTGTAATTACTTTTTAATTGCAATGTTTGCGATTTAACTTTTTCCTTCGGACTCGATTATTTAGAATGCACAAACCGGATTAATGAAATCCGATTTTCATCCTGAATCAATAAAACTACGATATAATCAAATTACATTTAATAACTCTGTACATCCTAGTTAAAAATTGCACGTTTGAATTAAAAAGCAATTACTAAACTGTAATATTAATGTAATGGGATATTATTATCAGCTTCTAATCAGAAAAGTACAGAAAAAGTATTAGGTGTTACGACTTTTACAATTAGTTTATCATATTCGGAAAGTGAGAAACGCAATTATCATAGTTTAAATATATTTCTAATCAGGTTTATACACATTTCAAATTGAGTTTAAGCTGCTAAAACTAACTAAAATCATTTTATTGCTTAAGAAGATGTTCTAAATGTTTTTTAATAGTCATGATACGTTAGAGATAAATTGAAAAAATCTAGAAAGTGCAGAAAACTTAATATTTTTTAAAGATATGCGAGCAAACATTATCGTATGGAAGAATGAGTCGCATTCGATTGACCGAATTCTGTTTGCATTCCTCTGAATTTCTCCTGCATTTTATCTAATTCCTGATACCATTTGTTCGAAGTGATTGATGATCCACCGCTTAAAAACAGGATATTAATGACTGTAAATGTTGCCATAGCAAACACGATAAAGTTCTGCATCATTAAATCAGTCATTTATTTCCCATCAACCAATACAATACTTCCTATTTAACGGAGGCTCTGCGAGCTTATCAAAACATGCTATAAATTACACATAAAACAAGATAAACAGAATGCTCAAAACAGAAATTGTAAACTAATCTGGTAGATAAAGATCCGCAGTCTAATTATATGATACACAGACAGACCACTAATGTCTTTACAATTTCTTTCATATTCGAAAACTATGCGAGTACTTATGAAGAAAATTTAACACAGAAACTATACTATCAATGCATAGTATTTCGTTCATTACTATTATACTATATTTTGCAACAAAAATTAATTAGACAGTTATTTGGTTTAAGTACTAAACAGCAGTCATTCAACAGCCGAACCTTGCAGTTTCCACAATTGAATAAAATTATCGATTGGATACCGACACCGTATTCCACTGAAATCGCGTGCAAAATGCGATAAATTGCTAAGCATAAGGGAATAAATAAGAACACTTTTTAGTACTTGAAAGTTTAGTGGCAAGCTTCGTCGTTGCCAGAGCTTTTGCTTTAACCTCGAGCCCCCTTTTCGCCTTCTCCCTCTGGCAGCTTTTACGAATGCCTCGAGAAGTCGAAAGTACAAGCCCGGCAGACTCTGGA
>KB639995.1:117250-145244 GCA_000346575.1 Lasioglossum albipes
TCAACATTTCTAATTTTCACGTTGCTAACCTTCTTCTAAGGTTATTGTAATAACACACAAACCTCGATTGTACGAAGTTAATTTGAAAATATATTCTGTGTACAGACAAATTACCTAATCCTGTTTCCTGCCCAAACCGCAAACCCGTATCCTACAAGAGTAGTAAGTATCTACATGGACTGTGAATGGTCAATGAAAAGAATTAGAGAAAACAGAATGCAACTTATGATATGCTTATGATATGATATTATATGTGCAAATAAGTTCTTTCCCCTTTTTTTACAAATTCAAGATTTGATTACATTTTATTACATTTTACGTACATAAAATGTAATGTATACTTCTTATATATATTTATTTTACTAGAATAGTGAAATCTATTTCGGAAAAGGAGCAATGAAACAGTTCAACAATTCAGTACGCACGGTTAGTGTTAAAATGTTTCGCTCGAAGTAATTTTTGGATAACAAAAGGTAACAAAATTGAGGATGTACAAGCAGATACTTGGCAGATCCATCGGCTGAACAAACTCTTTGTATCTAGATACCTCTCGTTCGCTAACGTTGCTGACAGAAGGTTGGGAGGATTAATCATTTTCCTCAGGATCCGTAGCACGGCGCATACGTGTGCGCGCGTGTTCATATACGTTGATACGAAAACATTGAACAACGTAGTTAACGTCAAGTTTTCCTGAAAAATTGGAATACGGTTTCAACGTGTAGAATGAACAAAGAATTGGTTCATTATAATTTCACGAGCAAGAAAATTTATGTTGCGAACCATACAATTAATCGTTTGTCACGAGTATTGTGTTTCAACAACGGGGAAGTTGTCAACGCTTGTTCATTCATCTTGAGAACACGCTGCGAAGATTATTTTCCGCAAAGTTTAGTTCTTGGGTAAGAATATTGCGATGATATCACAATATCTCCAACGAAATTCACAGAATTCTGATGAAAATATTAAGGGACTGTTGTAAAGGTTGGAACACACGTTTTGTTTCTCAGATATAAAGTTTCATAGGATGAGGATCCCTCAAAAAATATACACCGTTGGAAAGCTATAGTTGCCAGCTACGTTTCTGCTGCAGGAAGTATAATGATAGCGTTAACGGATAAAAAGTTATAAACAAATAAATAAACTGTTCATTCTTATCGCATATCTACCGACGTTGCTGGAGCATCTTTATGAACTTTTCCTTTCAATGTACCTACCCCATAAAAAGAAATCTAATGGAGTAAAATCGGGCGAATGATTGGCCAATTTACTACACCTCCACGATCGATCCAATGCAACGTCCAGGAAATTGCCTATCAAGTATACTTGACGGACTGCCATAGCATAATGTGCAAGGCAACCGTCATCAAGGAGAAACTTCAGTTAATTTTCAACGAATCACTGTTGGAAACAATACTGCTATGAATGTTTAAAATACGAGTGTATTCTTTAATTTAATATACAATACAATAATTGTACATTAAACTTCACTATATTACTTCGCATATTTTGCTGTGTTCACAGAAATTGTATAAACATGTTTTGTAAAAATCTATTCGTCAATTTTGTTTTCCTTTTAAGTCTAATGGATAATAAGTCCGTGACCTTGAATGACCTTGAATAATTATAGTCACTGAATTACTAATGAAAGAGACTATCATTGTAGGTGTTTGAAAAAGGGTGCTTCCATTTAAAGAAATGAAGGTGACCTTGATATCTCTAAAAACAATTACATAAAAACAAAAATTTTTTGGTATCGTATGAGCCCCATTTTACCATTCAACTTTGTCCTTGAGACATTTGACGTATCTTCGAAAACGACAAAGATATTTGAGGTGGCAACGTTAGGTGACTCACTCTGTATTTTAAATTGAATAATTTTTACTCTGTGGCGTGGCACGACGTCAAGAAAGGAGCAAACATAAATGAATATAAAATTGTTTATTGTTCTTGCAGAAGCTGCAAACTATAAGAAAATGATTATTGTCTAAAGTCAGCTGCGTTACGCCATTGTCGACTTATGTGAAATTTTAAAACAGTGCTGTTTCCAATATAAAGAGTAAATTATTAAATAAAATTTGGTTGTATTATACACGTCCTCAAAGTAGCAATTCTTCAATTCGAACCAGTGCGAATAAGATTGTGTCAGAGATGTAAAATGGCATGACTACTTTGGTATGGATACTTTAATTGAGTGTTCAAGTCCTCGTAGAGCGGCAAATGAACATGAAATTACCACTGGTTAGCCACTCAATCTCTTTTGTAATGGCGAGTAATTAGTGGGCCTGTCCGGAAATTATCTTCGCCGTGGAAACGCTCGAGAAGTGAAACTAGATCTTTCCTTTACACGTGAGTATCGGGTTCTCGAGATTCCGCCGTGATCGAATATCGGGACTCTGCATTGCATCGCGCGTGTGCTAAAAGGAACTCTTACCTACAATAATAATAAATACACTATAATATAATAAAAAACATTTTCGATCGGACTGCTAATAACAGTGTAATCCCTACTGGTCACGATTCGTGGTTCACCCTGTAAAAAAGGTTAAGTGTACGTATATACAGGGTCTCTCACCTGATTTTGACATCTTGATTTTCTCGCTATTGTTACTCGTAGCAAAAAATGTTTCAGCATAGGCTTGAATGGTATCGAGTGGAGCATATTTTGATGTTATTAGTTTTTTCGTGAGTGGACGCGTAAAGGTCATATAAAGGTTAACTTTTTTTTTTTAATGGAATGAGGTATTTTTGAATACATCAATCGATGTAGCTGGACAGTCGTTATAAAAAAGTACTAATCTATGTATGTCGAAAAGTCAGTAGTTCAGGAGATATTTCAATTTAAATAACTCTAAAATACCATTACTGTCGTACTAAGACGTTACACAAGTAAGTAAACACTAACGTCCTAGTACGACAGTAATGGTATTTTAGAGTTATTTAAATTGAAATATCTCCTGAACTATTAATTTTTCGACATACATAGGTTAGTACTTTTTTATAACGAATGTCCAGCTGCATCGATTGATGTATTCAAAAATACCTCATTCCATTAAAAAAAAAAAGTTAACCTTTATTTGACCTTTACGCGTCCATTCACGAAAAAACTAATAACATCAAAATATGCTCCACTCGATACCATTCAAGCCTATGCTGAAAAATTTTTTGCTACGAGTAACAATAGCGAGAAAATCAAGATGTCAAAATCAGGTGAGACACCCTGTATAACATGTAGCATTAATTGGTTCGTATAAACGAGGTTCTATTATAGTGGCATGCGAATCGTACCACGAAGGGAATCTTCGTAACTTGCGAACTTCGGACTCGATTCCGATATTTTCAATCTTCCTGTCTCCATTTTCACGTATTGTACGGGTTTCGCGGTGGAACCTTCCAGGTGCTTTGCACTCGTTTCTCGCGGTATCGTGTTCGTATCGATCAGGTTGGTCTGAAGAAGATCGAGAAGGTTCTGTGTTGTCCGCACCAAACAGCGGCCGCACAGATGATCATAACCTGTATGCGTTTATAATATCTATAGAGCAACAGATAGGTCCACGCAGGGTTTCTTCGTGTAAAAAACATTCTTGGTTCTGAAAAAATTATATTGAATATACAGGGTGGATCATATAAATGGGAACACCTAAATATCTTCCGTATATTTATGATTCCATGGAAAATCTCCTCCGGGCGAAATTACACTATTTTAAGGAGAAAATGTGATGGTGAACATATAATTTTTTTAGTTAATTTTTAAATAAGATTTCAAGGTCATCGGTATTTTTTTTTAATGAAACAGCATTTTTTTACATCTTTCTCGCTCCAACATGATTATTTTTGCTAGAAATTCCTGTTTGTCGATCGTATGTTACTGAATAAACTTTTCATTAACGTTTTCGGCGCATAGGTTCGATCAAATTTTAACTACCAAGCAATTTTGCAAATTTTTAAATCATTCTCAACGTTTCGATCCGGATATGGATCCTTTTCAGGAGAACTTGCGTCTGTAAAAAACCGTATGTTATATGTATGTTATACCAAGAAAGATTCCGTACTTGCTATGTGAAACTAATTTCTTTAAATTAATTATTGAATTTTCGAAATGAACATGATTGAGCCAACCGAACCAACTCCAGGTCAAGATGGTATCCACCGAATTTAGCTCTTCATTATCTATCATGCTTCCGTAAAAAAAATATTCTGTTCCATTTTTTAAAAAACCGATGACCTTGACATCTTAATTTTATGAAACCTCACATAAGTGAATAATAGTTATAGTATGCATAATATTTATAGCGTGCTTCTGTAACATGTCTTGTAATTGTAAAATACATAATAACAGAGAAAGTTATTTATGTATCTGTTCAACTTTCAATTTCAACTTTCAATTGTTGTTTAAATACATATTATATTACATGCTACATTCATTTAAAAAGAGAAAAGTGAACTTTCTGGCATATTAAGAACTGCAATGCTCTTTTTATGGTAAAAAAGTTATCTACGTGTGGAATGGTATTACTTACACGGAAACTTGATTTGTTGATTAATACCGTCGGGCGATTGGTGAAATTTGATTTCAGTGTAATCTCGCTGATCGAAACTGTGCCAGGATAATTTGTGTTAGCGATTTCAATGTTAGCCCTTCAGCTAGGATACGCACGCATTTACGTGTTCCGGTTGGCAGCACGCCCTGATCATGACGCGCGCGCTGGAAACGCATACCCGATTGCCCGGCCATAAAAATCGACTCCTTGCGAGGATTTCAAGCACTTTACGCGCTGCGTCGCACAATGCGTTGTCATGGGACAAAAATAAAAAAAATAGACGTCCATGTTATTACACAATGTCGTCACTGGACGGTTTTCTGGTATACAGGGTGTCCCAAAACTCCTTCACTTCCGGCTGTTGAAGGAATTTTGGGACACCCTGTACAGAGTGGTCGTTTTACGTAAGGCCACCTAAATATCTCTTCAGGATATTGCGATGTAAAAAATATTTGTTACGTAATGTGCATGGTGTCAATGGACCAAATGTGTGGCAAGAATATTTTTTTCCGAAAGTAATTTTTCTCAGAGTTACCAAGGTCATCGGTGCAATTTACAAACTATATTTGAAATTGAAATTGATAGGAATATTGATTGAAATAGTTCGGATAGCATGGTTCGAATCTATTTAAAAGAATACGTTACAAAATATACATACCAGGTATGTAAATATGAAACCGGAATTTTTGTATAAAAAATACACGTTTATTGTATGACAATGATACAAAATATTTTATTCGAAGTATTGCCCATCGGTAGCTGCACATTTTTCCCATCTCTCTGAGAATTTGTGGATGCCACGCCAAAAAAACTGTTCCTCTTTTGAGGCAAACCAGTCATCGAACCATTTTCGTACATTTTCGTAAGATGTGAAGCGCTGCTCAGCAAGTGCGTGTCCCATCGATGCAAATAAGTAATAATCGGATGGAGCAAAGTCTGGTGAGTAAGCCGCATGCGAAAGTATTTCCCAACTAAACGCCTCGATCGTTTCCTTTACCGGTTTTGCTGTGTGTGATGGTGCATTATCACGAAGCAAAATCACTTTGTGTTGCCTTTTTTGATATTCCGGTCATTTTCACGCAAAGCTTGATACAAATCGATCATTTGTTGTCGGTAGCGTTCTGTATTAACGGTTTCGCCAGGTTTTAGCAGCTCATAATAGATCACACCCTTCTGATCCCACCAAACGCAGAGCATTGTCTTCCGTCCATAGCGATTTGGCCTTGCAGTCGATGTCGATGGTTCACCTGGAGCTACCCATGATCTCTTACGCTTAGGATTCTCGAAATATATCCACTTCTCATCGCCAGTCACAATACGATGGAGAAATCACTTTCTTTTGTACCTGGCGAGCAGCATTTCACAAGTGGTTTTTCGGTTTTCCTGCTGTCTTTCATTCAGTTCATGTGGAATCCATTTTCCCATATTCTAAATCTTTCCCATGGCTTTCAAACGTGTGGAGACGGCTTCTCGTGTCACATTTAATTGATCCGCGAGTTGTTGTTGCGTTTGAGCGTCATCCTCATCCAACAATGCTTGCAGATCGCTGTCTTCAAACTTTTTCGGTGGTCTTCCACGTTCTTCGTTTGTCATATCAAAATCGCCATTTTTGAATTTTTGAAACCACTCGAAGCACTGTGATTTACCAAGAGCATGCTCACCGTAAGCTTCGACAAGCATTCGATGCGATTCTGCAGCAGTTTTCTTCAAATGGAAACAGAAAATCAATGCTGTCCGCATATCGTAGTTTCCAGGCACAAAATTCGACATGTTCAACGTTATTAAAAACTATGCTGTTGTATGAAACTTGTATCGTTGTGAGTTGAAAATCTTTACCAGATGTCAAAACAAGAAAATAGCGTTAACGACGCGGTTTGACGGTAACTACATTGACAGCTAGAGCCACCTATGGGCAAATTCCGGTTTCATATTTACATACCTGGTATATGTATAGTATGTATATTCAGTGAAGCGTTGAAATGTGAAAGTCGAAGGAACCCGCTGACATCTTGTCTGAACCGAAGGGGCTATCGGAGGAGGGATCGCACTATCACAATTGATGTTTCGCCAAAGCGAAGAGTGGTGTTGCGTGTGAGCATGTAGTTTTGCTATCAAAATACATACGTCAGTTCCTTTATCGGTGAAAGTACGCGATAATGTGTCTGGCGTCAGCTTTGCTTCTCCACTGCGACGAAAATATTTTCTGGTTACACGGAGGGACATGGCGACCGCGAAACAGCTCTCGCTTGAAAGACCCACGCGAGTAATTAATTCTACAGCGTTTAACTTAATTTACCCTTTAATGCTAGCAGACGGCCGTGCAGAAAATTTATCTGGAAATATGTGCTTTCAGCTTAACCGACGCCCGCGACGTGCCGCGCCGCACGGATTCCACTGTTTTATGCTGTTACAGCTAACCTATTCGAAATTGCGTACACGTGATCGCGCCGAAATTCCATCGAATTTTCCGGAATATTTCCCGCATCGATTACTCTTAGAAACAAGGAAATTTTATTCTTACCCGTATTTCATTTTTAGTTCAATTGAATCAGCGTTTATTGTGTTTCATTATTTAACTTGCTGCTCGTCCGTAATGTATAGCCCGAAAGCCCATATTGTTTAAAATATTGTTAAAAATATTTTAACTGAAAAATGCCTTTTAATCCCGCTCTAACAGTATCGGATCAAGTCCGCTTACAGTTATCGTGCAAATTAAAGGTTATGTTATATGTACATTGGATATTATGTTTTTTGTTTCAATATTTTTCAAACTAATTGTACTTTTTCATCGTTTCTCTACTAATTGTTATGTTATAGCAGCGTATAATATTTTAGCCGTTTGATACGAAAATGGTGTAAGCCTATGTTTGTCTATTTGGTTTAACACCACATCTCAAGTGTTCAATCATCATGAAATAAAACAATTGTAATATAATTTTAGCGTGGATTCTGTACATATCTCAATCCGAACATTCTTCAATATTAAATAAACTTATTTATATCGATCGTATTATTGCTAGTAACAATGGTCAAATGGTATCGGCGCTACGGTTCGATCGTTAAATACAAAAAAAGAAAAAACCAATTAACTAAGCAGTTTTGCTAATTTTCAAGTAATCGACGTTTCGGTCACTAATTTGGACCATTTTCAAGATTAAATTAAATTGCGTCTGTAAATTCTTCAATATTATTGTGTGTAATGGCACAACAAGATATAATAACACAATTTACGCGTCTTTTGCCAAGAAAATTGATATTCATAATTCCTCATAATTTATACGAGGCACCGCATTCCCGTGAAACGCGACAATGAATCGATCAAAAATGGTGTAAGCCTATATTTGTCCATTTGGTTTAACACCACATCTGAAGGGTTCAGTCATCATGAAATAAAACAATTGTAATATAAATTTAACATCAATTGCATATATACCACAATCCGAACATTCTTCAATATTATTACGTTTAATGGTTTGACGGCGGATCTTTACGCAAAATAAAAAGTTCCCACCTGAATTGCAACAAACCGAAGCGACAAAGAATTTTATTTTCTTTCCTAATATGTTCCATGGATTGAAAATAATATAACCGTATTTTTAAATTCGTCAAATATTTTTAATGTTTTAAATTACACCTACTCATTTTCATATAATTGCCAAAATCCGCAGTCTATTAATGGTATTCGCGATCGCGTTCTCTCCAAGCAGGCACACGTCTTCACGCATCCCCTCGACCTCTCGTCACGATAATGGACTCCTCGCTCCCCTCAGGATTACGCGACGTGACTCCCCAATCCGCGGGCTCACACTATCGGATGATCCTGAGGGACCAAACACCTTCTTGCCGAAAATTCCGGGATTCCGAACGTTCCGGGAATTTTCGGCCTACTTCGCTAGCACTCTTCCCAGAAACCAAAGGCATTTCAGTGGAACGCTCGCTTCATTTCTCCGACCTGGTTTCCTGCCGCCGCGCTGCGAAGTGGCGCTCTCAATTAATTCGGCACTTCCTTTCGAAGTCTATCTAGCCAGTTTTATTCAGTTTTATTACATAACGTTACATATTGTGTGCATTTGTCAAAATACAGGACACTTTACCATTCAGAGTATCTGCATTTTCAGCGATCAGCGGTCCATTTCTAAACATATACATAGGACTTTTACTCAACTCTTCTTTATCAAATGATTGACTGGGTAATTATTTATTATACAATAATGGCTTTCTCGTCGATTTCAATGACCTTCAAATGTGTCACTAAGGCCATCATTCTCAACAACTTTTTCCTATACATTTAATTTCTGAAAGATGTGCTTTCTTATAAATAAAAATGTAAAAATATCCATCTATTTAAAATGAATATATGAACATATTGTAAGTGAACTGTGGATATTTGAGAAAACTGGTTGTAATTGTAACCACACTGTTATTGGAACCTTGTTAACTTTGATTAATATTTGCTATTAATACTAAACCTAACGAACCTTAAAAGTAACTGGTACATGTTATACAGGGTGGGGCACCTCATTTTGCCACCTCAAATATCTTTGTTGTTTTCAAAGATACGTCAAATCTCTGAAGGACAAAGTTGAATGGTAAAATGGGGCTCATACGATACCAAACAAATTTTTGTTTTATGTAATTTTTTTTAGAGATATGAAGGTCACCTTCATTTCTTTAAATGGAATGACGTATTTTTTAATACATCAATCGATGCAGCTGGACATTCGTTATAAAAAAGTGCTAACCTATGTATGTCGAAAACTTAGTAGTTCAGGAGATATTTCAATTTAAATAACTCTAAAATACCATTGCGGTCGTACTAACAAAGACGTTATATAAGTAAGTAAACGCTAACGTCTTAGTACGACCGCAATGGTATTTTAGAGTTATTTAAATTGAAATATCTCCTGAACTACTAACTTTTCGACATACATAGGTTAGTACTTTTTTATAACGAATGTCCAGCTGCATCGATTGATGTATTAAAAAATACCTCATTCCATTTAAAGAAATGAAGGTGACCTTGATATCTCTAAAAAAAATTACATAAAACAAAAATTTGTTTGGTATCGTATGAGCCCCATTTTACCATTCAACTTTGTCCTGCATACATTTGACGTATCTTTGAAAACAACAAAGATATTTGAGGTGGCAAAATGAGGTGCCCCACCCTGTATATATTTACTAGACTGCGGATTTTATGCATTTATGACAAAAATGAGTAGGTGTATATGTAATTTGACGAATTTAAAAATACTTTTATATTATTTTCAACCCATGGAACATATTAAGGGAAAAAATAAAATTCTATGTCGCTCCGGTTTGTTGCAATTCTTTATTTGACATAAAGATCCGCTGTCTAATCATAGCGATGAGCGTTGATTTAGACTTCGAGACATGAAGTTACAGGAGGGTGCGGAACATGCACCGCGCCGCGCCGGGCATAGTGGCAGGAAGCACCATTTGGGCTAGGTTCACCGCATAGCCACGCTATATTCTGTCCTGACATAATGTATTGCGTCGGGATACAATCAGTAGCAACGTTTGACACACGGCGGCATTCTAAACCTGAATTTGCAGTATATTGAAAACGATTGACTTTTACCGTTATTTAGGGATCATAGTTTCAAAGTTTTCAATTCGTCACTGAGCGTATGTAGGTTTCACAGATTTTTACAATAGTTCTACATACAGTAGAGCCTCCCATATATCCAAACTAATAAGGAGACAAAAGTGTCCGGGTAACAGAACAATCACTTGTTTGATAATAAATTCTTTATATCATAAGGGATAAGCATGCTTTCAGGGTCAAAGATAATCTCCCAAAATTTTAAGTCGCTAACCCCTCATTTAGGGATAATATGACGGTAAACACCCTTAACTTTATCATTTTTTTCCTTTGTTGTTAATTAAGATATTAAGATGAAAAAATAAGGAGAATATTGGAACTCACCTCGTGCATTTTATATATTATTTTTACAATTCGCACCCCGGCATGAACAATGACACAAATAAAAAAATATCGATTTTGAAATTGGAACAGTGATAGATGTGTTTAGTTGGCCTCTGCGTGCTAGAAAAATGTCCTATTTCTAACTTCTAATTGAACCGCTAGAAGGCAGTTACGTCAGGTTTTCTTTTTGACCTAGTCCGTATCTGTAGTGACAGGAACAGTGTCACTTCAGACTTGATGGAGGCATCTGTAATATCGTTTTATAGAGCCTAGTCGAATTTACTTTCAAAAATATTTTCTGAAAGATTAAAGAGGTCTGTACTATGTCGATGGAAATTCTATAATTTCCTTAAAATCGCTATTGTGAGAATACTGCATGTTTTAGTTACGTCACTATACTTGCCGAGGTGCGAATTGTTTGCAGATTACTATCACTAGGTTTACGGGACCTGTCGAAATGACGGGTTCTAATATTCTTAATGTACGATTATTAAGTTTGTAAAGATGCTTCCCTGAGGAATTATGTACCTTATTTATTTCTGTGGGTATTATATTACACTGTTCAACACCAAATTTGATTTCAATATACTGTTGGGTCCTTCTTATAGAGTTTTTTGCGCTGATTCCGAATCTGTCCTTAATTTTTCTCCTATACGCACAGTTTTTGAGAAACATGACTTTGAAAGAAAAACATATTTTTCAACTTTAAACAAATATTGTGATGTTATTATAAAAGATACTGAATTGTTCTTTAAGCAAAAGATTCTGTAGACTTTCCCGAATCCAGTGATATATAATATTAATACATTATGATTGTTTAAACATGTTTAATGTCAACGCATGTCGGGCGAAGATATTTTGCTTTCTGGTTCGGTAAAAACGTCGATGCTGCAAACTTCCAAGGGGGGTTTTTCAAGATAAAAGTCTGCTATATCGCGTGGCATAGTTCGATTTTCATAAATTGAAAATTTATTGACATTGATTGACATAAATTGAAAAATATCCTCAAAAATTGGTGCAAAAGTGGTGTCTCTCCGTCTTTAAACATGTTTAAACAATCATAATGTATTAATATTATATATCACTGGATTCGGGAAAGTCTACAGAATCTTTTGCTGTAAAGAACAATTCAATATCTTTTATAATGACACCACAATATTTGTTTAAAGTTGAAAAATATGTTTTTTTTCTAAGCCATGTTTTTCAAAAACTGTGGGTATAGGAGAAAAATTAGACACAGATTCGGAATCAGCGCAAAAAACTCTATAAGAAGGACCCAACAGTATATTGAAATCATAAAAAAAGTTGAAATTTGTTGGACAGTGTTACTGGAAGATTGGCCAAAAATTTGGATAGACACATTCCTGTTATGTTTATAAAATAATGTGAAATAGTTATTTCTAGAGCTCCGTAAATCTTGTGTTAAGGGTAGAAAAAATTTTTTTTGGGGTGGAGCTCAAAGCAATCCTTTGAGTGATACCTACCAAATAGGTCAGGAACAATGTGTTCTGTTACCTATCTAATATATTGTATATGAATGTTTTAATATGATCGGACTGGAGGATCATACTTAAATAATTGAAAAACAAATGAAAGTACGCCATTATAATATCATAATATGTAACGCAGTGTTCCTTACGAATCTGATTAATGATTCTTATCAAGAGATTTATATTCTTTTCTTATTTTTCCGAGTTTATAAGCAAACATGCACAACGCATAACTCGAGCTTAAGGGATGTCCCAACCTAATATTATATACATACAGGGTGTGGCCGGTCGGATGGCAGAACGAGGCAGGGAGTGATTCTACATGCAAAAGTAAAGCCGAAAAAAGGAATAACATTTTTTCGTTCGACGCCCTGTTTTCCCGAAAATCAAGTTGAAAATGCAGCGAATGCGCGTGCTGCTGGATAGGAATGAACTGATGCGTCTGATCATGACCAACCAATTCTACTTTCTGCATATTTTAAAGCACGCGAAACCAACGCGACGGATCTATAGAAGAAGTTGCTAATCAGTTTTGCTTCGACGGTCAGTCTTCTTAGAACTTTACAATCAATGGATTTTACCTGATTTTACCTATCTGTGATAAAAGCTTTTTCGTTATAATTCTGAGAGTTTATCTTATATTATACATATACAGAGTGTCCCAAGTGTTTACAAATTTTTTATGAAGGCTTACATTGTAAGTTTAAAAAATACATTTTGTAGATCTGTATTAATTATAGATATTTCGAAAATTTTATCAATATCATCATATAAAATGACAGGCATTGTAAGATGTAAGAATTCTTAGATTTATTACACCTATAGGCAGAAAATCATGAGAAACTGCAATTTGAATCATCTTTAAACAATTCTAGCTCATTGCAACGTTGTCCGAAGTTTATAAAATTTTCAGAATATGTATAATAACACAAATCTACAAAATGTATTTTTTAAATTTACAATATAGGCCCGCATAAAACAGTTGTAAGCAACAACTTCTAGTATATTCTCTGCAATGAGCTCTGTAATCAATGAATTTTACGCCTGTGATAAAAACTTTTTCGTTATACTTCTGCAAGTTTATGTTATGTTCGACAGAGTGTCCCAATTGTTTACAACTTTTTTGTTTGGGCCTACATTGAAAATTAAAAAAATAAAATTTGCAGATCTATATATTGTATATCAATTATACATATTTTGAAAAATTCATTAAAATCGGTTCATGCGGAAAAGATGAGAGGCATTGAAAAATGTAAGAATTCTTAGGTTTAGGTTTCTAGACTTCGGATGTTTATGCAATTTGCTATTTTTGTAGACGAATTTTAAGAAAGTGGAATCAAATAAAATCTCGTTTTCAGTGGCAGATCTGAAACAAATAAAAATCGTACTAAACTGTCGAATTTTATATTGCAGCATTTTTTGAAAATTTTTAGCCTGAGAAAATCATGAAAAACTGCAATTTGGCCATCTTTAATTAAACATTAATGGCTCGTTGCAACGTTAGTCAAATTTTATAAAATTTTCGAAGTATGTATAATTGACACAAATCTACAAAATGTATTTTCGAAATTTTCAATATAGGCCCGCATAAAACAATTGTAATCAACAACTTCTAGTATTTTCTCTGTAATTCTAACAAATTGCATTACTTTACAAAATTTTTCCACATCTTGTAGTAATATCTTGTAACTAATTGTTCTAACTTCTTATGAATAAATCCAAGTCGTAGGATCCGATATTAAAAAACTTATCGTCCCTTCAAAAGTGTCCGAATATTACTGTGATTCACTGTATGTATTATCTCTGCTATGAAACGAATTGAATCAAGTAAAGTATATGCACAAGTTTCATAAGTTTTCTCACGAGGAAAGTGATAGAGCACAGGCTCTCACAGACTAATATCGAACTAGCACTTTACTAATTGGGTTTTGTTTTCACATCCGGTATGCGCTTCTCGCTTCACTTGAATGATTACTAATTGCAAGAAAAATTGCACAGGACACTATTAAGAAAGACACATATTTCTAATTGTATGTTCGTACGCGTAATGGTTTTAATCTTTCACGAATACGAGACAAATGGTATTGTGAATACTCTTGGTGGAATCATGGATCATACAGGGTGTCCCAAAATTCCTTCAACAGCCGGAAATGGGAGGTTCCTGAGATCATTTGAAGCAACATTTTCCTTTGCAAAAATGTTATTCGCTGCTTTGTTTAGGAGTTATTAACGAAAAACCCGGCCCAATCAGAGCGCGACCTAGACGCGAGTTGGAACAGCCGGCCCGGCGCACCAATTGTCTATTGGCCGACTGTGTCAACTCGCGTCTAGGTCGCGCTCTGATTGGTCCGTGTTTTTCGTTAATAACTCCTAAACAAAGCAGCGGATAACATTTTTGCAAAGGAAAATGTTGCTTCAAATGATCTCAGCAACCTCCCATTTCCGGCTGTTGAAGGAATTTTGGGACACCCTGTATACCACCTCTTCAAAGTATACAAACTCAATTAATTAAAAACTCTATTTCCTCAAAAACAAAGTTTTATACGAGGAAATTTTACTGTACATACTTGTTAGGCTGATACATGTACATAAAAAATCTTGCCAAACAATTAACAAACAATAAGTTAACAAACAAGACATCGTACTGAAGATTTCACAATTTTACGTAGAAATATTCAATTAAAATTCTTTCACTCTTATGAACACATCTAAACATTTATCTAACCTTTCAATAATATACTTCCTCGATGCCATAAATTTTGATCTGTTTTTCTGGTTACATGTTATTTTCCGTTTACGAACAACGATTTTCATTTGACTGCTTTTTCGAATCTTTTCTTCGTCAGAAGTAGGTTAGGGAATATATAGCCGAATCGCATGACTTTGTTGTATCTCAGACTTAAATTCCAGCTAATAATGCACAATAGTCCAGCAGACCCAGCAGTTCTAATCTTGTGTAATTTACTTTAAACGCTAATGAAACTGTTTCACGGAATAAGGATTAAGCTAAAATAGCTGTTACCATTCGAAGTGGGAATGTACGAATTGCGCCACTTTTGTGAGATGAGTGCATTTCGCAACCACTGGAACTACTTGGGAATTTGGCGCTACAAATTGAAGTAATTATTGTAGGTACTGTTAATTATTAGTAGACTGCGGATTTTTATGCAAAATAAAAGTGTTCTGCATTGATTGCGGGAAGCAGGAAGAAAATAAAAATTGATTTCATACCTCGATGACTTTGTTACATTAAAAACATTTTGTTCATTGAAAACAATTGTGTTCCTTAAATTTTTCTAATTTATTACTGTTTCATATTTCACCCAATCAATTTCTTCATAAATGCATAAAGATCCGCAGCCTAATTATATTATTAGTAATAAATAGACTCCGGATTTTATGCGTGTATAACAAAAATGAGCAAGTGCAATTCAAAACAGTGAAAATATTAAGACCTTAAGAGTGTTAATATAATATATTATTTTCACCACGTTGAAATTATTAATCAAGAATACAGATTTATATTTAGCTCCTGCGTTTTGCAATTGGTGCACAAACTTTTTATTTTGCGTAAACATCCGGAATAACATCTAGTAATAAATAGACTGCGGATTTTATGCATTTATGACAAAAATGGGTAGTTGCAATTTAGAAGAGCGGCCAGATTAAGTAATAAATAAACAAATAACTTTAATTGCACATAATAGCTAAACTTTTTATTTAAATAAAAGTAATTTAAATAATTCGAAAAGTGATCCATTTATTATTTCTTATTTGCAAATAAAAGATTATTTATTATTTGGATTGAGGTGGAAATCAAATAAATAGTTTTCGGTCTTCTCTTATTTCTTGTATTTGATATATGTATACAATGAACACGTGCTCGTTTTTTGTCTGCTATAGCAACCTTTTCAGGTATACCGTCAGTGGTCGGGCCCGTCCGGAGGGCCTACCTGCCTATAAAAAATACAAATAAATTTATTATTTGTCAATACAAATAATAATTGAAATTGTATTTTTAAATAACGGTTAGCTTTATTATTTTAAATAATTCATTTAGACTAGCTCAAATAATAAATAATTATTTTTGATTTTTATTTGAATATCCAAATAACAAATAACTTGTTATTTAAATTTTTATTTAAATAAATCTATTTATATATACATATATGTATTGCCCAACACTGATTATATATAGACCAAATGACAATACACCTAAATTCAGTTTACATTTTTTTCAGTATTCATACAGTTTTGATTCCGTATTTCATTTCGAAATTTCAGCAGTTAATCATTAATCAATTATCCGATTAACGATTGAAGTAGAAATTTAGTCGTCAATCGTTGATTAAACTTTTGCCCAACTCTGCTCCACTGCCGGCCAAGGAAGGACAGCGTATGGGAATGAAAGAGACGCGGACAGTCGCTGTCCTTCTCTACGTTCGGCTTTCGATTGAACTCTCGGCCGGCCCGGTCGGCGCGGTAGACGCAGTCATAAAGGAATAATGTCGGTATGCGATAGTTGTCCGTGCAGAAAACAGGTTGGTTGACAAGAATCGCGATTTTACTGTACTGTTACGTAATTTTGAATTTATTAAACGCATTAAGACAGAAAATAAATTTCTATTTCACTCCAGTTGGTTGCAAAGCAGGTAGAAAATGTTTATTTTACATAAAGATCCGCTGTCTATGCATACATATTCGTTAACCTAAACCTAGATAAATCAATATTATTTTCATAATAGTGTTGCTTTCATACTATTTCTACGTCATTTTATGTTTCTTCACAATCGGAACTTATAGCCTCGGTCTCCCCTAATAATACTAAAAAATTCAGAATGAGCCGTTAAGTATGACGAAATTAGAGAGGATGATAAAACAGAAGACAAAGCAAAGTGTTGCATAGAACCTAGTTTGAACCGCCTGCATTTGCATGTTCATCGGCCTCCGCGTCTCGCGATTGTCTCATAGTCTCCTCCGTTTGCTCGCTCACTACGACGTTTCATCTGACTTTTTATTCGCTGCAAAGCCTTACAATTGTGGAAAGTACGACGTAAAAGTTGCCTTCGCAATGAGAAAGGGGAGAGGAAATGCGGTGAGTTCGGACGAAGTTGAAAGTCGAAGGTTTTCACCTGGGATCGTCACAATGTCGTCTATTCTTACCCACCCCTTTGTTGAATGCTAAGAAACGAAATTATACATGTACAAAGAAAGATAAAGGAAAATTTGCAGAAATAAGAAAGAATGACTTTCGACTTAGCTTCGTAATTGTATCGTAGAAAAAGTATCGAAGTAATCGAACTCGAAGAGGGTGTTCTGCAAGGGAAAAAATATAACAGAAGTGAAAATACTTTAATAATTCAGGAAAGGGCAAGGGAGTGGGTGCAGAAAGGGAGCGAACCTAAACGCGATCGGACTATAACGTGATCAGCAGGCGAACACGGTCCCATGAGATTTGAATGTTCCTTTAGAACGTTTCAAGTTTGGTACGAGCATTAGACCAAGATGTTTCAGCAGAAGTTCCTTATTTTCCAATCTAGAATAAACATTCGTAATGAAAAATTCAACATTTCACTCGAGAAACTCAATTTATAGTTCGAACAGGTGACCTGGAACGCTGTGTTATGTTATAGGCACATGTCATTATATTTTTCGTACATAATTCTAAGGTTTTGACAATGCTAAAGCTTTTCTACAATCTGCAAATCCTGAGTATCGACAGAATAACGCGAGAAATGAATGCAGGAGCACATAACTAAAATATTACTACCGATCGAATGAACTGCGCATATGTTTTACGCTTCAGGAGATCCCATTATACTATTTAATATCATTTAAAGCTTTGGAAATCGCAATTTACTAGTCTTCTGATTAGTTCAATCATGCCTACGCTGAATATTGTCGATTTCATTTGTGTTTAACTATACAAATTTGCAATCAACTCACGCGAGCAAAGTGCAATACACATTGACATTTGTAACACATGTACGTGATTCTGTGGACATTTGTAAATAGGTTCATAACATTAATTGACACATATTGGTACTTACCATAGTTATTTACGCGTGCTCGTATGTGTGTACGCGAGCGTGCATGTGTAAGTTCTTTGAGAAAAGGTTTATTAATTTATTACTACGAGTGAAAATTGTATTTCCAATTAGATAAGTAAGAAGTGTATGACTTTTACGTACGTGGTATTTAGAACATTACCAAAACAATTAATTAGTCGAACAGAAAGGCTTTTTAAATGCAATAGTGTCGTCAGCTGTAGGTTGGATGAGAAAGCTACTGTATATTTATACACAACATACCTCTGTTATATAACATGAGTACGTGTTTGTGTAGCCGCTGATTGTGATTTATACCACGCGCTCCGCATCTCTGAACATTAATTTAATTTTAATTTGCTAACGTGATGACTACAAAGCCTCAATTAACAAAATAGGCTCAGGAATTTTTAAAAATATATTTTAATCAGCAATATGTATGTTTTAGGTTCTCCAATAATTTTAAACTAGCTTGTGTGTTAATATATGTACATATATTTAATATCATACTCCATTTTGTTCATTTTGAGATATGGGAGCAACCCATTTATGCTTTTTAACATTTGTGTTTCACAAATACACTGTTGACAATTCATCCGAAAGTGTGATTGATTTCATGCTTAAGACGTATACGCAAAATACTAAAAATTAATTTACTGATTGTCCAATTGTTTATACAGGGTGTCTGACCTGATTTTGACATCTTGATTTTCTCGCTATTGTTACTCGTAGCAAAATATTTTTCAGCATAGGTTTGAATGGTATCGAGTGGAGCATATTTTGATGTTATTAGTTTTTTCGTAAGTGGACGCGTAAAGGTCATATAAAGGTTAACTTTTTCTTTTTTAATGGAGTGAGGTATTTTTGAATACATCAATCGATGTAGCTGGACATTCGTTATAAAAAAGTACTAATCTATGTATGTCGAAAAGTCAGTAGTTGAGGAGATATTTCAATTTAAATAACTCTAAAATACCATTGCGGTCGTACTAACAATAAGACATTACATAAGTAAGTAAACGCTAACGTCTTAGTACGACCGCAATGGTATTTTAGAGTTATTTAAATTGAAATATCTCCTGAACTACTAACTTTTCGACATACATAGGTTAGTACTTTTTTATAACGAATGTCCAGCTGCATCGATTGATGTATTCAAAAATACCTCATTCCATTTAAAAAAAAAGTTAACCTTTATTTGACTTTCACGCGTCCACTCACGAAAAAACTAATAACATCAAAATATGCTCCACTCGATACCATTCAAGCCTATGCTGAAAAATTTTTTGCTACGAGTAACAATAGCGAGAAAATCAAGATGTCAAAATTAGGTCAGACACCCTGTATAGAATAACTGTAATTGGAACGCGTGTTCTTTTCATAGTTTTTCTTTTCGTAAAAATAATGTTGCTCCTGGAATTTCATTATTAACTTTTCTCCTTTTTATTACCTAATTTTTTTGTCCGAGGCACTGATTTCAACTTTTTTCGCACTGCTATCAAATACAGCCGAATAAATTATCCATTGAAATGCGTTTGTCTATAGTATTACTAGGTAGTAGGTGTCGTCTATAAAAGAAAGAGGTATTTCCAGCCGCGATATTTTCGGAAACAATAGAACAAAACCTCGACCAAACTTTTGATCAAGTCCGTTTGATAAATCTTTTTAACTATTTCGTTCGTTTCTTCGATTTCTTCTTGAATTCTCCTGTCTACGTATTTTAACCCTTTGCACTCGGAGCTATTTTAACTCGAAAATTTAACATTTCTTCCGACCTAGAATGGTTTCATTCTATATTAATTTTTTTATTTGTATGAATATGAAATTGATATAATACCTCATACAATACTTAAATATGTAGTAGTTGATAAGATACCAACATATTTAATAATGCAAACAATATTTTGAATAAAAGTACAGCAATTTTCCACCACTGTCACCACTTGAATGCTAAGGATTAAGCGAAATCAATATTTCGCCATTTCCATATAACTTGTATTTGTATAATTGCCGAAACTTCTGCTTGCACAATCAGTAGTTATTATACAGTTTGTATTCATTAGTGTATAAACATCTTCAAGTTAACACATTACTGAAGGCGTCAGAAATTCTTGCATGTATAAATTTGCGTGTAAAGATATGAAACAATTCGGTTGGATGCGTTTCCTTCTAGAGTTAGCTGCATCTCGGGAAAGCGTTCCTTTGTAAGACGGTGTCGGATAATTATATCTAAGTCCCGCGACTCCACTTTGTCCCATAGATAAATAAACGTTCCCCGCGCGGCGCTCATTTGCGTGAACACAGACTAGTCTCAACACTCCCAGGTGGGAGCATTGTAGCTAGGTGCACAGCGAGACCGTGATATGCGAAGTATGTCATACCACGCGAAGCAATAGATAAATTAATTCGAGACAAGAGAGTGTACAGTGAACTAACACACAAGCGAGTATGTAGCCAAGCACTCCGAATGGAAACTTCTCATCGTTTAAAAATCTTGAAAAACTGCTGCTTTCACCATCCTTAGACGTTTGTATCTGTGTATACATACGTATATTTATTGAACCACCAACTTTTCCCGAAAGTCCGACTTGTCGTTGTTATACTACTGATTTCCTCAAGAACTTACACCCGTCTAACTTGTCATTGAGGCACACTACTGATTTGAAATTGCAAAAATAGCTAAACAAAAATTTTCAGATATCTGACTTTTCGTTGACTTGTACTACTGACTTTCCTAAATATTTTCGGTCGCCTGGCTTGCGGATGAGCTGTTCTACTGAATTTTCGTGTCACCTGTTTCGCTATCATATTCTCCTAATACAAATTAAATTTTCGAGGTTTTCGAAAAATTTTCCGACCACCTGGCTTGTCGTTGAGTTGCACTACTGAACTTTCCTGCCACCTCTTATGCTATTATATTCTTCTAATACACAATTCAATTTACGAGCTTTTCGAAAAATTTTCAACCGCCTAGCGCCCCTAGCCTGTCGTTGAGTTGTACTACTGATTTTTGAAAATGTTTCCGTCGCCTGGCCTGTCGTTGAGTTACACTACTGAATTTTCGTGCCACACCTTTCGCTATCATATTCTCCTAATACAAATTAAATTTTCTAGGTTTTCGAAAATTTTGCGGACCATCTGGCTTATCGTTGAGTTGTAATACTGATTTTTCAAGATATTTTGGGTCGCCTGGCTCGCCGTTGAGTTACACTACTGAACTTTCGTGCCACATCTTTCGCTATCATATTCTTCTAATACAAAATTGAATTTTCGAGCATATCGAAAAATTTTCGCACCGTCTGGCTTGCCGTTGAGTTACACGTCTGAATTTTCGTGCCACACCTTTCGCTACCATATTCTCCTAATACAAAATTCAATTTTCAAGCTTTTCGAAAAATGTTCGGACTAGGCGAATACAAGAGGAATATGATAGAGATAGAGGTGACGCCAAATTTTCTGACCAACTATTTCACTATGATATTCTCCTAATACAAAACTTAATTTTTGTCTAATTTTAAAAATGTTTCTTTATCCAAAATTTTCGAAGATGTCCATGTAATTCTATTATCGAATATTCATGTACAGGGTGGGGAAAAGAGAACACATTGACTGTTGTAACTAATATCCACTATTTTTCACCAAAAAAATTACAATATTAAGAGTGTATCGTGGTGAGATGGGAAGAAGGTCTCTGGTCCAACCGCTCACTCGTTGCACGTCGACCAGAAAAAATGGAAGTCCTTTTATCCAGGACACGTCGCGTCGTGTCAGAGATTCGTACACGTAGCACATGAGATGTGAATACCTTTTCTTTGTAGCCGTTACTCGAAAGTGCACAGAAAACAAAGATGCTTTTACAATGTTACGGTTCGTGTTCAGGCGTCATGGCGGATGCAAATTACAACAAGCAACGGAAACGTATAACAAGCGACATTTCATCGCGTACGCGTCATGTACAGATGACCCATGAACTCTCTCGTATAGAAGAAGTGAAATATACGGTCTCATTTGTATGTTTCTATCAATAATTTACGTTTATAATCTTTTTCTTCTTGCTTATTAAAGACGATTCTCTTTTTTCCTGGATTCTACTGTAGCCTCTTGTCTTCTTTTAGATTTTGAATAAACCTGGACAAAGCAGTGTGACAGATATTGCAGTTTCTAGCGATTGTTTTCATTTTTCTTAAAATAAAATACGAACTATATAATACTATAAATATGTACCTAATACTTTTTTAAAATTAAAACACAACAAGAATTATGTATGTATACATTTGCGACAATGTGCCCCAAGTCGCAGTAACAATTTGCCCCAATTGACACCCAATTAACCCAGATTGGTGGAAATTTACAACAATATTTTAGTTATTGGTATGAAATAACTAGACAGCGGATTTTATGTATTTATGGGAAAAATGAGTAGGTGTAATTTAAAACAGTAAAAACATTAGAAGAATTTGAAAATTCCATTATATTATTTTTAATATATTGAACATATTAAGATAGAAAATAAAATCCTGTTTCACTCCAGTTTGTTGCAATTCAGATTCACATTTTATATTTTGCACAAAGATCCGCTGTCTAGAAATAACTAATCAAACCTATTACAACATGCTCTTAAGTGTCATTTCATCCATTAAGATGATATTAAGAAGTACATTATATCCATAAGTATATTAAACAATCGAAATAGACCAAGAAGTAAGGGTCGAATAACATTTACTTATCTGGTAGGTAACCAAGCCTTCGTTAAAAACATATCATTTATAATAAAAAATATAGGTTTCCATTTGAAAATACAAAGTTGACCTTCAAATGCCCTTGGAAACGCCATCCAAATAAAAAGCTGATACTGCCCCCCTCTTTCCCCCTCGAAATCCTTGACACGTGTTTTACACTTTTCTAATATCTTTCATACTTTTCGAGATATTCGGCTGGAAAGTTTTCAAATGAACATCCTGTATGTATTGTACTGTACACTTACGCGTATTGCGTCAAACGTAAAAGTGTATAATATAGAAGCACAAATGGAAGGCATATATCTCATACGGGTTTCGCAGTAGCGTATTCGCAGACCTGTGTGAAAGTGCTCCAAATAGTTACGCATGCGGTTGCCGTGATGAAGCTGTCGTCAGTTACAAAAGACAGTCGGTTACTAAATTACCAACACGGACAACCACAATACACTGGACGATCGAATCGCTCACCGACCAGAAAGTACCTATTACTACATAAATGAAAGAACGTTTACATTCCTGGTCGCAACGACTAAATTGTCGTCAGTGTCCAAAGGAAGTCGTTTGCAACACAGCGATCAAAGGAAATCGTCCGCACACGCACGCAGATATAACCAGTCTGGTCGATGACAACTAAAGAATCAATTGAAATGAAATCCGATAGCACATTTCAACTGATTTCTGTAGGGCTTTTATGAAAGTAATTTATTAAAATGAACGTGTAGCTTAGCTTACCGTCAGCGAGGTACTATCTTCTGTTTGCTACCATGGCTTGCCTTGAATTTCTTGGCAACAGCCATAGATGATAAACTATTGCAATTCGGCCAGCTTGACAAAGGATCCTCCTCGATCTTATGTTACAACTAGACTGCGGATCTTTGTGCAAAATAAAAATGTTCTGCATCATTTGTGCATCTTAATGGCGTCTTTACATTGAAAACAATGCAACACCATTGTTAGATTTTTCTAATATTTTATTGTTTTACCCTATAAGAATAAATGCATAAAAATCCACAGTCTAGTTACATCAAACTATAACTAATATTTATGACACCATTCAAACAATTACAAACATAATATTTTTAACAACGATTATAGAACCATTATTACTAAAATAATAAGGCAATAATAAATAAATACATATGGACTGATTTATGTGAAGTATTGACATTTCGATGACCTTGGGTTAGTACTTTTAAATGTAGGAACATAAAAGGGATCGATTGGTTTAACAACAAAATTAGGTTGCATAAAAGAATAAAGTGCTACTGCACCCGGCGAGTGCATTTGTGAATCCACATAAAAAATAAGATCATAGGAAGTTATGACGTATTATGACATATGATTAATTCCTCTATCATTTTTTTCTATTTCTACTTAAAAAGTGTATACACATATATGTACTACGAAAGTATTCATTACAGCCTTTCTATTGTAAATGTTGAACATTTAATTAATTCGTTTCAGTAGTATTTAGTGGATATATTGATCGGGTTACGATATTGTCTTTCCTCAAGAATTTGATCACGGAAAGCATTTTTGTGTTGAAGTTGATGAGAATTGCTGAAGCTTCAACTTCATTTTGGTGACGAGACCAAGCTTACCAACAACGTCTCTGTAGTTAGGCAATGTCAACGGGAATGGAGGACCTTGAACAGTTTCACAGTGAAACAATACTTTTATTCGTGTATTACAGAAATTGTAACAAACGTACGATAAAACATTAATATCATCCACCACATCATCCACAACGTGTCGTTTCTTATATTGGTTTTTCACTCCAAATTCACCCCTTTGCAAGTCAAATTCACCCTTTTGCAAATCGATTTCACCCATTAAGGGAAACGCAGAAGACTCAATACTCAATACGCTTTAATAAATACATATCTACCTTCATTTTCTAAATTTATTAATCAGAAAATGGCTACAATAAGTATACACATCTACACACAATGTTTTCATACATTACAAAGTTAATGAAATGGTAATTACTTTTAAATAAGTACTTGAGTACATCTTTGCAATTAATTCTTAACAATTAATTCTCAACAATTAATTTCCATTTGATGTGATTTTTTCTACAAAAACTTACTTAAACATACTTTATTTGTAAGAGATTGAAATAGCTTTCCAAAAGGGTGAATTTGGATGGAGCCAAACCTGTAGAACATGTTTTACACGTGGTAAACACATTCAGAAATCGGTAACGACATTATTAGGTATACAATACATGGCCGTCGAGATAAATTCGGAGTTTTTTTCGGGCAGCCTCATAAATAAGGTGAAGCAAATATAAAATGTCATCCACGAGCCGAGAATATGACCGAGGAGGGACAAACTCACCCGTTGAAATCATTGCGTGGTTTTGCTGAAAGAAGTCGCAAGTTTATGACCTGGCCAAGAAATCCATAAATTCTGGCAAACGGTAGGAGGTAACTGCATCCCGGGAAACTCATTGGGATCGTTCTGATCGCATGAGAAGTGCGAAATTCATGATCGAATTGAAAGGAACGATTAATCAGGCTTTACGAAAACGTCTGTTATCACTGGTTTCCCGACTTGTAGCCTCCGTATAGCGCCGGCTACAATCCCCTTGACTATTGCATGTAGGGCGTAGTCGACGCAAAGCTAAATGCAAAGCATCACAACACCAAAGATACCCTAAAGCCCACCATCAGGAGGTGACGACGGACAAGGAGGAGGTGAAGTGGGTTCAGGTATTTACAAGCTCTAGTAGGTCGTGGCAACTCGTGGAGGCTACATCGAGTAATTCCATTCTTTATACCGCTTGTACAAATGGTACACGCTTTTGTACAAATTGGCGAAAGAATACATTTGATAATCAAAAGTATTTCCTTCGAATATCCCCATTCCTATAAAATCTCATATTTTTCGCAACTTCAACGTCAATGTGGCACGTCTTCCCCTTATCCGATCAACTTCATCTTTTGCAGGAATTATTTTCTTACCCAGTGGCACAATTTTAGGGGGGGGGGAGGAGGAGAAGTGAAAAAAATCTCGCAAAAAAATTTCACTTGGTTCTTCTAAAACTTTAGATATACAGAGTGAGGCACCTAAAACAGATCACCTGAATAATTCAGCTGCTATTGGTTTAGGAAAAAATGTAGCAGATGAAACTTGCTTGGTTTCGAGAGGGTATTAATCTGATGTTAGTACCATTTTTGTAAGTGGACGCGTAAAGGACATACGAAGGTCAACTTTTCACTTTTTTGAATGGAATGCCCAATATTTTTGATCGAACTCGGATGAAGCACAAAATTCTGCGTAAAAATGTATTGACCTTCGTATATCATAAATCTAATAGTTAACGAGGCATTGTCGATATAATTTCCCATATGTATAATAGCTATAACCTGGAAGCTCGAACTGATATCCCTCAACTTGAATAAGTACAAATGGGAAATTATTTCGATGATATCTCGTTAACTATTAGATTTATGATATACGAAGGTCAATACTTATTTAAGCAGAATTTTGTGCTTCATCCGATTTCGATCAAAAATATTGGCCATTCTGTTTTAAAAAATGAAGTTGACCTTCATATGTCCTTTACGCGTCCACCTACAAGAAAGCTACTAACATCAGATTAATGACCCCTCGAAACCAAGCAAGTTCCACCTGACGCATTTTTTCCTAACACCAATAGCAGCCGAGTTATTCAGGTGGCCTGTTTTAGGTGCCTCAACCCTGTATAATTTTTTCATGAAATGGAACAATATTGTGCGTAAAAAATCTCACAAAAAAAACTTCACCCGGTACAGCTAAGGTCCAGCCTAATCAGCATACAATAGATATAAATTTTCTCCTTTTTTAGGAGAGTATACAGATTACAAAAAGGTTCTAATCACTGGAACCGTAAAATATAAATCGTAGGGCAAGGGGTTGACCACTTGTAGCTCGTGTGCATGTTAATCGATTTCGATGAAATGTTCAGCACGTGTATAACAAACACAGATTTACAAAACGTATATTTTAAATTTTCATTACGGGTTCACATAAAAATGCTTTGAAAAGTGCCTTTTTGATTTTCTCATGTAATTAATGAAAAAAGTTAGTGCCGTTTTAGAGGACGTCCGAACACTTTCGTGAGCCACTGTATATCGATCCAATCAATACGCAAGGTAGAGCCGAAGTTCGCTTATACCGGTTTCTGCAACTGACTCATGGAACAACACCACAATGAACCTTCTATCGTCGCGTCGCGTCGTCTATCGCTGGGAACGCCACCAACTCGGCACAATCAAAAATCTTGGCTGGCGCTTTTCATTAAGTTTTACGTGCACTTCACTCCGAAAGTTAGATTATTTGAAGTTCTATAAACCGCAGATTACCCGTCAGAACAAGATAAACAGGGAATAAGGTAAAGGAAAAATTAACAATTTAGTGAAACAGTACGCATCCTCGACGTATAAAAATCTTTTAAAATCAGAACAACAATATATATAAGTCTATTGGTTATTCGAACGCGCAAAAGTATTTCAAATCTATCAGATTGTGTAACCGTTGTGAAACGTGAACAGATCTTGTACCACTATGGTTGTATGTATGTAACTTGAGATTTACGACTCCAGGCGGATTTGAAAGGAAATCCACATCGGGAAGGAGAAAGAATGAGCATGAGTACGGAGTATGGCGGAAAGAATGTGAATTTTATGTATACATATAACTGATATTCCGTGACAATATGCGATTAAAAGCAAACGCAAGAATATGCACAGTTACTCGAATTAATATTCGGACGCTCTAAAAAAGACGATAACTTTTTTAATATTGTACTACACGATTTCAACTTCTTTGGGAAGCTAGAGCAATTAGTTTACTACAAGATGTGAACAAATTTTTTTTTTTAAAAATAGCAATTGATCGGAATTGTAGAAAAAATACCAAAAGTTGCATTTTACAACTTTTTTATGTGGGTCTATAGTGAAAATTTGAAAAGTACTTTTTGTAGGTGTGTGTTAATTATATGCACTGTGAAAGTTTCATTGAAATCGGTTGATGCGGGAAAAACGACATTGAAAGATGTAAAAATTCTTAGATATACAGGGTGGGGCACTAACTATGTCCACCTTGAATATCTCCGTTATTTTTAATAATATGGCAAAATGTTATGAACAAAATTTGCACGGTACAGAGGGGGCCATATTGTGACACAAACATTTTCTGCGTGGGTGGAGGCATAGAGGACATTTCAAGGTCATCTTGATTTTTT
>KB639995.1:158115-186011 GCA_000346575.1 Lasioglossum albipes
CCTGCTGAAATATAAATTCATTTTCTCCAACTACATCTTCTAAAAATGGTATTAACACCCCATCGAGCGTGACTATGTATTTTTCTGAATTCATCTTGGGGGAAACGAAACACAGTTTCAGTTTCCCAGATGATGAAAAAGCTTCCCAAATCATAACACTACCGCCATGACAATTTCGGCTCAATCTAGAATCATTCTTTTGACGCAGATCATGCCAATACGATGATATTCCGCCTGGACCGTGCAAATTAAACTTCTTTTCATCGGAAAAAATGACTTTATGCCATTCGTCGGTCCAGTGCATGTGATTTTTGGCGAACTGTAACCGGGTAGCGTTATGATGTTGTTTTAACAATGGCTTTCCCATCGGTTTTCTGAAAACAACATTCGATCCATTGTGCAAAATTTGTTGCACACGTCTGGCCGTTGTTCGTAATTGTAACTGCATAACAATTCAACATGAAACTAATTTTCTTTGACGTTTCACTAATTATATTATTTTTTCTCGTTTTGTGATTTTTTAATTTCCTTTTGTAGCACGTTTCTTGTCGTAAACTTCACCACGTTTCCAAAAATGTCGTACTACAGACTCGGAACTAATTTCGTTGGCAATCTTTCGATTCGATTCCCCCCCTTTTTAAAAGAAGATTTTATTGTCTTTTCAGCTTCATTTAAATATTTTCCTTTTGCCATTCTGTTCTGTTACATAAAATCAAAAATGTTACTTAATTAGGAACAAGGGACAACAATACCTTTACGATCACTCTTTAAATCAACCACATTCCTTTATAATTTCTCTCAATATCTGGGAAAAAAGCACTGCGTTTAAACGAAGTTCGCGCTTGTAGACGCTGTTGTAACACGTTTCGCTCTGCGACATAGACTGACATTTAAATACGGAAAATTTCGAAGCATAGAGTTGAAAGTAAAGGTTCAGCAACGTGAATAACCACATTTTGACAACATCATCTGTCCTTTACTTCTAAATAAGCATGAAAATTTGTCAATTTTAAAGTGCGTTTAAACGAGTTTCGCTCTCTGTATAAGGTGTGGTGGTGAATTTTCTAGGTGCAGTAAGGGTGTAATCCTTAATTTCTTTAAATGAAACACTCAATGAATTTTATCTGAAACACTTTTTTTTATTTAGTATAGTTTGAAAGTTACAGGAAAGAATAATTTTGTGGTAGGTCGAAAGTGATCCGCCTCAGCCATTCATATTACGTTCAGCTGAAGTCGGGAACGTCTTTGTAAGCGTTTCCACTGCTGACATCATGCAATTCGCCAAACTATTACTTATCTTTTAGATTGAAAACTCTAAGGCGAAGGATCGCTCTATTGTAGAAGAAATAAGAATACTTATATTCTTTCTCTGCTTTCTCCCTTTCCTCCTCTCTCCCTCTCTCTTCCTCTAATAAATTCTAATTGTGATTCAGTATTTTTTATATTATATAATATTAGGTCATTGCAAAAGTGTCTTGATACGATTTTCGATTTATCTTTCATTTGCTACTTATTGGGCTGGCAAGATTGTAGTAATTTCGGTATTTTAAGGTGAAATAAAACTGAATATCTTTATCCAAGCGATGAACTTTAGTCAATAAAATATTTTCTTGTTTATTCCTTTTGGCAAAAGATCATCGAACAAAATCGAAAATATTTTATTGATTAAAGTTCACTGCTTGAATAAAAAAATTGGCTTTTATTTCGTCTTAAAATACCGAAATTGCTTTCTTACCAATCCAATACATTAAGCTAAACGTCGTTCAATGCAATCCTAGTGCAATATAAACATTCTATTGTAGAGTACGTAACATTAAGTTATAATTTTAACGCAGGCTTGATGATGTTAGACAACGTTAAGCTAAACGAAATGAAAACATGAAAAATCTGTTTGGATATGTATTATGTGAGACGTGTTTTCTTGTATGCACTTTCAGAAACAGTAATTGCAAAGTTTTCTACTTTTTCCGAAACTACATCGAAGGGAAAAGTGAAAGGTCTTTCTAGAAAGTTTTTATTCTTATCGACTTACGACTAGTGTTGGATGTTCGAGTCGTACAAGATGCACGAGCTTCACCGACGCAGAAAAAGTTCAAGTCGCTCAGGATCCATCGGTCCAGCACGATTTTTCTTCGTTCTTCTTATCCTCGTAGTCCCCCGTGGAACCAGCATTTTCACTCGACAATCAGTCGCTTATGGCTTATGGGACCGAACTGCAGGGACGCTTGGGTCAGGAAAGCAAGACTAAAGCCAAGGGTGACCATTGGCGTTCGAAGTGTTCGGAACGTTTATGGAATGACGAAGCTCTAACGGTGCGAGCTAAAAATGCTTGTGATGCTCCAACACTACTTACGACTTGAGTGAAAAGAAAAATGGTAACCCCGTGCTACCGCTAGAAATTATCCCTTTAGTTCCTAGGAGAGTGTCCCGCGGAATGACCACATACGTACATAGCTAGCATCGTTTACAGTTTACAGGAATTTAGGAAGGACCGCCTGGATGTAGCTGTATTGAATCCGGGTTAGGCCGATTCCTACCGCAGAAGAGGGGCGACTGAGTAACACGCTTACTTGAATTGGCATATACGTGTCCCGCGGAATGACCACATACGTACATAGCTAGCATCGTTTACAGTTTACAGGAATTTAGGAAGGACCGCCTGGATGTAGCTGTATTGAATCCGGGTTAGGCCGATTCCTACCGCAGAAGAGGGGCGACTGAGTAACACGCTTACTTGAATGGGCATATACCGCAGCCATTATTGGTTTGCCTGATCCAACACTAGTGAGAGTTTCCCTAGTGCCGGACTTTAAGGTTTTTCTTTAATAAATAAGAAAAAATAATGTTTCAGTCTTTTTATTCTGCATTATTTATAAGTTAATGGTATTAGGAATACAATTAAAGGAACGAAATAGTCAACATTATAATAATAGTTAACTTAAATAAAATAAACGTTACACTTTGGTATATGAAACTTATTTATAGAAAGAATATATATATATATAAAAATGAAACTTATTTATAAAATATCTAGAATATACATATGTATAATATGTATATAGAATATATAGAATACATAGAATACATAGAATATATAAAGGGTGCCTCAAAATGACCTGACATTTTAAATTGCACGCCATTTTTTTTGTGGCGAACATAGAGTACTAATTGTAACAGTTCTCTGAATCTCGATCGACAATTGTTTAAACTATAATTAATGTTATCGGCGCACTGGTTCGATCAATTGGAACATAAGCAAATTTGCAAAAATATCATATGAAATTTAATTCAACGTTTCGGTCTCAATTTAGACCATTTTCAAGAATAGAAAATTTCAGTATTGCGTCTGTAAGAATTAATCAAAGACATTTTTAAATGGTATATATTTAAATATTTTTGCAAATTTGCTTATTTTCCAATTGATCGAACCAGTGCGCCGATAACATTAATTGTAGTATAGAGTACTAATCTTTTACAACTGGCATCAGAAAGTATTGAGGTTTAGTCATGGAGAATTACACGATCGAGCAACGCATACAAATTGTGAAAATTCACTAGAAAAATGGAGAACATTTTGCAGAGACGATTCGAAAAGCCCGCACGTCTTTTGGTAATCATAACGCAACATTATGGTGCATTTAATCACAAAATTCGACAGTTTTGTTTATTCACGTAGCCACTGAGTTAAAAATGCGGCTGAAAATGGAAAGAAAGTCTTATTTTTCAAGTATACCCATACAGAAATAATGAAATATCGGCGAGACGAAATTGTAGCACATGCATGGTGAATTTGTTGAAAATTCTTGAAAAGAAATGAGAAAACAGAGGAGTAATCCCTCATCGCCGTCCAAGAATTTTGTAAGTTATTTTATTTATTACATATTTCTCTACTAAAACTTTTTATATTCTTTATTGTATTTAAAATCTACTTTATTTTTACAGACATGGGTTAAATTAACAAATTTAAGTACAGCTAGTTTTCTTTTCATTTGTTTTTATTATAATTCCTTTAAGAAGTACAAATCTTGTACTACAGTACAATCTTATTATACTGTATCATTACTAGTTTTCGAACTCTATGCATTTATGACGAAAATTAGTATAACAACCTATTGAGACTATTACGAATGGAAATAAATTTCTACTCAATCTACCTTCTTGTTACAATTGGGATGGAACATTTTTACCTTCCATAAAGATCCACAGTCAAATTATAACAATCACAGGTAGTAAAGCAAATAATTCTGGTGAGTTGTTCCTAAATCCGTCATAAGAAAAGACTGTCGATTCATACTTTCCTTTGTTACTGTGGTTAATTATTGGCACTTGATTTCATACAGAATACAGTCGCAGTATCTACAGATGGCAATGTAATTAGGCATAGTAATTATCATCAAGGAGAGGCGTGTCGTCTGTAGGGGTGCGAAATTGAAATTCCTCGCGGAAGCGCCTTCGAGGCTGGGTTCATGATGGCATTTCAATAAACTGCCGTTTCGCACCGATCAATTCCTAGGACATGTACATACATATGTGTAAGACGACAGATAGGTGTGGGGTGTTAATCAAGTACTGAGGTAACTTTCTCCAGATTATATCCTCTCGTCTTTACAAGCTCATGCCTACTACATTTTGAAACTTTGAAAACTTACAATTAGTTTCTATGTACACTAGGGTGGTCCTTAGCTGTTGGAGTTAAAATTTTTTAAAACTTTTTTATTGAAGCAAATTCGAAAATTATGATAGTCGATGAGCAAATGATATCTGCAAAATTTTAGAGTAATTGGACAAATTATGGTATCTTACACCAGAATGTGCAGCGGTATCGTTTTTTGATAATGCAATATCTTTTATTACTAAAAGGGGTATGGTACAAAGTTTAGACAATACGCAGATGGATAATGATATTAAAAAAATTGTCATTACACTAAGAAATACTGACCATTAGTCAAAAGATTATATCATGTAAGATGCCACGATTATTACCACGATTTCCGAAATTTTTATATTTATAATATTAATTACAAAATGAACAGAAGCCATGAATATCCTGGCGATGCAAGCAAACTGAAGTCGCGTTACTTCTCACCGACCGCTTACCCAGAATTTGTCAAGTACCTACTCACTGCACTGACAGCTAACGCCGGGTATATCGGTGTGAACCACTACTAATCCAATTACAAAACTTCTTTAGTTTTCATTATTTTTTTTTTAGACTTTCACCAACTTATTTCTGGCATTTTTCTTATTAAAATGACACCAAACACAATATAATTTCAACTGTATTTAGTGGTTCAATCGACGATGAAAGTTTCGGGCGCAAGAAAGGACAGCATATGGGAAAGAAAGAGACGCGGACAGTCGCCGTCACCGATACAGTTCAAAGTATTTCCCATACGCTGTTCTTTAAACCACTAAATACAGTTGAAATTATATTGTGTTTGGTGTCATTTTAATCAGAGAAATGTCAGACATAAGTTGGTGAAAGTCCCATAAAAGAATAATGAAAACTAAAGAAGTTTTGTAATTGGATTAGTAGCGGTTCACACCGATACGCTTTGGCTGCGCGAACCGTATTTACATGCTGTCCTTTTCTACGTTCGGCTTCGTTTTCCCTCTCGGGGCGGTCGGTGTGGTAGCCGCAGTCATAAAAAAATAGTGTCCCTACGCGTTACTTCTCCGAGCAGAATACAGCCGTTTGCAAAATAACGCACCTTTACTGTACTGTGTATAGTAGACTTCCATATAATAGGATTATGAAACTATTTTTAAACAACTGTATACATATAGGGTGATTTGATAACCACGATAACCACCATGATGCGAGAACCTCGGGAGTATGGAGTCTCAGAAAGCGTAGAGGTACTACTTTCTTTGACGTGTGCCGAACACAGAGAAGGACAGCGCGTAAACGACAAAGAGGGACTGAGTTCAAAAGACTGTATCGATTATAATGTCAATGCAAATAGGAAAGTTTTTTATTTTCCATTCTTTATCTACAGAACTTTTATCAACCTATTTGTGAGATTTTTCTAATTAAAATGAATCTAAATACGGCATAATTCGGAGCACATTGCTGTGATATCGGTAAATATGATTGAAACCAGAGAAATCTCACAAATCTATTGATGAAAGTTTCGTACAAGTGGAACTACAAATGAAGCAATTATGAATGAAACTGAAACTGGAAGCGAATGCGGCACTGGGCCTTTGAACTGTTGTGTTTATATAGCTCTCAATTCGAGTTCAAGAAGCGAATTCGGGTGTTTAAACAGCTCGATATACGAGGCCTGGAAGCGAATTTCGACCGTTGAACTTTTGATCTACGCCGGCTGCTACGACTCCTCTGCGCGTCTCTTTCTTCCCGCATGCTATCCTTCTTTGCGTTCGAAACTTTCATCGCTTATTAACCAAGTAAATATAATGACAATTCTAACGTGTTTGGTGTCGTTCTAATCAGAAAATTTTCAAGAATCCGTTAGTAAAGGTTTCGTAACGAAATAACTAAAATTAAGAAAGTTTCATCATTGCATTAGTATTGCCTCACCGATATCCGAGCTCGGATCGTGATTCTTTGTAGCGCGATCGACCGCCCAAGGGGAACTCCGTAGTAGTGGGGGTGAAAAAGTAACATCATCCGCATAGACGAAAGTCGCATCATCCGAAGGAATACTATATGCAAAGCTTGCACGGTGTAGAGGGGGAAATATTGTAATGCAAACATTTTTATATGGGCGAAGGCGTTTTGGAGATTCCAAGGTAACCATGATTTCCTTAAATAGAATAACTTCATATGTCCTTAATCTAATCGCCACATAACCTTGTACATACTACGTGAAGCTAGTAGGTGCTTGGACCTATTTGCCCCAACTTGAACAAGCTGAATAGGGGAGGCGGGGGCTAAAAGTTCCCGGGGTAAGTTATTCCGGCCATTATTTATAAAAAAAGTAAAAGTACATGCGATTCGAACTCAGTTGTTTTTGTTATAAAAGTGGGTAAGAACAACTTGCCCCATACGGAGCAAAAAGTTCCGCTTCGCCCAACGACAAATAAATGAAAAAATACAGAAAACCTATTACGATAGTTTAATTTTAAGGTTCGAATCATAAAATGTAACAGATTTAACAATAAATTACTTGTTAAAGATGAGAATATTTAAACTACATATTTCTACGTCATTTTATATGTTTCTTCAAAATCGGAACTTATAGTCCGGTCTCCCCTACACGCGGAAAATCATTTCGACATTATCTCGTCAACTATTAGGTTTAGAACATATGAAGGTCGCTCTCTCTTTTTCCCTCTCGTTCTCTCTCTATAATGCCATTCGTCAAAGTCACACAGCCACAGAGAACACGTCACTCGGAACATTTTAACGCCAAGCCTTTTTCAATATGGTCCATTACGACTCATTCTGTGATTTATGTATGTATTATACCATTCAGTTTGGAGCTTCAGTACCGAATCGATCAGGACACTCTCAATCTATCACATTAATTAATGTTCGTGTCCAATCTGGATTAGATATAGTTCCAACCTAGATTGGCCTAACACTTTCGATTGATATAATAATCATTATCATTGGGAAGAGAATTAGCACAAATAACTGCACTGAATTGATATAACAGTTTTCACTACTAGTCACTATGAGACAGAGTTGAGCAATAATCAACTAATATTTAAAAATGACTAATAGTCTTTTTTAACCGACTTCGAAAAAGGAGAAGGTTATTCAATTCGATCTGTATGTGACCCTTTTTTTCTATGTATGCTCACCGATTACTTCGAGATGGGTGGACCAATCGAAACGAAACCTTTTGCATCTTGTAGAGTATGTCCCCGGGGTGGCCCCGTGAAAAAAAGATTTTGCATTTTTTTATTCCTTACGATTTTATTTGCGAAAAATGAATTATTTCGCCGATTAGTCTGAGATGGATGGACCAATCAGGACCTTCTGTATTTTGTAGGGTGTCTTGATTGGTCTCTTGAAAACAAATTTTGCATTTTTTCATTCTTTGCGGTTTTTATTGTAAATAACCAATAAGATCGAAAAACCATCCTACGGTGTTCTACAAATTCTGCTCGTTCCACTAAACAATGTGAAATAAAAAAACTTTATAAAATAAAAATTAAACCGACTTCGAAAAAACGCACTAAAAAAATGCACTAAAAAGTATGAAATAATTTCCATTTAATTTATGTGAATACACACGAACTTAAATACTATACAATCTTTTCGGAGGCGGCGCAAAATTGAAAATTTTCGACACTGGAAATTACAAAAATCCTTAAATTCTTCTACATGCTTTCACATAGTAATGTATCTTCTCTTCCCACCTACTGATTTCCAAGTCCACCATATTCCAATGAAATCATAATCAGCAACATCTGTCATTTGTAAAATTTTCAATTTTGCGCCGCCTCCGAAAAGATTGTATAGTATTTAAGTTCGTGTGTATTCACATAAATTAAATGGAAATTATTTCATACTTTTTAGTGCATATTTTTAGTGCGTTTTTTCGAAGTCGGTTTAATTTTCTCTTTTTAAATATTTTTTATTGAATGTTAGTCATAGCAAAATAGTCATCAGTCAAAACTTTTTGATTAGTTAGTGATAACTAATTAATAATATTAATGTATGTTAATCGCACAATAGTGACTGATGACTAAAGATTGATGACTGATCATCAACTACTAATTAACTAATAAGCAATAGATAACGATTACTTAGAGCTGTGACTCACTATTTGCCATTTAGTTATCACTAACTAATCAAAAAGTTTTGGCTAATGACTATTTTGCTATGACTAACATTCAAAAAGACTATTGGTAATTTTTAAATATCAGTTGATTATTGCCCAGCTCTGCTATGAGACAGGGACAGAGGTGCACAGCTGGGTAAAATACTGTTTTAAATAGTAAACAGTAAATAATCCTATTTCTTTTTAAGTATGCGTACAACTTTAAAGACAAAATATTTTATTTTTGATGCAGTAATTTTTGAAAATAGTATTTTATATTAAGAATATTGAAAATGTTTGTCTTTATTTTCAATTGTAGTTCTAAATATTATTGCTGAAAATAATGGTTCGAATTCAATACATTTATCAGTATAAATAGTTACCTAACGGTAAGATACACTGTATGTTTATCAACAAACAAACACTTTAAAAAGTATATGAACGTTGTATGCGACCCATTGCATACACTTTGAACAAACTACAAGGTGATCATGTCTTTTTCGGTGATATATTTCCTTGAAATATAGAAGATGGAACATGTACCATAAAATATTGCGAACCTTTGAACTTTCATTTACTGTCAAGTTTGAAATCTCGATTTCGTGATTGATTCGATTTCGCTGAACACGCAAGCGATTATTTTTCATACGTGCATACATGAATTCCAAAAAACTTAAATGAAGGAAATCGTACTTTTATCAAAGAAACTGTATTAAATGTTTTGAAACAAATAGCAAATCCAAATTCAAAGTCACGGTCTCAATTACTTTCATTTTCACAAAACAGAGAAGTAGATGACTTTTTTTACGTTTATGGAAAAAGAAACAAATGATAGTAGTCATACAAACGTTGCACAATTAGAATTATTTCAATATTTGAGCGATTACAAAATACAAATATAGGAAAACATATATATCTAAAATACAACAGGTATTCCGTCCTCTGCTCCAGTTGAGAGATATTTTAGCTTTGCTGGACTGATCCTGTGTCCTGGAAGGAGCACCCTAACAAGTGCAAATTTTGAACGTTACACCTTGTTGTATACGAATAGCCGCAGTCAAACAAAAAGTAAAACAAAAATGTAGCAAATGATATAGTTTCTTATATTAAGTACCATTTCTTCTTTGAATCATTGCTAAGATAGGAAATATTAAATCACGCGTAAATATCAGAGTATTTATAACGACGCATAAAGTGAAATATTTTGTTTCGTGTTTCAGATTGTTAAAAGGGAGATATTTTATGTTTTGGTTGAGATGGTTAAAACAGAAATATTTTATTTTGTGGTTCAAATTGTTAAAATAGACTGTTTACGTAGTTATAACACGCGAACCCAACGGACTTTCATGTTTTACTTTTTGTAAGGAAGCTGAGTTTTCCAATTAAAATATTTTTTACTGCAAATTTCAATGTGGAGTTCTATCTTTTTTAAAATGCTTCCATCGGCCTTGAAAAGACTAAAGAAAGATTTACTTCTAATTTTTAACAGACTGAACATTTTGTGCATATATTGCATACCCTTATCACATTTCTCTAATGTATCAGCAAAACTACTCATCTCCATCTTAATATACGTAAAGGTATAGTTCATTATTTTCTGTACTATCAATAACTGCAAAAAAAAAGGTAAAGGCACAACATGAAATAAATTCTAAAAATGTATTAAAGGAAACACTGTAAATAAAATGAACGAAACATTTCATGAGTCGAGGATAAATTTCTATTATTGCAAAAATAGTAATCAAATATCCACAGAGAATTTCAGATGAAAAGAAGACAGATCTCTGAGATGGAAAACGGTAGTATGTTTTTCTGAGTCACTGATGGATAGATACGCGCACCTAAGTGAGATTTAATTGCTACTTCGCTTTAGACTCTCTGCAAAAGTGTTCCGTTTCTTCCTACATTTTCTGTCGTAAAACTGCGCTTTCCTGACGTTGACAAATATCATTGACAGTGTAGAGCGTGACCGCAATAATGGTAGTATAATCATTGTGATGGTCTTCGTAGATAATGAAAAGATAGAGAGATACTCTCATATATAGTTTTTATTTTTCATCCGAAGCGGAACTAATAAGATGTATCTGAGACTAATCTTCTTTTTTAAAATAGAATGTCAAATGTTTCACGCTCGATTTCGATAGAACAGCGAATTCGGAGTATAAAATCCAAAGGTACTTACTGTTTCGGATATATTTGACTCCATTCATCTTATTTCTGTTATGAAACCTGTTCGAAATGTCGACCGTGTGTATCGATACAACGAGAGTACAGTAATCGCGCGTTAACTGTCGAACAGCCGGGGGCTGGAGCGACAGGTATCGAGTAGTGGTATATTTTTGGACTGCGTTTACTACGCCAACCGCGCCGAGCGAGACTTCGGATGAGATACGGATCGGGTGACCGAAGCGTGTCGCCGTCGCTGGCACAGTTTAAAGGCCCACATTGTTGCTGTTGTTCGTTGCCTCCGAAACTTTGACCGTCGATTAAACCACTAAATAAAGTTGAAATTATATCGTGTTTGGTGTCATTTTAATCAGCGAAATGCCAGAAATAAGTTAGTGAAAGTCCCATAAAAAAATAATGAAAATTAAGACGTTTGAAAATTCGATTCACTCGAGTCAATGTGTGGTGTTCACACCGATATACCCGAGCCGAGATCAATCATCGCCGCCGTGCGTCTCGGCGCGGTGTTGGCCGGCAGTGGAATGGGTAGGCGCTCGACAAGTTTCGAACGACAGTTATCACGCGACTACTGTAATAGAATGAACGAAGTCAAATACCTCAGGAACTTATGCTTTACGAGAAACGTACCGCAGTACTTTTATATGTAGGATTTGTTATTCTAACGAAATACGTTTTCGTGTAAGATTTCGGTTCCGAGAAAATCGAGTTTGAAAATTCAACGAATACACGTGCTATGAAATAGAAATCGGCTGGTACGTCTGTTCATGGCCGACCAATTCTACTTCCTGCGAATACTAGAGCACGCGAACCCAAACGAACCCTTCACACTCGATTTTCTCGAAAACGAAACCTTTTTTAATTTTTTATGTAGATTCACCTTCTTGCGGCTTGTACACTTGGCTTGTATGTTTCGTTAAACATACCTTAATGCTACATATCAGATAATTGCATAAGTTCGTGCCCGATTTGAAAATAAAATTCAATGGTTAAATTTTAAAGAATACAATTAGAAAAGAATGGTGACTATATAATTTTTTTCTTTTCAATCTAACCGATCCAGTACAAGTAACTTATGCAATCATCTAAATCTAATACATGATACGATATAAGTAAAATATGTATACCTTCGAAAATATCTCCGTTATTTTGAGCAATACGAAAAAATGCTTCAGGCAGAAAATTTGGTTCGATGGGGAAATTATTGAGACGGAGAAATTTTTTTCTATGTCATATTTTCCGATATTTCAAGATCATCGTCGTTTTTTGAAATGGATCAGCGTATTTTGATTAGTGTAACATTATAGCTAATGAAAAGACAAATTCAACGAATCATAAAATGTTGATCTTTTAAAGAGTTATTCTTCAAAAAGTACAAAGACCATGCTCATGCTTATCGTACACTACTAGCCACATTAGCTTCGTGAAGTAGAACACCAAAGGAAGTGGAGTGTTAATGTCTGGTGCGGTATTACAAACAGTACAATAATTGGTCCATACTTTATAAACTTTTGAGAGAAATTTTGCCGGATTTAATTGAAGACATTCCCCTCTACAAAATCGTATTGAGATTTATTTCCAACACTATTTATGTCCTGCTCACTACGCGAGAACAGAATTGGATGACCTTTGATCCAGGAAATTAACGGAATGCTATACAAAGTGCGCTTCCTGCGAAATGTACAATTCGAGACAATAGTTAAGATACTAAAAAGAAATTCCACTTGCCCTATGGGTCAGCGACCCTGACAATCCTATGTACGTGAATTTTCAGATCTTTAGAATCTTTCTCGTCCTATATATGTACATGTATTTGATTGAACAGATATGAAAATATGTTCTCGTGGCTGGGAAATATTGTGAAGACGCAAGCTGGGATTTTCCTTTGAAATACCCGTTGGGAGAACACGTAAACAGGTGGGAATATGGTAGAACCAATAGAAAATTGAGGCATTGCCTCGAACCTACGATGCTTTCAGACATAATATACAAATTCCACATTCATATCCTTTAAGTACAATTGGCAAGAAGCTTCTGCGTTAAGAAGAAAACAGAGTCATAAAGTTAACCCCCCGTGGGCTAGCTGGGTCGTTTATGTTCGGAGAGAAATTATACAAATTTATAATAATATAAATGCTTCAAACATTTGACGTTTCAACGATTGTATATTGAAATAAGGACTTCCTGCACGTATTCCAGAGCTTTATTCGATTTTTTGAAAGCCTATGACAGTAAACAGTTAATCGTGAACAGAGTTGGGCAAAAATTTGTATTTAAATAAAAATTTCGAATAAAGTGGGTTTGAAACCCTTTTGGAAAAAACCCACATCATTCGAAGTTTTTATTTCAAGAGGGCACATTTCTCAAAAATGAACTTGTCCGGATAAAATGCAGACACTGTGGAGGGCTTGTCGTATAACGGCAGTGAAAACAAGCGATCTTTAAGAAATTTTTTCAGAATAATTAATGGACGTATAGGACACAAGGTGCGCGCTGCATGAAAAACAGATTGGTGGGGAAGCAACCGTGGTGATCTTTTTAAAGAACAACGCGTTCATGCAAAATTGCTCGCGCAACTCGAGAAAAAAAGAACTGCGTGGTTGATATGCTAACATTAGCATGTGGAGAGAGTGCTATGAAGCTTACAACCATTTACGAATGGGTGGAAAGGTTTCAACGAGAGAAAGAAAGATATAAACTAGGTAGACTCTCCGTCATGATAACGTAACGGCTCATATGTCGATTTTTGTGTGTGAACTTCCCGCACAGTTTAACGCAGTCGTTCTTAATCATCCTCCGTATTCGCTTTATGTAGCTCCATGACTTTTTTTTATATTCAACGATAAAAAATGTTATGCGAGGGGGGCATGTGGATGACATGAAAAAGAGTCCTGCACAGCGTTTCATAAGATTTCCAGCATTGTTTTGAGTAATGAAAACGTTCCTGGAGCGTGTGTACTGATCGTCCAACAGGAGATGGAAGTGAGAAACTTATAGGGACCACGTGATATCCCTACTCCGCGCTACGCGTCTTCTGCAATTGGTCGAACCACTTGACGAAGACAGCAAATGCACGTATTAGAATCACTGATATATACAGGGTGTCCCAAAATTCCTTCAACAGCCGGAAATGGGAGATTCCTGAGATCATTTAAAGCAACATTTTCCCTTGCAAAAATGTTATCCGCGGCTTTGTTTAGGAGTTATTGACGAAAAACACGGACCAATCAGAGCGCGGACCAATTAGAAAAACACGGACCAATCAGACCTAGACGCGAGTTGACACAGTCGGCCCGGAGCGCCAACTGTCTATTGGCCAACTGTGCCAACTCGCGTCTAGGTCGCGCTCTGATTGGTCCGTGTTTTTCGTTAATAACTCCTAAACAAAGCCGCGGATAACATTTTTACAAAGGAAGATGTTGCTTCAAATAACGTCAGGAACCTCCCACTTCCGGCTGTTGAAGGAATTTTGGGACACCCTGCATACTATCGACACAATGGTGTCCAATCAACTCGATTGAAAGCTGCGCCATCTAAAGGAACGCAAACACATGGCAAAGTATAGAGGATCACGGAGGTGAAGAGGAGTACGGGGGATATGGTACAGTACACCGGGCACTCACTTGCGGCGCTGGCATCCAATTCTACGGTCAATTCGTGACCTGGCCAGAACCCGAATACCGCATCCATAGTATATATAATATATCAGTGATTAGAATCAGTCTTCCGATATGGTGCATCTTTTCTGATTGACTAATCGCGCAACCTGTTGTGTAAAATCAGAATTTCCTGATATTTTGTGCACAACAAACGGGTTGCGTTTGTACTGTGTTGTACTGTGAATGGCAATGTTCCACAAATATTGTCAGACGAGTCTCATCACTGCGGAATGAAAAACTGAACGATTGTTCAAATTATGTGTCAACGATTTGGATTTGCGTAACATCATGCTGCACAATAATTGTTGCGCAACATGCTTGATCGCGAATAGGCCCCCTTAAAGGGGCCTACATGTTACGCAAATCCATATTGTATTAATTAGTCAATCACTATCATTCACGATAAATCATGTTGCGCAATAGGCATTGTTACGCAAAATGCTTGATCGTGAATAGGCTCCTTTAGCTGAACCGGTATGTCTGGATCTGCAACGATATAAAAGATCGAAACTTGTTCGCGAACTATGCAAATCGGCAACCAACGCAACCGTAATCACTAGACCGCGGATCTTTATGCATTTATAGCAAAATTGAGTAGACGAAATTCAAAATTGTTGGAAAATTTTTTAAGTTGAAAACGTCAATATATGATTTCTCCTCTATTATAATCATTAGACTGCGGATTTTATGCATTTATCACAAAAATGGGCACGTTCAATTTAAAGCGGAGGACGTATTAAAAATATTTAAGGACATCAATGCATCAGTTTCAGCTTAGTAGGATAATTAAAAGAAGTATACAATTTTTATTTGGCTCCTGTGTCCTGCAATCAATGCGAACATTTGTTATTTTGCATAAAGATCCGCAGTTTAATAATCATTAAGGGAAGAAATAACATTTTAATTTTTTGCATAAAGATCCTCAGTCTAGTAATCACCGATTTCGGGAATGCGGTAACCGAGGGGTCGGGCGCATCCTCTCATCTTTCCCGTGCTTAAACATGGGCTAGTTCGTGTGCTCGAAGCACTTCATAAGGATGCACCTATACATAGATGGGTTCCCAGACCTGAGCCACTCCCAAATTATCTTAATGACCAGGCTATCTTAAGTAGCCGCGGTTGAGGATATGCGATAATCGGCACCATCGCAGAGCCTACCAACGTAGCTTCGGTGTCTTATAGACTCGGATGAGACGTAGATGGGTTACGAAGTTTATGTGTATAAAGAGGAGTTAGTAGTAGTCCTACCAGTCAACATCTCCGGGTTGTACAGTCCATGCACGGACAGCTCCTTTGGTCACCTCAACGAAGGTGTTTGGTCAGGATATTGCGACAAGGGGTCCATTTTGACTCCCATCCAGGAGTCGAGTTTGCGGTAGATGTCCTGGGAACAGGCGTCCGGGTCCCTGGTCCGGGATACAGTCCTGAAATACGCGCGGCCTCCACGTGGCACAAAATTTAATTAGTTTCTAGTCGCACGACTCTTATTGTTAGCAGTTCATCGGGGAAAGCCGGTGCGAAATAATTCATGATGCAAGTATCCGACAAGGGAGCTTCGCTAACCCACCGGAATACAGGCTCGGGCGGTAAGAGGATTGTTGCGTCGCCAGGTCGAATCTCAGTCTGGGTTTACGCTACGGTCGATCTAGGTGGTCATTTTTTAGGAGGTCTCCTAGTGGACTCTTTAACGAATTTATTGCGTTACGACTCCCAATGGCACTTGAATGGTGCATTGGCCCACAAGTAGACCTCTAATGTGCCTTTACATTAGTAATAATTAGAAATTTATTTAGCAACAAGACACTTTTCGTTTATTATTTTAGTATTCAAACATTGTTACAAATTCTTATGTCTAAAATAAACAATTTAACCCTCATCCGTCGCTCATTCCGCGAACTGAATCTGTCCCCAAGTATCACATTGACAAAGTGATAAAAAATCGATAACATAACAAGGTAAACAGCTATTTTTCGATGTTTTTTTAGTCAAATTGATGAGCTAACATTTACATCTTAGGTTTTTCGATTATGTGTGTTGCATTAAGAAATGAAACTCACGAAGTTCCAGGAAAATTTACCTACAAATAACAGAACAGTATAACTTATTTCGGGAAAACTGTGACAGATTGGCACGAGGGATAACAAACAAACAAACTTATAGCGCTAGGGGGTCCGTAATTTATACGCCGATTTTGGAAATGGAAGGAACTTGGTGTCGTCTTCCTTGGTGCCCCATTCTGCCAAATTTTTACCGTCAAGACAACGCACTAGCCTGTGGTCGTTGGATATCAAGATCAAGGCCAAAAACTTCCACTATTCTAATATTTTCTGTGGAGGTGCTAAAGATAGATTCATTTCCCAACACGAAAACGATGTGGTTCACGACTTTTGTTGTCAATGTTCAGTTCATGAATAAATTTATACTTCCAAGCTACTTGACTAATTTAAGCAGTTTAACTAATTGCTATTTGTTATATGTATATTAAAATCTTTGGTAATCAATCTTACAGAAATTGCTTTTTGAATGACTTCGACTGAAAGATTTTGTGTAATTTTGTTTACCAGTTAAAATATTACAACTGAAAAAGTTGGAAAAAAGGTTTGGAATTTAGTATCTTTTCGATAAAATACTATCCTATCTAAAAAGATAACAATACTGAAAAATACTTGAACAGTATTTTACTACTTTAGCATAGAACGATCTTAAGAAAATACGACCTTTTATTTGCGTGCTCTTTGAATCTTCGTGTCTAACTCAGAATGCAATTCTGAGAAATGTTGTGACGAGGTGAAGGGGCAAGGCAGAGTCATAAAAAAGTGTCTAGGCCCCATAAGTATTACGATAAGCCCCTGAGTCAGCGTATGTGGAGGAGAACTCTGTTCTCTTCGCTGTCTTTGAGCCGGAGGAAACATTTGTGCAAGTGACAGCACAATTTTTTAGGCTTCTGTAAAAGATATAGTTAAGAGTGGAGATGCTTGATAGGATTGATATGTTGATCAGACTCATTCATTATTTCTAGACTGATATTAGTGATGGTGCGTTTACACCAAACGAATGATTGCTGTTGACGTATGTCGTACGTTCGTACGTACAGCGGATTTTATGTATTTGTGACAAAACTGAGAAGGTGTAGTTTAAAACTAGTGTTATATCATTTTCCATCTATTAACCGTATTGACGAAGAAAATAAATTTCTACCTCACTTCAGTTTGTTGCAATTCAGGTATAAAATTTTTATTTTGCATAAAGATCCGGTGTCTATTTATGAGTTAACATATACAGGGTGAATTCGATAAAGCAGGACACCTAAATATCTCCGTTACTTTTCGTTGTACGAAAAACTTCTTAGGACAAAGATACACTGTTTGAAGGGCCACATGTAACGGTATAAGGGAAAAGATTTTCAAGGTCATTTTTTATGAGATTTCAAGGACATCGATGTTTTTTTAAATGGAATCATATATTTTTTATACCATAGATCGATAGAGTATCAAAGTCTGAGTATAAAAGTGTTGACCTTCATATGACCTAAACCTAATAGTTAACGAGATAATATCCAAAGAATATAGACAATTGTTTCGATAATATCTCGTAAACTATTAGATTTAGGACATATGGAGGTCAATAGATTTTTACTCAGAATTCGACAGCCTATCGATTTATGATACTGAAAGTAGGTGTTTCCAGTAAAAAAAATCAAGATGACCTTGAAATGTCCTCTTGCCTCCACCCACGCAGAAAATGTTTATGTCACAATATGCCCCCCTCTACATCGTGCAAATTTTGTTCATAACATTTTGCCGTATTATTACAAATAACGGAGATATTCAAGGTGGACGTAGTTATTGCCCTACCCTGTTTACAAAACTTACACGGTGTAGAGGGGGGCATATTGTAACTTTGTCCTAAGAAGTTTTTCGTACAACGAAAAATAACGGAGATATTTAGGTGTCCTGCTTTATCGAATTCACCCTGTATAATAACTAGACTGCGGATTTTATGCATTTATGACAAAAATGGTTACGTACAATTTAAAACAGAGGAAATATTAAAAAGATTTAAGCCCACCAATGTACGAGTTTCACCTTCATAAGATAATTAAAAGAAGAATGAAATTTTTATTTGGCTCCTGCCTCTTGCAATCGATGCAAACATTTTTTATTTTGCATAAAGATCCGCAGTCTAATAATAACACATTCGTAATACGTTTACAATTCTTTTAGTATTTGTAGAATTTTCTCTCAGTTAACAAGTAACACAGTTGTATTACATGAAATCATATAATGGATTACGGTGAAATGTTGCAAAACAATGAGTTTAAAACCATTTTTGTTTTGATAAAATAATTTCTTGTTTAACACTATTGGATATGGAAAGAAGTTAATATTTTTTAAGCACGGCATAGCATATCACTATGGCGCTATTGTTATATTTTTAACGTTACAAATCTGGGGTTAACCAAAAGTGGAGTGAGTTTAATTGATAACAAAGTCATAAATAAATTATTAACAGTCATAGATGAGAGTACTTGTACAAATATTAATTAACAACCATTGAGATTTTAACTATAACCAGTTATTTGTTTAGGTCTTTTTGAGAAACCACAGTAAAGTCGTGCTATTTCATGCGAATTTTGTTAAATTATTGTAGACGACTATTAATATTACTATAATAACACACCATAAACACCCAGATAAAAGTCCGTATTCACAGATGCGCTTTTTTCTTGCAGTTTTTATTTGCTCTTTTAAGTAAGAGTGTCTACTCTACGACTCAACCACCTGTTCCGACCCATTCTGTAGTGAATTCGTTAAACGCAGTAAGAAAGAAAACAGAGCAAACAAAGTAGGGTGGCTTTGTATGTCAAAGATCCACAGTTTAAGAAAGGTTCGAGATAAATTCTTTTTAAGCACCCGTGCTTGATTTAGGGTATCTCAGACAGATAAGCAACGCGGGTAGAAGATTGTATCCAGATATAGATAACAGGGCACGGTAGCTTGCTCCAAACTTATCTACAAACAACGGTCTGGCTTCCACAGTTTGTGTATATAGACACAGTACCAATAGAGTCACTGTCTACAATAGATGGAAAGTAATTCTAAATCATTATGGATTTAACAATTTCCGTGGGAATACTGATGCCAGTGATCTTAATTCTGCACAACTACTAACCTCTAATCTAGGTCTACTAATTTTGAAAGAAAATTTAACATGCGGAAATTTGATGACATACTGATTTAATGTAATGATTCATTGTGTGTTATAAATTTCGTAAAATATATAATTACTTATATTAAAAAGTTTCGTGTGTGTGTGTGATCCACATATATAGTATTAAAACAATTAATTAGATCATCTCAACATAATGCACATGCAAAATAATTTTTTCCAGCTTTTCGGTGGAAGAACTCCATTGCCACAATTTTTTCCATGGTTTTCGATAATCTGAGGAACAAATCGAACAGAAGTTGATCAGTATTTAATCATCTACAAACTCCTATATATAAAATTTCTAAAAAAAATTTCTTCGACAGAAAATGAAAGACATTTTGATTTTTTAAATGTTAATAAACAACACGAACATAGTTTTTTCCGTATTTTCGGGCCATATACGAATTATAGAATGTTTCAGAAATTCGTAACACGACATGTGAAATGTGGAACTATGCAAATCACGTACACCTGACGTAAATAGACCTCAAAAAGTTCTATCGTATAGAACTTCTGGAAATATGAATTCTGCATGAGTACTATACACTATACGAGATCAAATTCTGACGCACGCTGTTTTGAGCCTTCGTCGACTCAACTGTACTGTTGTGGTTAGATTAAAAAATTTAAAATAACATAACCACCTACCGAAAGAATTCTACAAAAAAAAAGAAATAAAATGGAAACGGATGGACAGTTACATAAAATTTATTAATACAAAAGTGAATAACTTGAACAATTAAAATATCGTCAGATTTGATTTTCTATAGTAATTTATGTATGGTAGACTTTCGTTTACACGAATAAACTTTTGTTTATTGTCTGTTGTATGAATTTGTAACTGAGTCTCTACTATTCGAACTGCGATTCAACGTTATCGATGTTACGCGAACGCATGTATCAATAAATCGACTCTCCATAAGCAATTAAATGTTTAAGTAGAAATTGTTGTTCAACTTCAGTTGTCCGAATGTCTTCTATTATTGGAACTAATGCATATTACTGAATAGCTATTGATTCCTCTATTATTTTAACTCGTTGGGGTTATCTTAATCTTTTTGTTCGCTAACAGATTTGGATAACCGAGAAGTTTTACTATAATGTAGAATCGCAGGTTTCCATCCTATCTATGTACCAGTTCTATCTCATGAATGCCTTTTTACGTTTATATTATCTTCTTTTTATTGCGCGCAAAGCGCATTTTTCTTTTAAATTTCTGTTTTAAAACAAAAATAAAACTGAAGAGGATAGAGAAAATTTATTATAGGTAAATATAATATAAATACACTGCCGGGCAAATGAAAGCGTAAAATTGATATTTCTGTATATGAATATTAATAACTAGACTAGATGGAATTCAAAATTGCAGGAAAAATTTGAAAGCTGATGTCGATATATGATTTCTTATCTATTAAAATTATTAACCTTTAACTACAGGCCGCGGGTAGTTAAAGGTTAAGGGAAGAAATAGCATCCTATTTGGTTTCTACTTCTTGCAATCGACGCAGACAATTTTTATTTTGCATAAATCTGCAATCTATTGTATTAATAACTTTAGTACTAGATGGTTTTTTAAATGTTGATAACGTTCATCTGACCTGGGGCATCCTGGCCACACTATACAATATCAAACTTCTTATTCATTCGTCTGTTTTCACATTATGCCTCAATGTTTCACTTCACCGGTCTCAATAATCTTGAAATATGTTACCAAGGTTATCATTTTGACCATATTTTTGCTATACACGTTTACAAAACCCTACACACACCCACTACCACGAATTCTGTCCTCTTTATATAAATTGCCGAGCACGTACTTTAACCCCTTCCCGTATCATTTTCTTTACAGTTACAGTGATTAAAACGTCTTTATCCCAAAAATGTCGTAAAAGGGAAAAGAAAATTTATATTTTTTGTATGGTTACAATTATTTCAATACTTAAACATTGATTACAAACGAATCAAATTTTATTTCATTTAAAAAGAAAGGCGTAACGTTCATATTTGTTAGACTTTGTTTAAAATCTTCTTGACAAAGGGGCAATAGGTTAAGGCAATGCTCCCAAACCTTTTTTACTCGCGGCGCACTTTACAGAAAATTAAAAAAATGCGGCGCACCTATTATTGTATGTATGCATATATTTTAGACTAATTATTTTAATGATTTATATTGAGAATATTATTTCATATTTCTCTCATTGTTGATATAATTTTAATTATTTCGCGGCGCACGGTTGTGGAAGCACTGGGTTAAGGCCTATAATAACGCTTTAAAATAAAGTTTCAGTGTGTAATAATTGCGGTAGTTGCCGTATACATTATTGTTTAAACTTTCTTTTCTCCGCCACTGTAAATTGAAGTGTTATCGTCATCGAAGAAAATTCCATAACATGGAAAGGAGGATAGAAAAGAATGATTTCCGGAAGTGTAGACCCGTCGAGCACAACAATAGGGATCCAGGAAAGGCGGTTCGACCCTCTTGAACATCTGTGCTCACGCCGCGCCGCGCCGCGCGCCGCGTCGAACCTTTTCTCCTTATATGCCATGAAACATAGGTGGGTAGGTCGTCGCATGCATACAAGTGGCGTCAAGGAGATCCATAGTGCTCTTACTTGAAGTCGTTATCGACCGATAAAGCGAGCCTGATCCGAACCACCACCTTTCAGATACATTGTTTGTGATCGAACTAACCCAAGCACCACGAAGATTCAATATCATCTCGGACTTTTCTTTAAACACAATTTTCTACTTGAAAATGTTCATTCGATATTAAATCAATTATTACTAACAATAAATTATTATGTAATATGCCAATATGTCACGATTTCTGGTAACAATGATAATCAGATTTGTTAATATGCATCGCATACTTCACATTTTCTTTAGCTACAGTTACCACGAAAGTATTTGAACGCACTTTAAAACAGTATAACGTTTTTATAATTGTACCAAACGAACTGATGTTTTGTAAGCAATTAGAAGCATTGGTTTACTAAATGATGTGAGAAAAAGATTCTCCAAAAATTACTATTTACAAGGTTGCATGCAATAATAGAAAAAGCATTTTTTAAAACTTTTTTATTTGGGCCCTTAATGAAAATTTAAAATACATATATGTTTTGTAGACCTATGTTATATAGTGTTATACACTGGCTGAAAATTTCATCAAAATCAATTAACCCTTAGCAACCGAATGGTGACTATGAAGCGCTGAGGCTAAAAATTGCTGAACCATTTTTCAAAGTATTGTTTACATTATTAAATATGTCGGTATCTAATCAATTACTAAACATTTAGGTATTGCATGAAGTATTATGTCAATTTCATATCCGCAAAATTTTTAAAATCATAGGGAATGGAAATAGAATATTCTAGGTCGGAAGAAATGCTTAATTCTCGAGTTAAAATACCTCCGAGTGCAAAAGGTTAACATTTTAACATACCTAAGCTACAAGGGGTTAAATGTGGTGAAAATCAGTTTTACGCGACTTTTGGTCAGTTTCAACTTAAAATCCGCAGATTCTTAAATCTTTCGATGCGTGTCGTTTTTTTCTGCGTCGACCGATTTCGATGAAATTCTCGGCTGGTGTATAACTAACATAGATCTACGAAACGTATATTTTAAATTTCCATTGTGGGCTCTAATAAAAACATTATAAATACTGCCTCTTTTACTTTCTCATGAAATTCTTAGCAATTGCAACTTTTTAAAAATCTTTTTTGCATGTCATTTGGTAAATCAATTCTTCTAATTGCTCAAAAAATTGCTCAGGTCGTTTGGTCCGATCATAAAAAAGTTATACTGTTTTAAAGTGCGTTCAAATACTGTATATCTACTCGTAAAATATTAATCTCGAGATTTTTTTAATACTTTCAAGGATGCTATGCGGTGAAAAAATAATTTGCGAAAGACAGGCCGTATCAAATTTGAAAACTTTATATTTTTGTAAGTTGTTTTTCTTAATTGTATTACATCATTACTATACACATCTTCTTATATGCAATACTAAATGATATTATATTCTTCTTTTTTAAGAATAACTCCTTCGAAGGTCATTTGAATCTCAACGTATTATACATGGTTGAATTTGTCATTTCATTAGCTATAATGTTGCACTAATCAAAATACGTCGTTCTATTTAAAAAAACCCCGATGACCTCGAAATATCGGAAAATATGACTTCAAGAGAAAATCTTCTCTGTCACAATAATTGCCCCACTGAACCCCAAACATTTTCTTCCTGAATCGTTTTTACTTATTACTAAGAACAACGGAGATATTTTCTGTGGGAGTCGTAGGTGCCTCACCCGGTATAAAGGGTGTCCCAACAAGAGCGAAAAAATGTTTAATTTGGCGCCATTTCTGCTGCTGTTTTGAGGGTCAAACCATTATCACAGTTCGATGGTAGACAGTCTGTCATTATTAAAAAATGTCAACCCCCTTAACGCCTTTGGATTTCTTTCTCTGGGGTTTTTTGAAGTTAAAAGTTTATGTGAACAAGCCCACGACTACCCAAGCCTTGAAGGAGAAGATTAAATGCTGTATCCATGAGATTCAGCCACAATTATGCCAAAATGTGATTGAAAATTTCGTCAAAAGTACGCAAATGTGCCAGCAAAGTCGAGGAGGGCGTTTACCAGTTGTGTTGTTCCATGCATAATGTCTACTTTATGATTAAATCAGAATTTCGGTAGTAAATCAATAAAACTGTATTTTATTTGGAATTTCAATATTCTACTCTTGTTGGGAACCTCTTTACATAGACACGCGTTGTATTAGAATTCTGTTACGCCGATACCGGCTCGATATGGAATTCTTTTCCGTGGCCTGCGCTGGTCGATATAAACGAGCGATTGAGGACCAGTCGCATCGTTCATGCTTTCGGCCGAATATTCCGAGGAATAGCATAGATGGAGACAAGCTCTAAATCTCAGTCAGGCTGCCATACCTAAGAGTCCATTCTTTGGTACGTATCGTGGGCTCGGAATGATCTCTGATGTCGGGAGAGTGACCTCTACTGCGCGAGATCCGATCGCTATGTCGCGACCCAAATAACGATATAGAAACAACCAACCGAACCGGGCTGGGTGCTCTGGCGGGAGATCATTGATTGGTGCCTAATCGTTTGAAACTCACAAAGAGCCCGTTCAGACGCGGCGGAAACCGCGCGATTTTTATTTTCGATTGTTCAACCGCGCGATTTTTGTTTTCGATTGTTTGACCGCGCGGACACGTGTGGACGAATACGAAGACGCTAATGTAAATAAGATCCGAGCGATCGAAACCGTGCGATTTCCGCCGTGTCTGAACGGGATCAAAAACGTGAAGAAACAATCGACGGTGGCGGTAGGATACGCTTGCGTGGGCTGAGCGACACACAGTATATTTCGATCATTTAACATTGAACCTTTAAGGCGGTAGGATACTGAGAATTGTAACTAGAAACTTACTAGAATCTTACTAGATTTTGTGTCGAAACAAGGGTTTGCGGGAATACGTTTGTTGTTCTTATTTGAGCAAATTTTGGGCTGGGTGAGGGCTCAATCTAAAGAGGAAGGTTCAGTGCATGGTGCTCTGGTCATGAGGCTAACGAGATTATGCTTATATATAATAATATGAGTGTCCAAAGTAGGAGAAAAATCGAGAAAAAATACCCGCAGCTTCCAATGTATTTTTCTGCCACCAAATACTTTTTTGACTGCTGTAATAACCAGAGCACCATGCGCTGAACCTTCCGCTTTAGATTGAGCCCTCACCCAGCCCAAAATATGCTCAAATATGTAAGGACAACAAACGTATTCCCGCAAACCCATTTTTTCGACCGAAAATCTAGTAAGATTCTAGTTCCTTTCTAAATTACTTAAAAAATTACTCTATTACTTAAAAAATTACTCTAAAAAATTACTTAAAATAAAAGGTTGGTAATATTCAAGCGTGTGATACTTCATGAACATTCTACAGGCTGTCTCGATGAAGGAGGCCACCTAAATATCTCCTTCATTTTTAATGACAAAAAATATTTATGGCATTATTTAAATGATATCGACTTGCAATGAGCGGCACTCTGATTGATCGAACGAGTCTGCAAGACGTGTCACGGGTGATTGGTCGAAGAAATTACAACACTGCTCACAGCCGAGTCCTCCCTTCATAGAGGCGAACAGGTACCACCAGAAATGACAGCAGAGCACATTAATGTAAGCTGAGAATTGTGCTGCGACAATGTGAGAGATGGAACAATCTCCTGGATTCGATTCTGCTTGGTTTCGTGACGCGAATTTATTGAGATGGCAATGACTTTGAATAACTACGACGTTGTCCGTTCGACGAAGTTCGCTGGTTATATCTGTATATCTCGGACACCTGCGCACGCATTGCGCAATTTACAATGTAACAATCTATGGAATTGTCTAGATGTCGTGACTGGGTCTGTGCTACGATCGAGTGGGACACTTACATTTTCGAGTTATCTATTGGCGTGAATATTTATTGGTTCTATGAATTCGTTACGGACTTGGGTACGGTTGAAAATTAAGTGTCTCGTTTCGAAACGGAAAAACAGACCAGCCATACCGTAGTAAAACAGGTTTTTCTTTGTAATAACACTGTCCAACAAATTTCAACTTTATTTTTGTATTTCGATTCCTACTATGCGATTCTTGTAGAGTTTTTCGCGCTGATTCCGAATCTGTTTTTAATGTTTCTCCTATACGTACAGTTTTTGAGAAAATGGAGTTTTAAAAAAATACATATTTTTCAACTTTGAACAAATATTGCGATGTTATTATAAAAGATATTGAATTGATCTTTACAGCAAAAGATTCCTTAAACTTTCCCGAATCCAGTGATATATAATATTAATGCTGGATTAGTTTACTAGCTAATGTGTAAATAATTTTTTAAAAATTGTTATTGTTGGCAATTGCGGAGGAAAAAGGAAAAGTCATGATTTTTAAATGTTTTATCTGTGTCTGTATTGAAAATTTAAAACATGTATTATATACTATAAATCTAAGTTAGTTCTATACATGTACAAAGTTTAATTGAAATCGGTTGACGCACAAAAATTGAATTTAGGGTTTGCGATTCATTTAATCCGCAGATTCTTACAATTTCTGCTATTTTCAATCAATTATATTTCATAAGAACCTTGATCGATTTCGATGAAACTTTGTACTTATATGTAACTAACTTAGATTTACAATATACATGTTTTAAATTTTCATTACAGACACAGATAAAACATTTAAAATTCATGACCTCTTTCCTCCGCAATTGCAACCAATAACAATTTAAAAAAAAATTATTTCCACATTAACTAGTAAACTAATCCACCTAACGTCTGAAAAAAAGTCAAGTTATTGGGTCCACTTTTGAAAAAGTTATTCGTTTTTAAAATGTGTACGAATACTTTGTACACCGACATACGATGCATGTCGTGTAATATTAATGAGATTCTAGTGTCGAGTGAAATATTTCGTATTACAGTATAAACTGTATATTGATAGAATTTATCACATGCAGTATGGTTTTTGACATGTTGGCAGGCAACTTACCACGTGTACACAACAAGCCCTACGCTAGGTGTCAAATTCGCCGTATTCTAGGCTTCTACAGTGGGTTTTCTACAGAACAGCGGACAACCGTGTGCCCGTGGTCAGTATTCGATACTCCACCTAATCCCTCGGTCTTTTACACGACATGGTACAGAATACGATACGGAACGTGATACGCAGCAGGAAATAGACGCCATGCACCTCATGGGCAGTGATGGGATTCGGGGCGCTTTTTTCGCGCATGCGCGACGATTCTAGCCTCTATCAAGTACAAAGATCGGCTAAAATGGGGTACCTTAGTCACCCCAATAATTTCGCAAAATTTGTTATGACGTGATTTTGAAATATGACTGTATAACATGTGTGTGTTGTATTAAAATTTAATATGTATGCACATATAACACATAATATATGAACTTCTGAACTCTTCCGGTACTTTCCTAGCAGTACTAATTCCCCACTACATTCCCCACAAACTTCAGACGTAGATACGTTCCTGCCGAAACTCGTGCATGCGCGAAAAAAGCGCCCCGAATCCCATCACTGC
>KB639995.1:194501-226769 GCA_000346575.1 Lasioglossum albipes
GCATCTAGGCGAGGGACGGAAAGGTAAGGGGCCGGAGGGGATAAAATATGGCAACCCTGCTTTTGACTGTTTGAATAATCCTATATATACAATTCTATCAAAAATGTTAAAAAATTTACAATTACCTTGGAACTACGATCATCGTTACCATGGAAACACCATTTACCGTAAATACCAAATGAAAAATTTTAGTCATTCCATAATTACACGCATCTCGTAGTGTTTAAACACATATACTTTAGGTATATTTTAGTCTGCAAATATTTAGCGTCATTCGCTGTAGAACACAATTCAAATCAATCGAAAGTAATTAATTCCTCAATAAATGAATTAGTTGTTGAAATAAAATACTTTATAACGGTAAAAGAATATTTACACATCTATGAGTGCAAGATCAGAAGTTTTTGAGTTTCTTTTATTCGTACACAAACTGATATAATAAAACTAGTTACTTGTTAGAAAAAGTGGAGATAATCTTCAGAAAAAAGTAGCAATTTTATATGTGAAAACAGACTTTTATATGAACCAACTTAATAAAAATCTGAGCCATGAACTTTACGTCGTACGTTATACTCTTTAAGTGCCTCTTCAGATCAAATCCGCTTTACAAACTTCACTCACGCGCAACTACTTTCCTTTAGGTCTTTCCTCGCAATGATTAGGGTCCTGATGATACGTGTCTAATCTATGTATACGTATGTGCCCATAATTATGAAACTAGTCTACGTCAAAATTATTAAAAAATCAGTTTATCAGTTATTTCACATCACATTAATTTAAACTAAATCAATTCAATAAAATTTTAACTATATTGTCAAGAATGAACCGTTAGATAGTGCTTGTTATATCAACATTATATGGAATTAATTTAGTGTTAATATCCTTTACCTTTAAATATTTCGAAACAAGAAATACATATATGAATAACTTTTATAATTATGGGATGGCCACATTATATAGAACGATATATTAGTAACTCCAGTTTGCAAAACTTTTTACAAACACTGTCACTACTAAAAAATATCTCATTGACGGACTCGAAATATTTGAAAAAATTCATATTTTCTCAACATGCGCACTTGATACGATCTTACATATTTTTCGATACAGTCAATAATTTTGAAGATATTCGAGAAAAATGATTTTATCAGTATTTAATCAATTATTTTAATGTTTCTTTTTATTAATTCGAATAAACCTGGGAGTGGGGCGAAAATAAAGGCCATTTTAAAATACACTCACTCGCATACGCGTCAATTTGTAACATTTTTATCAAAAGAGCGTCTTCAGAGTTTCCCAGTCGCTGTGTCATGCAAAAATATCTTAAAGAGAAATAAACGACCCATGACAAAAGTAGAAGCTTCAAGCTTTAAAATCAGTCGAATTACATATATTTTTGTACTATTTTCTTTAACGAAATTATCACAATTTAAATATCAACAATTTCTCATTCATGAGAATGAGAACAAACTGTAAAGTAAACTTGCTATATGTAAATTCTTTACAACTATGGCACCTGTGGTTGTTTATTCTTTTTAGCATCAAAATTGTCTGTTTCATTTTACCATTTTCACATTCTTTTTCTTGATTCCCTATCGCGATTGGTAGCCATCACGGTCGAATGGTTTTCGATCGAGTTCCGTCTCAATATCTACAACGTACCCATCAGCTGGTACGATTACGTCGCGCGTCGGCCATGAAAGCAATACCAATTTTGTGGTTTAGCCTTCGGCAAACATCGCAGCTTGAAAGAACATCTATAAAGCGATTCATAGTGGCTGGACTATTTTGAGTTTAGAGCAACGCGACTGGCTCAGTCCTTATTTTACTAAATGTTACTTAATATTTATGGCCGGTCTAATAAAATACTTTCACTTGTTTCTGTCGCTATAATATTCGGAAGCTCTATTTAAATGTTCGAAGATAAACGAAACACTGTTATCATCGTAGTGCTATGGAATGCAAAAGTAGTCGAAAAAGTACATATACTATCACATTTTGATTGTAAAAGTATTAAAGTTCGGATGAAAAATATTTCTTTCTTAAAAACATATAATTACAAACAAGAAATTTTCGGTAATTTAGTAGTTACTATTTTTGTACACCGAAAATTAAGGTGGAATGTTACGTAAGTTAAATTTTCTTGCACATTTGAACGCTAATTTTCTGCTGTCTTGTGGAAAAAGACCGAAATAAATAGATGGACATTTCAAAAGGTATTTTGCCAGAAGTTTTTTCTCTTGCTCACTAAAAACGATTCTCTTTTTTCTGTATTCAATTGTAGCCTCTTTCCAATCTCTTAGTTTTTTTACTAAAATACCAATTATATAATACTTTTTTAAAACTAAAACACAATAAGAATTATTATATACATATTATTACATACAAGTCAAATCTACAACAATATTTTAGTTTATACGTATGAAATAACTATAATAATAAAACGTATTAGACATGTTCTTAAGTGTCATTTCATTGATAAGGATAAAACAATCGGTGACATCGCTATTAAATAATCGAATTAGACCAAAAAGTAAGGATTCAATAACATTTACTTATCTGGTTTGTTACTAAATAAAAAAGTTTTAAAAAATGCCTTTTTTATTTTTGCATGTAACCTTGTAAATTATAATTATTTGGAAAATCTTTTTTGCATATCATTTCGTAACCCAATGCTTCGAATTGATTATAAAAAATCAGGTCGTTTGGTACAATTATAAAAAAAGTTATTCTATTTTAAAGGGCGTACGAATACTTTTTACACTCACTGTATAACAATTTATATTACCAGTTGATATTATTTTCAAGTCATGACGTTGTCTCTCTGTCATTCAAGAATGCAAACAAACTGTTTTTATAATAACCTTCCAGTTCTCATTATTGATATGCATTTTTACATTTCCAAACTAACAATTAATAGCTGCAAGAAGTACCTACGTGTTAAATATTTTTAGGAGAATTGCTTAATGCTGTACGAATTTTCTTCTATTCATGCGGAATGTTTCAAAGATTAAGCTTCATAATTAGTTTGATTACCACACATATCTGCAAGGGCCAGGTGGAAAGATCACGCGTAGAAGGAACTTAGAATAAAGAAGCTTTTGTATTCTTCGAAGGTAGTATGAATAGAGCTCTTAAAACTCTCTACACAATTCTTTGTTCAGAACCACTGACCTGGTGGGTCTACCAACGTTCAACGTGTGTTTTTTTAATGAACCAGTATGCCGATGGCGTTCATATATTCTTTCCAATGTTTTCCTATTTGCGGAACGTTTATTACCAAAACGTTCTACTACAACGACGTTGCTTTCATCAAGACTATACATCTCGTGCATACACATCCGCCGTTCTCGCATTTGTGGAATTTACCACTGTGAATTCGAATTCAAATTATTACACAATCGTATTATGTGTACATTATACTTTTCTCGCATTACCATATATTACTGTTATGAATCTTGAATTTGTTCAACTAATTCAAAAACACAGCAGAGCTCTCTTTTTCACAACAAATTATATCTTAGCAAACCTAAGAAAATACATAATTCAGATTGAAACACGTACGTTTTAAACTTCTATATCATTCTCGCTCCAACATGATTTTTTGCTCGAGGTTACATCAAGGTAAAAAGATTGTATCCATCGTAAAAATACTGTTCCACTTCAAAATATACCGATGACCGTAAAATCTTATTAACTCTTACTGCATTTCTCAAAACAACTTGTTAATGTTCCTGTAAGAATATTACTGATTACATTTAAAATGAGAATTTGTGCAAATATGTTAAATACAAAAGGTTTCAAATAATCTATACATTTTGGTTGGCTACATAAGGGTTAACAAATTAACTAAACTATTTTTTGTTTACCATTATTCATTTGCCCCTTAAAATAGTGTAACTTCTTCCTGAGGAGTTTCTTCATAGGACCGTGAATACGGGAGATATTTAGGTGTTCCCAATGATATGGTCCACTTAGTATATAAATTTTTATTAATTGGAACAAAGTTTTTATGAAAAATATATTAATTTCTAATTGGATGGAATAACACTGGAAATATAAATGCTTCATATCAAGTTTAATTCGTGCCGAAAAAGTACGACATTTGAGGAAGTCGAGTGAGTGGCTTCAACGAAAAGAGGCTGAGCAGTTTTTTTCATAAGACAAGACACTCGACGAAAGTGAATCTGCCAGAAGCTGTTGAAGAACGACAGACAACTGCAAAAGAGACACGGCGAGGTAGCACAAATTAGCGCTGGTATTAATAAAGCTGAAAGCCCTGTTAAAACTACCCTCTATGCTTGAAGAGATTTCCAGGTCCGTGTAAATCATTATTTTCTTCTTTACGCGGTTATGACTCCAAGTCAGCCTCCCCATGTTTTCGGTGACAACGAGTCTATACTATTTCAATGTACAAGAACTTATCAATATAATTTAAAATACGCAGTATCAAGCAATTGAAACTAATAACTGCGAGATACCAGATGATTGCATAAGTTCGTACCCGATTTTCATAAATGTCATAAATGTCGATTCTCATAGTAAAAAAATTATATGGTCACCATTCTTTTCTACAATTATTGGGTTGGCGAGAAAGTAATTTCGGTATTTTAAGGTAAAATAAAACCGAATTTCTTTATTCAAGCGATGAACTTTAATCAATAAAATGTTTTCTTCTTTATTCTTTTTGGCGAAAGATCATCGAACAAAAGGGAAAATATCTTATTCATTAAAATTCATTGCTTGAATAAAAAATTGGGCATTATTTCACCTTGAAATACCTAAATTACTTTCTCTCCAATCCAATAGAAATGATTATAATAATTGATTAATAAAGCTGTATTCTTTCAGTCGTCAATCGTTGATTAATTTTTTGCCCAACTCTGACGAGAAGACGGCAATTAAAAGGAAGTTTCTAATTAAACAGTCGTGTGATTATTTCGAGTCATTGACAGATAGACTATGTATGGCTCGGATTCACTACCCTAGAACCGGAGTGTAATTGGGATCGTCTAAAGGCGCAGAAGGTTACATTCTTTTGGTGTAGCAAGGTGAATAAGAGTCTTATACGTGTCGTCACATAGTGTACTTCTCCGAGAAATCGGCAGAGCATCTGTGTGCTTCGACGGTCACTCGTTGTCCGGGGCACGCGAATATTAGACGAATTGACTAAGTAGAATACGAGCTACAACGTCCAGAACCAGAGTGCAGCTGTGCTCACTGCAAGGTGCAGAAGGGTGCGCTCTTTTGGTGAGGCCGTGGTAGTGAAGATTGTACGCGTTATCATAGACGATACTTCTCCGAGAAATCGGCAGAGTACGTAAATGTTATAACGGTTACATTCGTCTGATACGAATCATATAACATCTAAATCCAGATCACTTGATTACAACGAGTCATATCCAGACGTAGTGTCTCGTAGGGCACGTAGGATCGCGCAATTATAGAAGTATCGCGTTTGGCGACCGTATTTGAAAGAGGAGTTTTCGGTAACGAATTTGTATCTTGCCTGCGAGCAAGTTTTTCATATTTTTTTTTATATAGAAATATCGCGTCTGGCTGCCGTGCTGGAATAAGGAATTCATAACATGTACGCGTGAATAACCGCGGTTTGTTTATCTCGTATCGAGTTACAGTAGTAGATACGACTTCGTGATATCGACTGAGACATGATCATTGGCCATATAGTCAGAACAGGTGACATATTCATGTATTCTTGAAGTTGGTAAAATATACCCTACTTTTACCTACTAATCGAATTCCATTCATTTATCAGATAATCTAACCCTCTCCGCTTTCCAGTGCCTGGAGGCACGAACCTAATTATTATTATCATTGATCAACATTGATTAATGATAATAATCTATAATATTAGAAATAACATAAAAATGGTTATAACTTCGATTCTTACAAAGAAAAACAAATGGAGGTTACTAAACAAATGTCGATCCGACCAGAGGAGAAGAGGTAATAGTTCGATAAAAGTTTGTCTTATTGCCTTACTTACGCAAATCGTTTCTACATATTGTTTTTAAGCTTTAAATAGATTTGTTTGAACGTAAGGTATATGGTTTCATATTTCCGCAATATTGAATACAAGGAAAAACAAAAGTAGGATTCTAAACAAATGTCGATCTGGCGAAAGGGGAAATGTCTCGAGTGAAAAAGAAGGAAAGGTCAATATAAGCGGATTCAACATTTTCTTCCGTTTGAAGTCACAAAGATCTCGCGGCTCGGTGTTCGACTGTTCAAAGGAAGAACATAAATTGAGAGACACAAATGACTCGTCCTAAAGTGATTTTATTCTGTGTGATGGCTGTGGCTCCCATTCTTTCCCTGAGCCAATCCAGTGACGAGCGAAGAACGAAATCCTGGTTCAAATTCTTCTTCCCTCGAAGCGACATTTTTATTCCTTTTCCCCTGTTGGCTGCGCAGTATCTTGCTGCTGTACCCTGGAATGGAACAAAGTCGGAGATCTCTCGCTTCGCGCATCAGTCGATTCACCAGCACGTAAACATACGAAGGAACCTTTGGTCCCGGCGTTGTTTCGCGGCAAATTCTGAGATTAAGAGCTTTCACCTTGATAGAGGAATGAGGGGGAGGGAAGGGAGCTGTCGAAAGAGCGTAGGAAAAGAGGAACGTGCGAATAAAGCGTGCTTTCAAAAGCAGGATACGAAGAATTGAGGGGATAGGATGGTACAGGGGACGGAATCTGAAAGGCTAAGCAAGTGGAAAATACAACAATGAAGTTTCGAGAGGATAGTGTCTTTCATGATATTTCAGTCTAGCAAGGGCTGGTAGTTTCAGATATAAATGAAATACTCGCATGCAAAAATATTTGCGATAAAATGTACGAGATTCCCATTAATATTCGGACGCTCTAAAATAAAACGATTACGTTTTCAGTATTGGACTACACGATTCGAACTTTTTGGGGAAGCTAGAGCAATTAGCTTACTACAGGATGTGAAAAGAACTTTTCTAAAAAATTGCAATTGGTCGGAATTGTAGAGAAAATAATAAATTTGCATTTTACAACTTTTTTAAAAATAGTTTTTGTAGATCCGTGTCAATTATATGCATTGTGAAAGTTTCATCGAAATCGACATAAAAAAGTTGCAAAATACAACTTTTAGAATTATCTCATCAATTCCGACAACTTGCAATTTTGTCGAAACTTTTTCTCGCGTTGTGTGGCAAACCAATCGTTTTTACTTCCGAAAAAAGTTCAAATCGTATGGTCTAATATTAAAAAGGATATTGTCCTTTTAATACTGTCCGAATGTTAGTGGGAGTCACTGTACAAAGTAAATGAATCTATGTACATTTACTTATGTTTTTTCTTTGTACATTTTTTTCTTTACTTGTACATTTACTATGTACTTTATTTTTTTGAATGGAATACTATATTTTTTATACCAAAATATGGAAGAATGTCGAATTCTGAGTAAAAAAGTAGGCCTAAACCTAATAATTAATGAGTAATTTTACTTTATTTCCTGAAAATTATACTCGTTAATTATTAGGTTTAGGGCTAATGAAGGTCAATACTTTTTTACTCAGAATTCGACATTCTTCCATATTTTGGTATACAAAATATAGTATTCCATTTAAAAAAACAAAGTCGACCTTCAAATCTCCGAAACGCTTCCACCTGTAAAAAAATAAATATACTACATAATGTACCCCTTCAAACCATGCAACTTCTCTATACAGAACTTTTTCGTGCAACGCATACTTTGGAAGTTAGTTGTGCAAGTTGCGTGAACCACCCTGTACATTGTTTAACATACTTACTTTTACGTTAAAATTAATGAACAAAGTGATTGTTAACATGAGGAAAATACTTATAAAAAAATTGATAACTGTATAATATGCATACATTCTAAATGACGGTCCATTTTACATATCAATAAGCAATCGTTATTGTAACTAAGACATTGAACTACAATATTGCAAAAATTTTCCAATCTACATTTTGTACCCTTTTGTAAAATTTTTGCGTAATAGAGTAAAGAAAAAGAACGATACTGATAATGAAATTTTTCCCTGTAACTGCTTTTTTGGTCAAAATGAAATGATGAAGCGGATATAGTATGCAAAACAGGCTCGGGAAACTGATTGCTCACGAGCACCGGCTCTGCGAACCGCTACTTCCACAACCATGTTGACTCGCTCGGGCCGCACAGGGGCATACAAATATGTCTTCTTATATTTACTATTAGGTTGTGTAATAAGTCCGGTCACGCTAAACATACCAGGTTTTTTTTATGTGATATGTGTAATATAATATGTTGGAAATTTCCTTAGTCGTATATCTTGTATTTTGAAAGATGATTACATTATAATTATATACATATTATATTATATTATATAATACATTACATTATATTATATTATATTATATAATACACATTAATCATTGATTAATTATCAACGTTAAAATTTCCAACTTTAAATCGTGTGTCTGAAATTTGTGATCTCTTCCTAGATATTCTACCATGTAATCCAGCTTCATATAAATGTGATTTTATTTGAATGATCCCTATTGGCTCAGTTTTAATTCTTCTTTTATTTGTTTGGCACTGATAAACAGTTCTTTTTTGACTAATTTAATAATTTCTCTATCGTAACATAACGATATTTATCTTTTTTGATATGTACTTTCTCACAAATTTTTCGTATCCCTTCCTAAAATGTTCCAAACTTTAGTATAGCAAGTTGTTGTCAAATTCTGCCTTCTCTTATCCTTCTATAAATTAACCCATAGCACTCGATTGGTGACTCTGAGGCGTAACTAAAGATTGCTGTACCATTATTCGAAATATTGTTTACATTATTAAATATGTCGGTATCTAATCAATTACTAAACATTTAGGTATTGAGATATTATACCAATTTCATATCCATGAAATTTAAAAAGTTATAGTGCGTGGAAATATTCTATGTCGAAAGAAAGTTTAATTTTCCAGGTAAAACAGCTCCGAGTGCAAAGAGTTAATGAACTTTCTGTTGCACGTAACTCTCGTGTTATTAGTACGCTGCAAGTAAACAATTCATGACAATAACTACAAAACATAATTGCGTCAACTGAAATACCAACGCGATTCATCTACTTCTCGAGTAATTCGGCTGAGTAGTAGGAGTAGCGGAGCTTGTATTTATTCGTGAGCAATCAGTAGCTCGCCAGCTTGTAATCAATGTTGAAGAGATTATTGTAAAGAAATAAAAGTTATCTATCTATGGACGCCTTGAAAACCGTAGATAGTGCACTACCTTATTCTAGACTGAAACGCAAGAAAGCAATACGTGTTTTATATAGGTATAAAAAATATAAATTTATTATCTTTTGAAACAACATATTATACAGGGTGGTCCGTTTAGATGAGGCCACCTAAATATCTCTTCAGACTATTGTGAGGCAAAAAATATTTGTTACGTAATGTGCATGGTGTCAATGGACCAAATATCTGGCACGAATATTTTGTTCCGTAGGTCATTCTTTTCGGAGTTATCAAGGTCATCGATGTTTTTTACTCATAACTACATTTTTTTTATTGCATCGGGTAACTGATCGAAAAAATACATTCAGATATGTATAACATGACATTAACCTTGATCCGAAGGTAAAACTATAATTTTCGAAGATCAAGGTCATGTTTTTATAAATATCTGAATATATTTTTCGATAAGTTACACGATGCAATAAATAAAACTGTAGTTCTGTATCAAAAAACATCGATGATCTTGATAACTCCGAAAAAAATGACCTTCGGAAAAAATATTCGTGCCAGATATTTGGTCCATTGACACCATGCACATTACGTAACAAATGTTTTTTGCATCACAATAGTCTGAAGAGATATTTAGGTGGCCTTATTTAAACGGACCACCCGTTTATAAATTAAAATTGAAAGCTTCTAAAATTCAGATATTTATTCATAGATGTATTCAATAACATAGTTTCCATTCTGTTCTATTACTTTTTGCCATTCTCGAGGTAACTTTTCGTGTTATTGAATAAACATACGAATAAATACCTTAATTTTATCTCCGAATCTTAATTTGAAAACGCTACAAACCTTCTTTCCAACTGAATACTTCGATAAGCTAGAAATTATATTTACCTACATTGTAAAGTACGTACATAGTACGTACATTGTAGTACGTGTTTCAAAATAACTTCAAAATTATTTCACCCGAGACTCTACAGTAATTACTAACGACGAAGAATGGAAAGGTGTGATTGTAGAGTTAATATAGTTATAGTCTTGTCGAGATCCTCTTCAGATATTCACGCGACGTTATTTAATCGTACAAGATCGTGAGGCACTAAACCGATTACGCTAAGGACTTTGCGCTGTTAGGATTGCCTTTCACAACGTCCCGTGAATCAGATATACAGTGTTCAAGTTTATCTGAATCAAATTCGGTTCATGAAAACAACCGTAAGACTAGATTCTCGCTGGGTAACTAGTTGTTCATGATCAGTTAGTTTCCACGTTCTTGAGGTGGGACATTCAACGACCAAAAACTGGGTATAGACAAATGAAAGTGATATTTCAAAACGTGCGACCACAACACACCCGGCGCGGCGCGACGCGACCGTGCTTTTTAATTTCAAAACTCCGCGAGCAATAAAAGCGATAAAATCAACCGTGAATGTGTTGGAATCAATTGCTTTTACCACCTTCAGAACCGTTGCGTACTGTCGACCAGTCCAGACATCAAAAACCTGACAATCAAATTTAGCGACTACATTCAGCAGCGTGCTCGTACAAATAATAGAAGGTTTATGTATATTTTGTCTTCTTATATTTACTATTAGGTTCTGTAATAAGTAGACTGCAGATTTTATGCATACATGACAAAAATGGGTACGTACAATTTAAAACAGTGGAGGTATTAAAAAGATTTAAGGCCACCAGTGTATTAGTTTCACTTTAACAAGATCATCAAAAGAAGAATGAAATTTTTATTTGGCTCCTGTGTCTTGCAATCAATGCAAACATTTTTCACTTTGCATAAAGATCCGCAGTCTAGTACATAATAAGAATAAGTCAGTTCACATTTAACATACCAAGATCTCTTTAATGTAATGTAGCGATTTTATGTGTAACATGCAGAAAATTTCCTTAGTCGTGTATCTTGGATTTTGAAAGATTAAATTCAGAATTTCGTCCACGTTGATCATTGATTAATGTGATTCCATCTTCTGAAATGTGTGATTTCTTCTTAGATATTCTACCATGTAATTCAGCTTCATATAAACGTGATTTTATTTGAATGATCCCTTTTGCGTCAGTCTTAACTCTTCTTTTATTTGTTCGGCACTGATAAACTGTTCTTCTTTGACCAATTTAGTAATTTCTCTATCCTAACATAACGATATTCATCTTTTTTGATATGTACTTTTACTATTAGCTTGTGTATTCAATCCGTCCACATTTAACATACCAAGATCTCTTTAATGTAATGTAGCGATTTTATGTGTAACAGGCAGAAAATTTCCTTAGTTGTGTATCTTGGATTTTGAAAGATTAAATTCAGAATTTCGTCCACGTTGATCATTGATTAATGTGATTCCATCTTCTGTAATGTGTGATTTCTTCTTAGATGTTCTACCATGTAATCCTGCTTCATATAGACGTGATTTTATTTGAATATTAGGTGTTTTAACTCTTCTTTTATTGTCTGACACTGATAAACAGTTCTTTTTTACCAATTTAGTAATTTCTCTATCCTAACATAACGATATTTATCTTGTTTGATATGTTCTTTTTGACAAATTTTTCGTATCCCTTTCTATAATGTTTCAAACTCTGGTACAGCAAGTTGTTGTAAAATTCTGCCTTCTATAATCTTTTCTAAATTGATGAACTTTTTGTTGCACATAGTTCTCGTGTTTTCAGTATGCTGCAAGTAAACAATTCGTGAGAATAACTGGAAAACATAATTGCGTCAAGGGAAATACCAACGCGACCCTTCTACTTTTCGATATTACAAACAGATTGAAAGTTAACAAAATAACGTAATGATAAACTTAATATATTATTCCATTTTAAACAAAATCCCCAACATCAACTCCAAGAAATAATCGATTTAGCGGGGAAACACTCTATCAATTCTTGTCGTCTGATATCGATTTTTTAAATAATAGATTTGCCGATTATTGACGGGTTCACCATCTTTGACAAATGAACCAAATTCATCAAACGATGTGACACTCGTACGATGGCGTAATAAAATGTTTAGACTATTCTCTTTGCATTTTGATGAAAGGACTTGTAAAGAACTCTTCGAATTTGAATACTTGAACGGCTCCTGCCAGTTAGTGTCACGTTTTACCGTGTCTTCCTTTATTTCTTTTTCTCGTTGATATTTTCAGAAAAATCTTCTCCGTCACAATAATTGGCTCGTTGAAGCAAACATTTTCTTCCTGAAACAGTTTCTCGTATTACTAAAAACGACGGAGAGGTATTTTCCCTGTATATATTCTAAATATTTTTGTATATTTAAATAAGCTTTGGATCTATCTTTAAACATTTTAATTTAAGAAAACAGTGTGTTTATTAAAATGTCCAAGTTTATTGATCATCGAATCAATGATCAAATTTCTTTGAATGGCACGAAAGTATTTCCATTCGAATGTTTTGCACGATATAAAGCAAAATGTTCCTGAATGTGAAATTTTCAATCGCTCATTCTACAAACAAAGACATCTCTATGCGAACCGAGATTTTCAACAGCTGGCATTAGCAAGTCAAATGTAATTGTTCTTCCCTATGGAGTGATATATACCGCTATTATTTCCGCATCAATAAATCTTTTCGGTTTTTTCGGCAGATTCTTGAAACTGTGTGCCATTTAACTGTTTTGTTTTACTCGAACGATGAATATGTATATTTGAATACGACTTCTTAAATTACATTTTCTGGAAGGATTACACGAGGATTATGAAAATTATTCTAATGAATACATCCTTCTAACCAAAAATACGTACAGTAATGTGTACAACATGATTGGATATATCGACAAGACAATACTAATCCTATATATTATAATACTGATCCAATACTGTTTAACTATATGTATATATTGTAATATTAATCCAATACTGATTAAAATGAGACCAAACATGGCATAATTCGGACCATATTTGCTTGTTAAATTAACAATTCGCTAACACCACCATTATCTCACACAATGCTATCAGAATTCTGCATTATTCAAATATTCAATCTATAGTGATCCATAATGTTATTATATAATTATATAATATATTATAATGTTATTTACTGTATAAATTAGTAAAAATTTATTTAACATCGTAGTTACGTAACTGTTCTATTCCCCGAACTCTCATAATCCACTTATTAACTCTGAAACATCACACTTATTTTTTGAGGCATGTACTTCACACTCGGGTCTCAGAAACACAAAGTTCTTTTTTAGAAAACAAAGCAGAAAATGTGAATATTTAGTGGTTTGGGAGAATAACTGATCTTAATAGAATGCGTAGAAAAAAATGCAATCATGGTTTGTTATTTTACAAAGAGTTATAATTCATGAAAGTGAAAAATAAGGAGCCACTCATGCACATGTCACATTATAATTAATGGTGCTCTGGATTTCTGAGACCCAACAGTTCCAGGGTTCATATGGATAACCAAGGTTCTACCGTATCGTGAATTAACTAAGTATGATTCAGATTGTGTCATGTTTGATGTCTCTCTCTCATTTGAATAAGAAATATCACGTACAGCTTGTCAAATCTAGCATTACGGGTGAATGTCCCCCGCAAGGGGAAATGTCCCCGCTCTCTGCACAGTGGTAGGTAGGCGGAGCCTCGCAACTGATCGTCACCTGTCAAACGATGCACGTGCCGACAGTCCAGTTAAAAAGTAAAGTGACACAAGTGTATTCACACAAACATATAAACAGTTGTTTCGTATGTTTACTGCTGTAAGAAATATTGGACAGTACGCACTTTTGACGAGGTGTGTACTTTACTGTTCAGATGTTGCATCCTTCTCTCGTCATGTGCGGTCTTTGTTTTTGTCTGCGCATGCCTATGTTCTGGTCAGCCGCAATGCTAGATTTGACAAGCTGTACAAGTAAAACTTTCACAAAAAATCATAAAAAGAGAGTTTTAAACTGAATTAGTATTATCTTTCCGATGCGCTGATTTCAATGTTTTGTTTACTCGATGTCCTTTTTCACGTTTAAGGCTAGCCTTAACCACTTACCCTACAATATTGTATCAGACTCGTGTTGTAACCGAGATGAAATTCTATTTTGGTTGTGTCGTCGAAATTTCTCCAACGTGGAGAAATTCCGTATTTCAATTTAAGATCAGAATATGATCAAGGAAGAGGATTAATTAGTAAATAAACAAAACAGAATTGAGCCGAAATGAAACGTGATTAAATTGGCTCGTTGGGGAAAAAGCCTAGCGACATAAAAAACCCCAGAAAATACAAATTTAGAATTCTTTCTACAGTAAATGTTGAAGGTGTGAGCATTAATACAATATTTGGGTTTAAGAAGGTGATTGTAATTGTGCGGCTTGCACAATTCGTATGTGTATATGTGTGCTATGCACGACCTAGCGGATGTATAGTCCGCGGACTCTGTCGAGTGTATATGAATGTGTGCTAGGCACGACCTGTTGGAGATTGACTCCGAGGGATTCCTAATATTTCAGTATATACGTATTCAAAATGTTAATCGCCACACCGACCAATGTCACTCGCGCAAGAGCTAAAGGTCTACTACTCCCTTCTCTTCTTTCGTTGAAGACCTCGGGAAAATTCGGCGTCGAGCAGTCGCCCGACAGTTTACGTTATTGCTTACACATATGACTCTAGACAAAGGGGGTCCTGTCTTGGCTGTGTTCCGAGAATTAGTCCCTTCTCGGCACCTCCACTTCGATCACTTGACTTTAACCGGAAACCATTTTCGTCGCGACAAAGTTTACGTTCGCAGCCGAACATTGGTTTTGTTAATGTATACATAGTTATTGAAGAACATGTATGTAGATATACAATAGATATAAATTTTAGTTTTTTTTAGGAAATTACGAACTACAAAGAAAAGTTCTAATCACTGAAACCGTAAAATAAATCGTATGGGAAGGGGTTATTTCAGACTTCAGACTTAAGAGATCAAAGAATAGTATTTGTACACGATATAAATACGTAAGTGACATTTCTGTATGTATACAGTTAGGAGCAAAACTGATCACACACACTAAAAATAGGAATAACTTTTTTATGAATGGACCAAACGACTTCAATTTCTCTGTCTAACAAATATGTTGAAAAAATGAGCCACTCATGCACATGTCACATTATAATTAATGGTGCTCTGGATTTCTGAGACCCAACAGTTCCAGGGTTCATATGGATAACCAAGGTTCTACCGTATCGTGAATTAACTAAGTATGATTCAGATTGTGTCATGTTTGATGTCTCTCTCTCATTTGAATAAGAAATATCACGTACAGCTTGTCAAATCTAGCATTACGGGTGAATGTCCCCCGCAAGGGGAAATGTCCCCGCTCTCTGCACAGTGGTAGGTAGGCGGAGCCTCGCAACTGATCGTCACCTGTCAAACGATGCACGTGCCGACAGTCCAGTTAAAAAGTAAAGTGACACAAGTGTATTCACACAAACATATAAACAGTTGTTTCGTATGTTTACTGCTGTAAGAAATATTGGACAGTACGCACTTTTGACGAGGTGTGTACTTTACTGTTCAGATGTTGCATCCTTCTCTCGTCATGTGCGGTCTTTGTTTTTGTCTGCGCATGCCTATGTTCTGGTCAGCCGCAATGCTAGATTTGACAAGCTGTACAAGTAAAACTTTCACAAAAAATCATAAAAAGAGAGTTTTAAACTGAATTAGTATTATCTTTCCGATGCGCTGATTTCAATGTTTTGTTTACTCGATGTCCTTTTTCACGTTTAAGGCTAGCCTTAACCACTTACCCTACAATATTGTATCAGACTCGTGTTGTAACCGAGATGAAATTCTATTTTGGTTGTGTCGTCGAAATTTCTCCAACGTGGAGAAATTCCGTATTTCAATTTAAGATCAGAATATGATCAAGGAAGAGGATTAATTAGTAAATAAACAAAACAGAATTGAGCCGAAATGAAACGTGATTAAATTGGCTCGTTGGGGAAAAAGCCTAGCGACATAAAAAACCCCAGAAAATACAAATTTAGAATTCTTTCTACAGTAAATGTTGAAGGTGTGAGCATTAATACAATATTTGGGTTTAAGAAGGTGATTGTAATTGTGCGGCTTGCACAATTCGTATGTGTATATGTGTGCTATGCACGACCTAGCGGATGTATAGTCCGCGGACTCTGTCGAGTGTATATGAATGTGTGCTAGGCACGACCTGTTGGAGATTGACTCCGAGGGATTCCTAATATTTCAGTATATACGTATTCAAAATGTTAATCGCCACACCGACCAATGTCACTCGCGCAAGAGCTAAAGGTCTACTACTCCCTTCTCTTCTTTCGTTGAAGACCTCGGGAAAATTCGGCGTCGAGCAGTCGCCCGACAGTTTACGTTATTGCTTACACATATGACTCTAGACAAAGGGGGTCCTGTCTTGGCTGTGTTCCGAGAATTAGTCCCTTCTCGGCACCTCCACTTCGATCACTTGACTTTAACCGGAAACCATTTTCGTCGCGACAAAGTTTACGTTCGCAGCCGAACATTGGTTTTGTTAATGTATACATAGTTATTGAAGAACATGTATGTAGATATACAATAGATATAAATTTTAGTTTTTTTTAGGAAATTACGAACTACAAAGAAAAGTTCTAATCACTGAAACCGTAAAATAAATCGTATGGGAAGGGGTTATTTCAGACTTCAGACTTAAGAGATCAAAGAATAGTATTTGTACACGATATAAATACGTAAGTGACATTTCTGTATGTATACAGTTAGGAGCAAAACTGATCACACACACTAAAAATAGGAATAACTTTTTTATGAATGGACCAAACGACTTCAATTTCTCTGTCTAACAAATATGTTGAAAAAATGCATTTGGTTGGAATTGTGAAAAACAATAGTTAAAATTGATTTTTACGATTTTTCTAGCTGGGTCAATAACGAAAAATTAAAAGATGTGTTTGGTCAACTTGTATAAATTATACATATACGCTCCGAAAATTTAAATGAAATTGGTTAATTGGTTTACGAGTTATAAACGATCAAAAGTGGTAAAAATTGCAATTTTTCAAGATATTTGACCTTTTCACCACTTTTGATCGATTATAACTCATAAACCAATGAACCAATTTCAATGAAATTTTCAGAGGGTATATAATTTATACAAGTTGACCAAACACATGTTTTAAATTTTCATTATTAGCCCAGCTGAAAAGTCGTAAAAATCAATTTTTACTATTGTTTTTCACAATTCCGACCAATTGCATTTTTTCAATATATTTTTTACACATCATTTACTAAACTAATTCATTTAGTCTTACAGAGAAATTGAAGTCGTTTGGTCCATTCATAAAAAAGTTATTCTTATTTAAAGTGTGTGTGATCAGTTTTGCTCCTAACTGTATACTATTGGGATGGCAAATAAGTTCGTTCGGTTTTTTACAGTGGAATAAATCACAAAAACCGAACGAACTTATTTGCTAACCCAATACATTACTGTATTTACAATTTCACTATGGAAAAATGTTAACTTATCTTTATGCAAAATGAAAATGTTCTACCTAAATTGCAACAAACTGGAGTGAAATAGAAATTCAGTTTCTCTCTTAATATGTTTAATAGGTTGAAAATAATATAAAAGTATTTTTAAATTCTTCGAATATTTTCACTGTTTTAAATTGCACCTACTCATTTCTGTCATAAATGCATAAAATCCGATCTCTAATTATAAATCATGGAGAAAGAAAACATTATTTTCTCTAATTTATTTTTAAGAAAAACCTGAAGAGCGTTCGGCACTGGGGAAACTCTCTCTATTTTCTTTCTCAATTACTTTTAAGATGTATTGTACTAAAAATGGAATGGGATCTTTGGTAGTTTATAGCAGGGTACAATTGTGCTAAATGTAGTCGTTTATGGAACTGACGCCATCCGCTTACCTTTGTGGGCGTTTACACTTTCACTACCTAATTTGTCAAATTGTCGCTTAACCTTTCATAGTAAGCAGATGTGCCGTTGGCTCAGAAATGTTCAAAGAGCATCGTTATGGCTGTACGTTTAGTTCATTCCTCATATGAACCGACCACGCCTGGAGGAAAACTCGCACGGCTGCCAATTTTCCATATCTCAAATGTATCTCAGCCCCGCTTTCGAAATGGCGCGGCGCACTAAAAGTGAAATGAAGGAGAGACGCAAACACGTTCGAGCTACTTTAGTTTTATCAGTCTTTCAGTCTCCTAGTTTTTCGGCACTTTATAAGCAACATCTCTAACGCGTAAACGTTTCGTTTTTAACCTTAATGTCGCGCCAATATACATAATAAATACACAATTTAACAAGACACATTTTACTGTAACGGACATTATTTTATGAGATGTAGATATTTATAAAAATATCATTGCTGTTTTATAACAGAATTTCAGCACGTAGGAATTATGGCGGTTATTATATACATTACAATTGAGACTTTCTTTTGTCCGTCACGTGTCATTTTTTACTTTTTTACGTATCAGACGATTCCAATCTAATAGCAAACGGATTCACTGAATTTTCAAACTCGATTTACTCGAAAACGGAACGTCAAATGACAAAAATGTATTCTTCAGTTTCGTCTCGCTTTTGCGTGTAGAATTATTTCCTAATCGGTTGTCCAGTATATGCGGGACACCCTGTCTTTTCTACCCTCGTCAGATGGTACATTTACGGTATGCCTCAAGCCAGCTAGAAACGAGGGCGGCTATCTGATCAGAAATGATTGCTGCTTCAGCAATCTTCTTAGACCCTCACAAAATTTATAGACATTTTTTCGGTAAGATTATACACTGGGTGTAATGGCGACTATTATCTTAGCAGTCGTTAACCCTTTAACGAACGAGGCCTCGGAATCAAAACTGTACAACAGTTTTATATTTGTTATTTTCTTTACCATTTTCTATTTCCTCATTTTTAGTAATTAATGGATTAAGAATGAAACAGAAATAATAAAAATTGGATCGCCTTAATCCTTTGCACTCCTTTATCGAGTGTGACTCGACATCGGAGAATGGAAAATGTAAATGAAACGTGTTTTTATATGTATTTGGTTCTTCCTTTATTTATTTAAGTCGTATTTTTCAGTTAATAACAAATATAAGTTTCAGAAATATAAATTACAACAAACTTTGAGAGCTATATTTAATATAATTAGTAAACAAAATTGTTTAAAATAAGTAGGAGTCAAGAAACTGTCCTTCGAAGTAAATTTCAAATGAAACACTTAAAATAGTAGGGAATTGTTGGCAATAAAATTGAAAAATAATTTGGAATGGAAACGGTTAATAATGGATCCGTATTTTTACGGGAATATGGTGTTTACTTTTGACTCCGCTGTATGTGAAAATTTCGAATAACTATTTCGTCTTTAGTGCTGAAGATTTTCACCATTCCGCTGGATTTATAACTGTCTAACCTTTTCTTCGATATTAAGTTGATTTTATTTTAATATATTATTAGACAGCGGATTTTATGCATTCATAACAAAAATGAGTAAGTGCAATTCGACTCATATTGTCAGTGAAAAAATTAGAAGAATTTAAAAACGCTGTTATATTATTTTCAACCTAATAAACATATTCAGGAAGAAATTAAAATTCTGTTTCACCCCAATTGTTAGCAAATCAGATAGAAAATTTTTATTTTTCATGAAGATCCGTTGTCTATTTATTATATATCATTGAAATGGATAACTTTAAATAAGGAAATGATGTGCCTGTAATGATCGAAACTTACGTGAGTGTCGAATAGACGTCTTAGAAAATCTCATACCCAGTGGAACAATCTGCATGTTCTTCTGATAGCAATGATTAATAGCGTATATTTGAGATTAAGATTTGGTTGTAGTCTTAGTTTCTGCAAACTTTAACTTGTGAATTGCGTTTAGGTCGAGTACTATACTTCACGAACAGTACAGGGTTAGAGAGAAAGCTTTGTTCGTGATTAAGACGCTAAGGCTTTCAGTTTAACTGGTCGCAGGGTGCGTTGGTCGAGAGCTGTAACTAAATTGAATTCGTAAGTTTGTAATGAAAATCGTTTCCATCATGTGAACTTTACAAGGTTTCTACCAAATTTTACTAAAGAATGAACCTCCAAATATTTCATACACAGTTTGTATGATTCTAAAACAGGATTGATATAGTATATAGAAATTTTCGTTTATGATCAACTTTTTATCATCTTTCTTAAGTCATGGATATATTTCGAAGGAAGTATTTGTTCTTTTTTCGTTGCATCTGATATCACGTGTTTACGTGCTCGCTATCCCTTAGATCGGGGGTAACGAACTTCTTCTCCGCCGCGCCGGGGGCCAAAGAACACTCACTACCAATGCGACACAGAGTCGCCAGATTAACCCTTTGCAGTCGGAGCTATTTTAACTCGAAAATTAAACATTTCTTCCGACCTAGAATAATTCCATTGTATATGACTTCTTTTATTTTATGGATATGAATTTGATATAATACCTCATACAATACTTAAACGTGTAGTAATTGATTAGATACCAGCATATTTAATAATGTAAACAATATTGTGAATAATGGTACTTCCAAAAATGTTTTCCTATTTGTATTACTGTTTATTATTTTGCTTTCACTGGGTAAAAGATATCGCTCCTCCGCGAGAAAAGTGACACAACTCAACAATGCAGCATCTGAGAAAAATCAACTTAAAGAATACTATAAAACCTATATTCAAATAGTTTAAGCTTCTTCTTTTAAATTTCAGGTAAGTATGATAAATTGCGAGATAGAGACATACTTTTCGTGCATGTTGGGGCAGTTCATACATATTTTTCAATGGCATGACTTCAAAATTGCCATTTATTGACTTGTGTCACTTTTCTTGCGGGGGTGCGATATATCAAAACAACATGAATAATAACTAGAACTTCGAACTCAAATCTTCCACCTTCTTCCATCTTCTTCCATCAACTTCAATCTTCTTGCATCTTCTTCCATCTTCTTCTATGTTCTTCTATGTTCTTCCATCTTCTTCTATTTACTTCAATCTTCTTCCATCTTCTTCCATCTTCTTCTATCTACTTCAATCTTCTTCCAGCTTCTTCTATGTTCTTCTATATTCTTCCATCTTTTTCTATTTTCTTCTATGTTCTTCCATCTTCTTCCATCTTCTTCTATCTACTTCAATCTTCTTCCAGCTTCTTCTATGTTCTTCCAACTTCTTCTATGTTCTTCTATATTCTTCTATCTTCTTTCCAATCTATTAAAATCTTTTTATGAAGGCATACTACATGTATTACTTCTCTGAAATCGGATCTAGCGCTTTAAGTTCTGAAACATGTACAAATGTACAGCCGATACACTTTATGCGGCGCTTCTAGTTGTAAAAGGAAGAAAGTATGTATTCGGTTCTCCGGAATAGAAGGAAACTGATGCAACTTATCCTCGAACGCCGCGCCGAAGGAGCCTTCAAGAAATCTATCGATTCCACGGAAAAATGCTAGGCGTAAAAACCGTTTCGTTCGAGAGATTCCACGGAGGTGTGCGTCGTCGTTGATGCGTGTACGTGATCACTCGCTCGCTTAGTATAAAACCTACGAAGCTTTCCGCATTTTCCTGTTTCTCATCTAAGCTCCGAGCATCCTTGACGGGAGTATGGCTTGGAAACAACTTCTATGCGATGCGTATTGATTCGAATAAATGCGACGAAGATAGTTCTAGGCACGTACGACGAGGCGAAATTTCCTGAAACTGTTGCTTGTAACTCACCCAATATATCTCTCAATAATCTCTCATATGTGTATACTATCGTTCGCGATTTCTTTTCTTTCCATCCTTTGTTTCAATGGAAATCCGAAAACGACAGATTTCAATTGTAAATTGAAATGCACGGAAATGCAAATGAAACCTGGAAAGCAGTTGAGTGTTTACCACAACAAAGAAATGTTATCTTCGAGGTAAATATCGACAATATTAAACATTTTGAATATGTTATATAAAATTGTTTCAAAACACTGCTTCACTGTACACAGTGAGCGTTTCATACAAACTTTTCCAATATGAAGTTTGCATTGACTTCACTATTATCGTTTAGGTATTTCTCTCTCCATTATAATCAAATGTGTATTCATTGCACGTTATTCCAGCCGTGTAACGGAGTAGCTATACTTTAAACATGGACTGAAATTCTTTGCTTCACCCTTTGCACTCCGAATTATTTTTCAATTTTGTTGCCAACAAGTCCCTACTACTTTAAGCGCTTTATTTGAAATTTACTTCAAAGGACAGTTCCCGTACTGCTACTCATTTTAAACAATTTTGTTTGCTAATTATATTAAATATACCTCTCAGACTTTGTTGTAATTTATAATTGTGAAACTGATATTTGTTTTTAACTAAAACATAAGCCAATTAAGTAAGTAAAGGAAGACCAAATAGATATAGAAACCCGTTTTATTTACATTTATCTTTCTCTAATGTCGAGTCACTCTCGATAAAGGAGTGCAAAGGGTTAATACTTCCAGGACGACTGATGCAAATACGCATCGGCGAGATCAAATTCAACACGAATCAAATCGTTCTTGTTGAAAACTGCATATTCGAAGACGTAGCATACAAATTGGGAGAGCGACGGAGCCGCTATAGTAAAAGTACGCTCTCTACGTGCAAAGTTTTTTTACAATGACGTTAAAGAAAGTCATGGGACAAGCTGGAATGAGGGATATCACGGTATGAAGATAAAACGAGACGCTGACGCAGGCGGAGAAGGGCTGGAAACCGGTCGATCCTTTTGGAGTCGTTTAGCAAATACACTTCCGAGCTTTACTCTACCCACGATTGAAGAACTCGCTCTCGCTTGGTTCTTCGAGCTGGAAGAAGAGGTAGCGGAGGTAGGAAAAGGATACATAAAAGCAGGCTAGCCACTTTACTCAACGAATTTTCTACAGTAGTGCTGGCCGAGTAGTCGTATCTCATTGTCTGTGCACGCAACTTCGAACCACGAACTCTCGCTACGTTTCACATTGGTAGTTACAACCATTGCGGAGAAGATATTTGCTGCAATATCGTTTCTAGGAGTAGACAAGCAGAAACAAACTCTCTTTTTTTATCAGCTCTTTTTATTTTATTCCTTGATGCCAGATTTTCTAATATTCAAATATGCTACTGTGAATACTATAATACCACAGACGAGATATAGGAATAGACTTGACACCTTATGGGACTTGGTGTCCACAGGAATCTGTAGTTCCGAGACACCTTAAAATGCCAGTGATAGCAATAATTTTCTTTAAATTATATAAATAATTTGCTACTAAACCGGCTATAAATATTGTGCCCCTAGAAATAATAATAATACATCTTTTTAATTCTATAGAGGTGTTGACCAGGGTTGCCATATGACGCCCCTTACGTCTCCGTCCCTCGCCTAGATGCATGCCTCCGCTATCCCCACTCTTACCACTACCGCTGGCGCGACCGAGTCGGTAGCATGCTACCGCTCTCATGCTAGCACTCGGTCGCGCCAGCGGTAGTGGTAAGAGTGGGGATAGCGGAGGCACCATCTAGGCGAGAGACGGAGACGTAAGGGGCCTGGTGGGGGCGTGCATATGGCAACCCTGGTGTTGACACTGAATGGTAACGGGACTCAATGGGAGTCAATCTAGGACGTTAGCGCACCAATACCGACAGACACCAAAATACATTGGGTGTCAGGTCTATTCCTATATCTCGTCTGTGATGATACTATCATATAATGTATAACACTTTACCTACCGGAAACCTATTAATAGGATTTTCAATAATTGTGCTGCACCAAAAGAAAGCATAGAAATTTTCTTTTACATTGCAATCTCAAATGGAACTGTTAGATAACGTTATTGAGGATGACTTGTTAGTTCACAATGAAAATTGCTGTTGCTATTGAACGTTCTATTAACACTAAACCTACCGAGCGCTGATACTGATTAAAATGTTTTTGCTTACAAAAATGACAAGACTATTTATTTAGATCCTGTGCAATTTTTATAACAATATGTGCCTGGATAAGGTTTATCGAATCAATTTCGATGCAAGCAACTTCATAATTTCAATAATTGTGAAATGAAAAATATAAAACCGGTCATTTGACCGGCAGTGGTAGGTTTAGTGTTAAAAATTGTTTAGCCATGTACCATAGATTTTTCAAAATTATGCAATAATCCGGTCGGTAATGTGTTAATATTTTTCTCCTTTTCTTCTTTTTATATTACAAATAGACAATACAATATAATTGAAATACAATGATTGAAATACAATATAATTAAAATACAGCTCTCCAAATTATAGCCTAGAATCCAGAACTTTGATTTAGAGTCCAGACTTTCGATTAAATTCGTCGACGATCTAAATTTTCATGGGACCCAGAAGTACAGGAAGTCCCGGTATCACTGATACAACCGTAGAGAGGGTGATTCTACATGACAAAATAAGTCGGAACTATACAATAAAATTTTTCATCCGATGCTTCGTTTTCGAGGAAATCGAGTTTGAAAATGCAGCGGACACGCATCTTATTCGATAGGAAACGTCTGACACATCTGACGCGTCTGACCATAGCCGACCTATTCTACTTCCTGCATACAGGATGAGTCACCTAACGTTTCTACCTCAAATATCATTGTTGTTTTCAAAGATACATGACATGTCGTGAGGACAAAGTTGAATGGTAAAAAGGAGTTTATATAATACCAACAAAATTTTTGTCTTTATGTCATTTTTTTAGAGATATCGAGGTCACCTTCATTGTTTAAAATGGAACCTTTCCAAACCCTTTTTAAAAACCTACAATGATAGTTCCGTTCATTACCAATTCCGTGACCGTAATTATTCAAGGTCATTCAAGTGATTAAGAAAAAAAGTACTAAAAACAATACAGTCAAAAATGGTCATAAAAATACGTGTTAATGCATCTATTTTCACAGAATGGATTTCTTGGCTTATTATTCTCACTAACCCAAATATGGTAAAAATTACTCGTTACATTCAATTAAAGGGATTTTCAAAATTAAGTTCGTATATGTATGTACCTATGGAAATGTGCAAACCTTTGATATATAATAGGCCAACAAAATGTCAATGATTTATTTATAAAAATTGAACATAATAGAAAATAGGAATAGTACTACTATTGAATTCTTCATTTGTACCATACGGAAGTCGAGTATAATTTTGAAACACTAATATTTCCTCATCGCTCACCGCTCGAAATCTATTGCACCCAAACCCCGATAATCCACAATAAGCCAAAACAGCTGCAGCATTTGGCCTAATCATAAAATGATAAAACAATCGACCGTCAATACCGTACCGCTCCCCCCACCGACGTGACGCGCGACGGTGGGACACTGAACGACCACTGAACCCAACCAGGAAAACACGCTGCTCGTGGTACCATTTACTTAGCTTACATCATCAACCCAAAAACTAGGAATATCATTGGCCAAGACGCCGCACGTCGCACAGTGATCTATTCCTCAATCCTAGGTGGACAAAATTCAAATTTTTGTGTTCTCTTGTAATAATAATAACGCTTTGTTTGTCAGAAATCATGACAAGTGTATAAAAACTACATAAACTTAAAAGAATTATGTATATCATTTCTTTAAAATGGACAATTAAAACAATTAATTGTAACGTTTGTGAAAATAACATAAGTTAAATATTTTATAGTTTTTGTTTAAATATGTGAATAAACAATACACAAAATGGAAAGAGTTAATCTTAACTTATATTTAAAAATTATAGATAAAGTTCTACAAAAATATAATATAAAATTACAAAATTATAATAAGGAATGTGCATGACAAAAAGGTGCATATTCTAAATTATTATAAATTGTAATCTTTTTTACTGACTTAACTACTGACGTTAGCGTTTATTTACTTATGTAACGTCTTAGTACGACCGCAATGGTATTTTAGAGTTATTTAAATTGAAATATCTCCTGAACTACTAACTTTTCGACATACATAGGTTAGTACTTTTTTATAACGAATGTCCAGCTGCATCGATTGATGTATTTAAAAATACCTCATTCCATTTAAAAGAATGAAGGTGACCTTCATATCTCGAAAAGAAATTAAATAAAAACAAAAATTTTGTTGGTATCGTATGAGTCCCATTTTGCCATTCAACTTTGTCCTGCAGACATTTGACGTATCTTCAAAAACAACAAACATATTCAAGGTGGTCAAGTTAGCTGGGACATTATTGGTATACTATTGGGTTGGAAAGAAAGTTCTTACGGTTTTCGTTATTTTGACTTTATGATAAAAGCTGCAAGAACTTTCTCTCCAACCCAATACATTAATATAAAATCTGTATAGTTTACTTGATTTTACCATTAACGTCATACAAATTTCAATGCGGAAATCGACGGCGATCGGTTTATAACTCTATTTGAATGGGGAAAAACCTTGATAATTACAGCATAATCCATGCTATTATTTTCATCTTGAAACACGCTTTCAGTTTAGTACATGCCCAAAATCCTCAATCATACGTGTATTCAGTATAACTTAGTTAAATGAAACGATTTTCTAAGAAATTCAGTAGGACTCAAAATGAATTTCTCTTGAACTTCAGTATTTAATTGTAGGATACAAGAAGGAATTTTGGAAAATGAACTACAGAAAATGATGCTTTATTTTATTAATCGGAAAAGTAGGTTTTGACCGTGTTTTGCGCGGTTCAATCCACTGTGAGACGGCTCAACAATTAGGATACACACTGATACTGGCACTGTATCATACGATGCTCTACTAATACACATTAGCGAAACGACTCAGCAGTAAAAACTGTAAGACGCCAAACCGCAAGAGCCACAAGACTTTATTCTGATTCAGAAATTCTTAGTTACCCCGGTCCCATAAAATACGTCTTACCGCACGAGTTGTGCCAACTAAATTATAATATTAACCCTTTACACTCGGAGATGTTCTAACTCGACAATTAAACAATTCTTCTAACCTAGAATATTTCCATACCCTATGATTTTCGAAATTTTATGGTTATGAAATTGGTATAATACCTCATACAATACCTAAATGTTTAGTAATTGATTAGATACCGATATATTTAATAATGTAAACAATATTTTGGGTAATGGTGCAGCAATTTTTAGTGGTGACTCTGAGTTACTATTCGTGTGTTAAGAGTTAAATGATAGGTTTTAGAAACCACTAGGAAATTGTAGAATTACCCCCCTTAGCAATCAAACTGCCCCCCTGTGGGGCGTGGGTCTTACGTTGGGAAACACTGTTCTAAAGTCATTGTATTTTTAAACCAGAATATGTGCATAAAAATATGCACCATCATCTACTAACTCGAAAATTAAACATTTCTTCCAACCTAGAATATTTCCATTCTCTATGATTTTCGAAATTTTATAGATATGAAATTGGTATAATACCTCACACAATACCTAAATATTTAGTAATTGATTAGATACCGATATATTTAGTAATGTAAACAATATTTTGAATAATGGTGTAGCAAATTTTACTGGTGTTTCTCTCTGTCTCTCTCACTCTCAGAGTCTTCACTCTATTGCTAAAGGGTTAAAATGAGAGAGAGAAAGAGAGAGAGAGAGAGAAGAGGTCGTAATTAACATTTCGTGACTACCCGATCCTGCATCAGTGCCGTTCACGCGTTATAATAATATGTACTAAGGAATTTTTCTGAACCTTGGCGACGCGACTGTTTGATTTCGCATCAAGTTTATCCGCATTCCACAGCTCCGTGATTTCACATCAGGTTCGTTTGTACGTTATCCAACCTCCCAGCAGCTCATCGATTCCATATCGAGTTTGTCTGCGTTTCTCTACCAAGCTCCTACCTATTCCTTGATTTCGCATCGGGTTCGTCTGCGTAGTGATTCGTCGTTTTCGCATCGAGTTCGTTCACGAAATCTCACATTTTCCTAGCAGCTCCCCTGACTTCGTATCTGGTTCGTACGTGCAACTACTAACAGATTGACTATCCATTTCCTTATAAACTCGCTGGCTACACAAACTGCGCGCGGTGCTGACTCGTAACACTATTTATGTTGGAACATGGCTTAATAGAATTACAAAACATAGCAAATAGTAAACACTAATAGAAATGAAACGTGTGATATTTGGATAATCAGATTATTAGTATTAGACTGCGAATCTTTATGCATTTATAGCAAAATTGAGCAGATGAAATTCAAAATTGTTGGAAAATTTTTAAAATTGAAGATGTCAATATATGATTTGTCCTGTAATTGAAGATGTCAATATATGATTAAAATCATTAAGGGAAGAAATAGCATTCAATTTACTTTCTATTTCTTGCAATCGATGCAGACAATTTTTATTTTGCATAAAAATCCGCAGTCCAGTTATTATGAAATAGATCAATTCTCTTAAACCTTAGGCGGTCTTCGGGTCTTCCTTGACCAATTGCATCGCGTCCTTATTTATCTAAAAGCGAGTGCAACTGTTGCTAAAAGTATATACTTTTCCACGGGTCATATTCATAATATGAAGAATAAATATCAAGAAATACAAAGAAATTTATAAATAAAGACATAATTGAAACAATTTATTAAAATGTCATTACAAAAGATATATATTTATTACGATAATTATCAGTACATACGAATAATTTTTTAACGAATTATAGTGCTGATTTCAAGAGTTTCGATTTGAAAATAATTTTCAGTTAGTCAATTTTAAAGTGTCCACCTGTTTAAAAACAGGTTCGTAAAGGGAACACATTTTTTCAAATATTTGAAAAGTTCTCTGCTATGGAAACATTGCATTTGTTTCAAACATTTTTCTCAAATGACAGCATTTTCAGTGGATACTTATATGTTTTCATTATATGTTCCTAAAAACTCATTTTTATCGGTTTGTTAGTTCTAGTCTTATAACTTAATAAAAAAAGGGTGAGACTTTTTCTTTCACGTCTATAAAATCAAGAATCTTTAAGATATCGAAAAATCCTTTGAGATTCAAATATTATATGAACAAAATCCGAGACAGTGCTTCAACAAGTGTCCGACTTCGCGTCGAATGACCCAATTCTGAACGACGAAGAATTTCTATAATCATCATAATTACTAAATAAATAGCAGTGCAAAGGTTAAACGAGAAATAAATGAGGGAGGATTACAATTATTCGAAATATTTTTGCCGAACCGTTAGTTTCATGAAAAAAATATGTAGCTGTATGTTTAATTATCGTTCGAACGTTAATAAAAACTGGAAAAACTGGTTCCCTCTACAGTCATTAAGGGAGTAAATCCGTGCTTCGTGAAAGAATAGAAGGGAAATCGCTACGAGATAAAATTTATGAGACAAATATACGATGCTCTTCGTGTGCAATTGCGCATTACCTTCCATGTAAAATGTAAAACAACACGGATTCTAGGAATCCGGTGTGCAGAGCTTCTCGTCACTTCCTGACAGTTTCGGTTGCTCGACACAGGGTTACGTTACATGTACATGTATGTATATGGGTTTTTTATTTTTCGGAACACTAACCAGACGATATTGACCTAAAACAGTTGACCGTAAAAAAATTTATTCAACGTGAGAGTAACAGGTTAACGAATAGACGTGTTCTACTATCGACAATTTTTATAAAAATGTAAAAATTCATACAAGTTCGTGCAATTATAATTTTTTCTTTAAAATTTAGATTAAGCAGATTGCTCTTTTTATATCATCAATAATATCAATAATTACTAGACTGCGGATCTTTATGCAAAATCAAAATTCCTTAGCTGAATTGCATCAAACTGGATTGAAATAGAAATTTATTTTGTTCTCTATTATGTTTAGTAGGTTGAGAATAATACAATAGTATGTTTAAATTTTTCTAATGTTTTTGCTATTTTAAATTACACCTATTCATTTTCGTCATAAGTGCATAAAATCCGCTCCACCCTTGGTGGATCCTTATTTTTTGAGGTAAATTGAAAAATGTCCTCAAAAATTGGTGCAAAAGTGGTTTCTCCGTCTTTAACGATTGTTTAAACATGTTTAAACATTCATAATGTATTGATATTGGATATCACTGAATTCGGGAAAGTTCTCAGAATCTTTTGCTGTAAAAAACAATTCAATATCTTTTATAATACCATCACAATATTAATATAAAAGAGGATTATGTCGATCGTATATTGTTGTTAAGAACTAAATTTTAGATGCTTTCGGCGCACTGGTTCGATCAGATTCTACACTAAATAACAATTTTTTTAGTAAACTCGAACGTAAGATTCGGATTTGAATCAGTTACGTCCTGAGACCACGTTTGTTATATAGACGTGTTCTCAGTAGAAAAGACAGGTGTTTCGTCCATCACAATATTAGTTCAAAGTTGAAAAATATGTCTTTTTTTAAACTCAATCTTCTTAAAAACTGTACGTTAGGAGAAACATTAAGGACAGATTCGGAATCAGCGCGACAAACTCTATAAGAATCGCATAGTGAGAATGGAAATAAAAAAAAGTTGAAATTTGTTGGACCGTGTTATAAGCGGCTTTATAAAATGCGTTATACTATAGGTTTCTTGTGAGAGCAGGTGTCAGCAGAGAGGGAGAGACAGGGAGAAAGAGAGAAAATTTCTCCGTTTGATAAAATGTGGAGGTCGCGAACTTAGTTGCCAACCTAATACTTCCACTGGAATATTCTTAAAACATCCCCGTCACTCATTTATTCAAAAACAGAAGATTCGAGTGGGCGATTTCGCGTTTTTGTTCACTGTGCGGCGCGAGGTTTGCCGCGCAGCCATGTGGGGGACTGTCTCCTGGCGGCATTGATGGTCGAGCTCTCTCGGCGGTCGGACGCGCGTAGATAAGTTTAGTATATTAACCGACAATAAAGGTAGTGCGTTGCAGTGAAGTGTCTCATTTATCCATTTCCTCTCGAGAACACTTATCTTTTGATTTCTCTGCGCTCATTCGATGAATGTACTGTTAGATGTAAACGACATAATCCCATGAATGTCTAGCGTAAAAATACAATTTATTTACGTTGTTTCTAGTCTCACCGGTTCAATTATACGTGATGCTTCGGTATTAGCAATTTTTAGTGAATATCGTTTTCAATCGTGTTGGATAGAACTTCTTTCTTTACCTTAGAATTGTTTATTGTTCGGCTCCGACCATATTACGCAGTATGATTGTCTATAACATATTCCTTTGGTATACAGTGTTTGGTATACATTGTTACGAGCCGACGACTAGGCAGGTTACCCGTGACCGAGGATTGTTTGGTTGTTACGAGATTTATTCTGGACTAGCCGACGCCTGTTTCATCACCGGGTCGCCACCAGGTAGGAACACGTGGACTAGCCAGTCTCTGTTTCACCACCGGGTCGCCGCGCCGCGTGTGGAAAGGGGCAGTTGACTAGCTGATGTCGGTTTCACCACCGGGTCGCCATTGTACAGTCGTGGACAAAATTAAGTGGACAGGTTTAATGATCAACAAAAAATCAATGCAATTTAAAACATAATTTTAATAAACCAGAATTGTATGGAACATTTAAGTTAACAACGTGTACTTTAATGAAATAAATAGCAATATCAATAACAACAATTAATATAATAGAATATATTATCATTAATCAGAATTGTATACGATTTTTGGTGGTCAAAATTAAGTGGACACTTTATAAATATTTATAAAATAAGCAATTTGTATTTGGTATTGTAACTTCTTGCTTTAATTACTGCTTCTAATCGTCGTGGGATGCTTTCCACAAGTTTTTGGAGGTAACTTCGATCAATTTGTTGAAATTTTAATTGCAATTCGTTTAAAAATACTGTTTTATTATGACGTTTTTCTATAATAGTATTTCCGAATCTAATAAGCTCCATAAATTTTCTATGGGATTAAGATCTGCACTTTGTGGAGGCCAATCCCAGCTAGCACACGGACGTCCGACGAATGTCCAAAGTACGTCCGTATCGGACCTCTGTATGTCCCACGGACGTCCGATTTTTCGTCCCATTTAGAAAGTGGGACGTACGTAGGACGTCCCGTTCGGACCTATCTGGGAC
>KB639995.1:236777-260445 GCA_000346575.1 Lasioglossum albipes
CGAGAGTGAGAATCTAAGGGTTTATATACCCGTACAATGAATGAAATGCTCTGTTCATAATCTAATCGTGTTTAGGGCTTAGGGCCAGACTAATAACTCTAGTTTTTTGTTACTTTCAATTAAATCGGGCCAGAGCTCGGTCTTCGTTAAAAGGTTCAACTACGATATGAAACGTTATCTAGGACGCTTCCTGCCAGAGACGATCTAGAAGAGATTCCTGTGAGAAACCGAACGGAATATATTCTCTATCCGTAACATATTATAGAGCAGTGGAGAGAGAGGTAACGGGGTTGCCAAAACCATAACACTCGTTCTCTGCCGTAGAGGTCCCTCTTCACCTCTCCCCCCACCGTTCCGACTCTTCGGGCACAGCTGATTACCCGAAGAGTCAGTTGCTTTTCGAACTCCCGCTTCGCTTGGGCGGTTAGCACATTGCTAAGAAAATAACAGCTTTGCTTGAGCTGTAAAATTAACTAATTATACTCCCGCTTTGCTTGAGCAGTTTAATAATTATTGCTAAACGCTATAGCTTTGCTTCAGCTAAAACGTCGCTCTTCACAAATAAAAGAAAGGGCCTTGCGCTTCTCGGCCTTCTTTCTGTTCTTGTAATTTTACTAATTCTATGAATCAATCTGGTTTCTTTTGCGTTCTCTTATGCTTAAGTGGTGTCGGGTTCTTTAGTCCAATAAGTTGGGATTCTTTAGTTTTTTTTATTAAAGTGGACGTATTGACCCGTGCTTTAGACACTAAACTAACAGTGCTCGTGCAGTTATATTTCACCTCCTTCCACGACCCTGCGATTCCTTTACAGAGATTGTTGCGTAGGATTCAAAACTCTTAGATCGCTCATCCTAGATCATCTTCGATTAACTACCCGCGCCCGGAATTTTCACGTAAGATTGGTGTCCTTTTTATACCAGCGCGAGTAGTTGAAGGTTAAATATTGATTACAAACGAATCGAATTTTATGTCATTTAAAACGACAGGCATTTATATTTGTTAGACTTTGTTTAAAATCTTCATGACGAGTGCGACTCGTTAAGGGGTTAATAAAGCCGCAGAGAACGTTCTCGCAAAGAAAAAAGTTACTTACTGGGACACCCTGTATGCAGGGTGGATGGAAGGTATGCTAGTGAATCAGAAAATGTTAGCTCTTAAAAAGAAAGGAGCAATGAAAGTGAGAAGACAGCAAAATGACGTACTAATAAAAACAGGAACGGAAACAAAAACATACAGTAAAACATTCAGAGGAAGTGATAAAGAAATAAAAAGAAGAAAGCGCAGAGATTCGTGAAGGATGGAATAGTAAACGTGCTCCAAGGATAAAGAAATCCACGCGGAGCCTTGAAAGAAAACAATAGGGACAGACGGTATCGCTGTGAAAAATTTAAAAGAAATCGAGTCGGAAAGTAAGTTAACGATTGATGTACGCAGGGAACTGAATATATTCAATCTTTGATAGTGATAATTAGATTGTGGATCTTTATGCATTTATGGGTTACGAAAATTTTCAAAAAAGCTCGAATATAAAATACGATAGAATTTTGTACAATTTTTACGTGTTTTAGATCTACAAAGGCTGTTCCCATTGAAAATAGAATTTTATTTCATTCCACTTTCTTAAAACTTGTCTATAAAAATTGGAAAATGCATAAAGATCCGCAGTCTAATGATAATATATGTTCTAGTAATATATTTGTTTATTTACTTGCATCTTCTAAATAAAAACAATACAATAATTTGATTTCATTCATCATTTGCCTTCATATCACCAATCGTTAACTTACGTTGACGAAATAAAGGTAAACATAAATAAAGGTGCAGAGTTATAAACTTGGAACATAAATCAGAAAGATCTGAACGTGACTACTATAACGTGTTTTCGAATACCTATAGTTGTCTAATATGTCTTTATGTTACTTTCATGTGTACTTCGCACGAGTATCGATACCAGCGCTTTATGTGCTTTTTACGATCAATTTTATCAGGCATTAAATCGAATTACCATGAAAAATGATCCGAAAGTGTCCAATTATCAGAAAACAAACTGTTTCTATTACCAATATTTATATCGTAGTATGCGAGTCTGCCTATTTCGATAATTTGCATCATTTCTTTATATTCAACGGGGCTATACGTTGTTTAACCACATTGAACTTGTCAAATTAATTTATGTAGTAGTCTGTGTGTGTCATTTGTATAGGTAAATACATATTACTCTTCTTACACCTGAAGCTATGCTTTTGATGTTGTTAAAACAAGGAACGCTTTGCATTTACATTTTTCGAAAACATAAAAACAGCTGCGTGCAAAGAAACAACTATAAGCCCAACCACATACGATTTTAATCTCTGACAAGCATTTTTATTTCGCTTTCTTACGATGTGTTTGTAAAATTTGGAGAATCATCAAGAGAAAATCACCTGATTAGTAGGATAAAATCATTGAAGATGTGCTCCATAAACACATGTGCCTAATATAAAATATATTAACGCTAAGTGTACACAATCAGAAACGTATTAACGTATACGTAGGTACTAATGTTTTATAACAATTATGTATTACTACACAGTGTGCTCAATATTACTAGAAAGAGAAAAAAAACGACGAAAACAAAATGGAATGTACATATTGTTGTTGACGACTCACATTGATGTACAGAGTGCTTACACGTAAAGAACGATTGCATTTTTCATAGAACAAACGTTTTTTAGAAGAATTCTTATTATTTTATAATGTACGAGCGAAATAAAAATTCTATATTCTACATACATATGTATATATTTATATATATATACACTTATTATATGTATATTCATTTAATTATATATTTATTGACATATATATTTATTTATATGTATATTCTATTTATATACATAATACACATACATACACATATACATTCTATATTATACATATGGTATAGATATACAATTTATATATTCTATACAAATACAATATGTATATAATAAACGCCCATCTTTCGAAGACGTATAATATCCGGCATTCCAGGATGAAAATGTTTAAAGCTGCACAAAAATAGTAGTTGGTTGCTCGAGGGAAATACTTGCGAGTATTCGAAGATATTTAGAGCTTTCAAACAGTAATTGTAAAATGACACAGAGTTTTTCCATCGTGATACAAGGAAAATGTGATTTATCTGAAACCGTTTTGTGTCCGTTTAGTTTGAAAAAAGCAATTTATTTGAGTTTTCGTCGTATGTGAGTATGTTGTTTCGAAGGTTCAGTTTACGTTAGATCTCGTCATAGATAATCAGTGTAACGCGATTTGTTTTTCTACGATCGTACCGCAATTTAAGTCTCCCTGTGCCACTACACGAGCTAAAAGTGTTCCGCATTCCACGCGGAGTTCGACGAAACAGGAGGGACGGCTGATCAGGATAACGAGGGAATTGCATTAATGCGTCTCGAAACGAGCCTCTGACAAAACTTGCCCGTTTACGAGCTTCATTCGACCCGTAATTACGAATCACCTTTCATAAAACTGCAGGCTAACTGGACATATATGATTGACTACTATATGTACAGTTTCGATAACAGATCACGTTTCATCTATGATCTGTAAATATTCATAAGAAGAACTACAGAGTGATCGATTTCAATCTGTGAATGACAATTACTTAGAGGAGGATCTATCGAACTCCTAAATTCAAAATATTTATGAAACTTTGCACACGAGCAGAGTAAGTTATGCCTAATACAACCCTATTTTCTCGTGCTACTTCTCGCATTGAAGGGGTGAAATCAGCCCTTGAAAAAATTTCAGTTTTCTCGAATCGTGAAATATCTGAAAAACAGACAAATGATATTAAAAAAAATTGCAATGAAAGTTGCATGGTATTGTTGTGTCTACCAAACTGTGTAAAGAATTTTTAAAATCCATTTCTCAAAAAAGAATTTGAAAAATACATGTTGTGACCAATTATACTGCGATACTAAAAACAATTAATTATATTGACCTTCATATATCCCAGATCTAATAGTTAACAAGAGATTATCGAAATAATGTTTCATATGTGCTCGCCATATTCAAGTTGGGGGGCATTAGTTCCAGTAGACTAGCTTCTTTCTGCAAAATGAAAATATTTTGCAACGATTATGGGCAGCAGGAGTAAAATAAAAATTCAATTCATCCCTCAATAGATTTTTTACATTGAAAACATCGTAATAATGTTCTTAGATTTTTCTAATCGTTCGCTGTTTTATATTTCACCCAACTAATTTCTTCACAAATGCATAAAAATCCGCAGTCTGCTTCCAGGTAGTAGGCACTGAAAATTATTTCGATGATATCTCTTTAGCTATTAGGTTTTAGACTTATGCAGGTTGTTTTTACGTAGAATTTGATACTCTATCGATTCATGAAACATAACATAGATCTTTCCATTTAGAGGTCACTTTGAAATCCACGAAACGCCTTCACGCATATAAAACGTGTTTATATCACAATGTTTCCCCTTCTCTACTATGGAATTTTTGTATAATATAAGGGTGATTTTGGAAACTGGGACTAGTTACTGCCCTTTTTTAAGTAAAAACTGACAAAAAATTATAGAGGAAAAAATTATATGTCATGATATATCCTAACTTCTTATGACCTTATTTTTTGTGTAGATGCATCGATGCACCGACCAGATGCAACTGCACTTTATTCTTTAATGCAACCCAATTTTTTTGTTAAAGTTCTAAGGTCATTGAAATGTCAATACATCACGAGATATTTGACATTTTGTGTCAGAAGCGTACTTTACCTTGAATTGCAGGAACTAATGCCGTGTTTATTCTGACACTCCACTCTGAAGTATTAAGGTGCTTTTACGGCGGGCCTCCGCGGCCCGGGCCGCCGGGGCCTTTTCTCGTAAATTTTCGTGCGGGTCGACAGGCCCGCTGTTCCCCGCTGTGCGTGGCAGAAAAAGAGGTCTCGTCTCTTCACGGTTCGTTTAGGTAAACATTAGCTTCCCTCTAAGGCGGTAGGGTATCTTCATTTTGTAAGTAGCAAATAAGTAGAATGTTATTAGAAAAATTGTGGGTTTGCGAATTTTCGCTCTTTGTCCTTATACGAGCAAACACACCATGTAAAAATTTCATACGGTACACAGTGAGCAATTTGGACGAAATCTGTGCCAAAATCAAAGAACTTTCTATTAGAAAAGAGATATAGGAAAAATAGGGAGAAAGTTCTTTCATTTTGACACAGATTTCGTCCAAATTGCTCACTGTGTACCGTATGAAATTTTTACATGGCCTGTCGACCCGCACGAAAATTTACGAGAAAAGGCCCCGGCGCGGCGGCCCGGGCCGCAGAGGCCCGCCGTAAAAGCACCTTTACTTAACACTAAACCTACCACAAGGGGTAAAATGACCCATTTCAGATTTTTTATTTGACAATTATTGAGATTGTAAAGGTGTTTTTACGTTAATTGATTGCATACATTTTTTGACTCGAGTATATATTATAGTAAAAATCGCATAAAATATAAATAACTGTAATCTTGTTATTTTTGTACTACTGTACACATTAGTCACTCTTGAGGATCAGCAGGTTTATTGTTAAAATAAAATTTTATCGTATGAGAATTACGCAAAGCATTATATACCGTTGTAAAGGTATAGTTGCCAGCTACATGTTCGCTGCAGAAAGTATAATGATAGCGTTAATGGATAAAAAGTTATAGCCAATTTACTGAAGACAATGTTTTCGGCAAAAAATGTTGGCTGCTCTTTACTTTACCAGACTCAAAATTTGTGCCTTTCTCCTACTAATTATGACGTATTTGGTATGTAATCCAGTAGATTTGTACCCGGGGCGGTTGCAGGTCGTAGTTTCGATCCTGTAGGATCAATGGCTCAGGAGTTATGCTTGCTTAAAGTTGTGTATTTTTCAGTGTTTTTGGCAGACAAGGGCGCCGAGCAGAACCGGGCACGCGTTAATGCTGATAATATAGAGCGGGTATTGCGATTGTTGTTTGAATTTTGGATGACATGGCCACGATGTTACGTTTTAACTGGTCTGCGTTAGGTCTGGGTTAGGTTTTTATAAATATTTTCCACGATATTTCTTCTTCAGCATTTCCTGAGATATTTTCTCAATGTTAACGATATTACTGCGTGCCCGTGCTGCCATCTAGCGGTTCTGCTCGGTAAGCGGCGCGTGATCGTCACTACAAACCAATATGGCGCGGCGCCCTTACCTGTCAAAAACACTGCAGACTGCTCAACTTTAAGCAACCATAACTCCTGCACCATTGATCCTACAGGATCGAAACTTCGATCTGCAGTCACGCCGGGTACAAATCTACTGGCTTACATACCAAATACATCATAATTTATAGGAGAAAGGCACAAATTTTGAATCCGGTAAATCTTTGCTGTATAAGTTGGGACACCCCAAAAACTCTGAAAAGTAAGATTAAAAGTAAAGCCCTTATTTAGTTTTTCCAACCCCTGTGTCCGAAGATGGCGACATTAATGATTCCTAAATATCAGGCACCGTATTTTTCGCAATATTTAACGAAATGTCCAAACTTCTTTGGAAACTTCTATTGAAAAAGCATCTAAGTTTCGGACGGATACTCACAAACTGCGTGTGACGTGAAGAAACTTCTTGATGAGGCCGCGAGTGACAATCTGTCAAGTTTGTTAAACACGAGAAATACGGTACGAAGCGTTAAATGAAACTTGTATTAAACATTGTACACCTCGTTCTGCAGTCACCGAAATTGCTCAACTTCTTCTTCATTGAACTAAATTAATGGATTTGAAAAAATCATTTCGAATGCAAACGAACCGACAAATCTTATCAAACCGTATTATGTATTGGGCAGATTAAAAAAGTTTAAATCCCGGCAGCTTACGTTATGTCATAATTTTCGGAGGGGATGTAACGTTTTTTGCAATCTGTGACAGTACAGGATGACAGGAACGGGAAAACAAACAAACTATGAAAAAACGTATCGTCCATTCTGCGTAAATCAAGTTAGGGAGAAATGTGAAAATGGCTGCGTCGATAAAGATTTCGGAAGATCACACGTGCAGATTGAACCCGAACCTTTTTTTAAAACTGCGAAGCGGGAAACAAGATTGTCACGACTACTATGGTGAATCGATATCTGGTATTATTCGCTGCGTCGCGTGTTGTGTTGCAGATACACATTTGGTCGCCTTAAATAGACAATTTATTGCATATCTTGTTACTTGCATGAAATCTTAAAAATGTTTATACATAACTAGATTGCGGATCTTTATGCAAAATCAAAATATTCTGCATCGATTGTGGAAAGCAGTAGTTCAATAAAAATTTATTTCAACCCTTAATAGTCTTTTCACGTTGGCAACAATATAACAATATTCTTAGATTTTCTATATTTTTCACTGTTTTATATTTCATGCAGTTAATTTCTTCATGAATGTATAATAGTGTTTTATATAACTTGACAATACACAGATATATATTTTTTAAATATACTCAAAAAGCAGGTTCATGTTAAATAATGACACAAACACTTTAAAGAAAAAAGTAATGCCGGAATTGTAAAAGCAATGTCAATTTGAATTGAAAATTATTCATCTTTCTGGGATATATTTATAAAATGTATTTTTTCCATACTTTATTTGACTATAAAATATCTACACCATGTTAGCCGCAGTTGACATGTATTATTTCATTATCAATATTCTACGTAAATGTAAATATAAATAAATTCTATTATTTCGTCCAATATGTTTTGATTAAAGAGGACAATCTACTGTTTGTAATGTTGTAATGTAATTTGATGTTGTAACTGTTTGTAACATAATGTTTATTAACATATTGGGTGATATAATAACCTTAGTGGATGGCAGTGAATATTCATATTCAAATAAGCAGTAAATATTCATATTCAAATAAGTGTGAAATTAATAACAGCTGGATTAGTAATAACTAAAATTTCCTTTTCTGTTACACGAGTTCAAATTTGACAAGAGCATATCTACAACATCAATTACGCATGAGATATTGACATATTGAACCGACTTCTTTATAATAAGATTGAGTATTCAAAATATTTTTTTATTTATTTAATTGATATTAACTTAAAAAATAATGAAATTTGGGTTATACTTTTTTTTTTATTTATTTTACCTACAAGACCTACAGTTTTTATAAGGTGGGTTCCGGACCATCTTGGAAATTTAGGTTATTGATTGTTATATCTACAGGTTAAATGTCGACAAAAAATAAATTAACAGATTTTACTGAGAATTATCTCACATTTTAACATCACACACACACACACACTTTCATGCAAATAACAATTCTAACTAATATAAAAATGTAATGTTAAATGGCATTTTTTAAACTGTAAAGTACATGTAAAATTTATTGATATATGCATATTTTTATCCTTCGAAAAATACTCGATCGCGACTACTTATTTTCTGATATTTTTCTGATTTAATGATGATTACAAAGCGAAATTCACACGAGTTCACGATGAATTTTACATAAGAATATGCGTTGGAGGATCTTTAATATGCTCACGTAAAAATTTCTTGCGAAAACGTGCAGATTTGAAGGTAGTAACAATGAAAATATATAGTTCATACGCAAAACTCTGTTAACGCCATATAGAATGAAGAATTTACATTAGAATTTACAATAATGTTCATAGCTTAAAATAGATTATACAGAGTGTCTCAAAATTCCATCAACCATCCGGAACTGGGAGGTTCCTGAGATCATTTGAAGCAACATTTTCCTTTGCGAAAATGGCATCCGCGGCTTTGTTAAGGAGTTATTAACGAAAAACACGGACCAATCAGAGCGCGAGCTACACGCGTGTTGCCAACTGTCAATTGGCCGACTGCCAACACACGTTTACGTAGGTCGCGCTCTGATTGGTCCGTGTTTTTCGTTAATAACTCCTTAACAAAACCGCGGACGCCATTTTTGCAAAGGAAAATGTTGCTTCGAATGATCTCAGGAACCTCCCATTTCCGGATGTTGAGGGAATTTTGAGACACCCTGTATATTATACAGTATTAACTGTAATTGAATGCAATAACGAACATATTTTTCCTGATCAAATTGCATGTCGAGGTCCGTTATTCCGTGTGGAATACAACAGGTAGCGAATTCATAAAACAAATACACGCTTCAATAAATGAAATTTGTTGCACTCTAATTGTTACAAATATTGGTAATGTTACAAATTGAGATAAAGTATACGAATAGCGATCATTCACGAATTTAATTATTCCCTATGAAAGTCAGGAAACGGGTTGCCATTACGCTATGAATTACCGACTTTTCATATCATACAATTACTATGTTTCCATTAATTAGGGTTGTAGCTGCACCGAAAGCCGCCGAGCTACATAATTTCGTCAGAACGAAATAGTTACGCAATCGAAATTTCCGACATTAATTGCCGACGCAGTCGTTTAGCTTAACTGCATTCCAAAATGTGACCTTTACATTCTTTTAAAAGATATACAGGGGGTCCCTCATACAGTATAAACAACTGGGTAGGAGGTAATTCTACACGCAAAATAAGACGAAACTAAAGAATAACATTTTCTTGTTTGACGCTCTATTTCGAGAAAAACTAGTTCAAAAATCCGCCGTGATCGCGTGCTTTAATATTATACCAGGAATTTCACCTAACTTGGCCACCTTAAATATCTTTGTTGTTTTTAAAGATACGTCAAATGTCTGCAGGACAAAGTTGAATGGTAAAATGGGGCTCATACGATACCAAACAAATTTTTGTTTTTATATGATTTTTTTTAGAGATATGAAGGTCACCTTCACTTTTTTAAATGGAATGAGGTATTTTTTAATACATCAATCGATGCAGCTGGACATTCGTTATAAAAAAGTACTAACCTATGTATGTCGAAAAGTTAATTGTTCAAAAACGTATTTTTAAAATTTTCAATATAGGCTTACATAAAAAAGTACTAAAATGCAACTTCTAGTATTTTTTGTATAATTCCGATCAATTGCAGTTTTTGAAAAAATTTCTCTCCACATCCTGTAGTAAACTAATTGCTCTAGCATCCCAAAAAAGTTAAAATCGTGTAGTACAATATTTAAACAGTTATCGTCTTTTTTAGAGCGTCCGAATATTAATGCGAGTCACTGTAGCTATTTTCATAAAGGTGTGTGACAGCTACATGCTGTCGAATAATGCAAATCACGCCTCATAAACGTAAATATAGAACTTTCTAGGGTGATCGTGGCCTAGATTGAACTTCTATCTAACGCTTTTGTCTACTGAAAAATCCCATCTTTGCATTATCGAGAAATGAGAACGCGCGTCCCACACCCTTGCAATTCTGGAAACGAGTCTACCGCCTTAAAGGAAATTAATAACATACATATTTATTAGACTCTGTTCAGAACCTTCATCACGAGTCAGATACGATTTTGTAGGGCAAGGGGTTAAAGTTGGACCATGATTTCGAGACAAAGTATTGCTCAAGGATGTCGGTGGGACAAATACATTTAAATGAGTGGTTGGCTAAGATTCAACTGTTCGAGAAAGTGATGTAGGTGTTGGCCGTTGGGTAACGCGAGGATTCTTGCACAGAATACATCTGCAACTACAGCGGATAGATAAGAGTACCGTTGGCCCAGGGTTTTTCACTGTACAAGTGCGCTAGTAAAAAATTAGCTGCTGACAAGCAATTTATTCTACAGTCGGATTCATGCTTGTGCAAAATCAGATAGGCTAATGTTATTCCGTTCTTGGAAAGTTTGTAACTGGATCAGGATTTAATGGAACCATGTCATATACTACATACACTCTTACTGTTGGCACAAGAATCGGTTATTACTCGATTCTCGAGAATTAGACTTAATTAACTGAATATAATAAGGTGAAGTGAGGTATGCATTTTCAATCTGGTATGTAAAAGCTTAACGCTCTTGGTATCAAACTCTTGCCACAGTTATGACTGATGAATTAGTATTATGTAGGATTCTAATTTTGCTTGAAAATTATCATTTTGATAGAATATTGTACAAAGTGTCAACTACTATGCACTTGCCCCGAAAATGGGGCAAGAGCGTCTCCGAGAGTTAAAAATGCTTTCAAACTTTGTTCCAAGTGCTACAGGGCAAGAAAAGAATGATTAACAAGCCTGCTACAAAATGCTTTTTGTTGCATTAAATTATGTTGTTTAGTTCTATAGTTATCCATTTTTAAACAAACAAGTACTTTTAAGGTCGCTGTTTTGGGTTTCTTCATAGTTCGATGTTTTACATCACGCATGGGCAAATTTTTGCTCGATTAGAGGCATTTTCAAGGGATATTCCCACTTCTCTCGGCCGCGCGTCTTGCTCCTCGTGGCGGCCGTAGTGCCGTATGTCTTGAAAATGCCTCCGATCGTGCAAAAATTTGCCCATGCGTGATGTAAAACATACAACTATTACCTACATAGAAGAAATCCAAAACAGGGGAGGCGCGGGGTGCCGGAGAGGCGTCGGGGCGTTCTAGTGTGTGACGACCTTTATGCTGGAATATGAAAGGGGACACATGTGTCGATGAAATCATAGTGTCGGTCAAATCATGTCGATGAAGACATTTGTAGATGATTTGACCATGTCGAGGAAAACATAGTGTCGACGAAAGTTAATTAATTAAATCGTGTCGATGGAAACAGTGTCGGTGAAATGAGTTTTCGACGAACCCTGGTTAACCCATACAGTACGCACTTACCCCACCGTGATACAGTAAAAGCTCCTTCGTTGTCCAAAGGCCGGCGTTTGAGCGGACAACGACCGTGCCCGGACACTATTTTCGATTTATGACTGCGTCTTTAGTGAGACGGCTAGTTAAATGACAAAGAAAATCATTCGCAGTCAAAAGCAGTCAACTGTCTGGCTTTAAAAAACTCCTTATTTCCTTGCCATATTCCTTTCCTATTGTTCTCCGTTCTGCGCGGGTCTAGACAGTCCTGGGACACATCTGGCGACCAGATCACGCAGGCCTAATCCTCTCGTTGACAGGCAGTGGAGTGGGTAGGCACTGGACAACGATCGTGCCCACGATTCAGGACAACGAAGGAGCGATTACTGTAGTACGCACTTGCTCCGTGTAGTAATATTTACGGGGCAAGAGCATCTTACAATTAGTGTTTTTCTCAATAAATTTTAATAAATACAATAAAACGGTTTATTTCATGTAAACTGTAAACCTACATCAATATTTGTTGTACTTACCTAAAATAACAACACAGAATATATTAATAACTTGTAAACTATTGCACGCTCAGGGTAACCTCAAAGTTGTACGTGTACCTCTCACGTGACTGTTTGGGCTTGGTTGATTTATTCTTGGGCGACATCTATGTCGAACAGTTCATACTAACTTATACTACATTAATAAATACAAGCTAGAGCAATTTCGTTCATATTATAATAAAAATAACCAGTTAATGCACTTGCCCCGTTTACGCACTTACCCCACTCCACCTTATATATTAACGGAATATAATTATAATGTACAATGATTAATTCTTACAGACGCAATACTGAAATTTTCTATTCTTGAAAATGGTCTAAATTGAGACCGAAACGTTGAATTAAATTTCATGTGATATTTTTGCAAATTTGCTTATTTTCCAATTGATCGAACCAGTGCGCCGATAACATTAATTGTAGTTTAAACAATTGTCGATCGAGATTCAGAGAACTGTTATAATTATAATGTGTTGAGTCCGAAATTAACTGACAGGTAGAACACGTGAATAATTCAAAAAGCGGGAAAATGAAGCGCAGTGTGTCCATAGATATCTTTCACTTCACGTTAATTAATTATTTTATTCATGTTGAACTATTTTCCAAAATTATATCATATGGAGACTTATCTTTTAGTTCTTTTAGTATGGTGTGTTTTATGAACCCTTTGCACTCGGAGCAATTTTAACTTGATAATTAAAAATTTCTTCTACCTAAAATAATTCCATTCCATGTTAATTTGTTCCTTTGTACGAATATGAAATTGATATAATACCTCATGCAATGCTTAAATGTTTAGTAACTGATTACATACCGACATATTTAATAATGCAAACAATATTTTGAATAATGGTACAGTAATTTTTAGTGGCGCCACAGAGTCACCTTTCGAGTGCTAAGGGTTAATTAAATACTGTGGAGAAATGCGTTTTTTAAATATGGTTTACTCGACTACTATTGTTTGGTCAAGCCTGCTTCATAAGTTCAATGTCATTTTCAAAGTTATAGAAGCAAAAAAAATAACGAATGCCCTGGAAATGATCCATGCAAAGTTGTGCTGAAAGTTACAATGGCGATGAATTAAAGAAAAAAGAATGCATCAATGTGCAGAGTGCAGCATGAATAGAAAAGATCCATGTCGCGAATTTATATAGAAATAATATTATTTAAATAAGTTTCACACTGATCATCAAAGCAAAATCGTACTCAACAATTTCCTAAGAAAACAACTTTAAAGTTTCGTAAACCATTTTATTCCATATGTCTACAGGGTGTCTCAAGATAATATAAACGTGGAGAAAATATAGAACAAATTTTTCTCATTAGTCTCCTCCTTTCCGAGAAATTTTAGTTCGATAATTCAGCGAACGCGTGCTATTGAGTAGGAATCGTCTGAGGCGTCTGATCGTGACCTACTAATTCTACTTCTTAAGAACACTAGGCACGCGAACTTGACGGAAAAAGTGTGGAAGTATGTAAATGTCGTGAAGAAAGTCAGGCAGAATTGCTAGATATCGGTCGCTTACACATGAAACAATTCTTGTACACTATTATTTACCTACTTTATTTAATTTTCCAATCAGATTTCATTTAGAAAATCACATATTAGTTTATAAATACTTCATTAAATCTTGATAGTCTTGGATCATACAAGGCGAGCTGAATTCGATTTTTAAACTACCTCTTCAGTAGCTACTTTGGATTGTGTTCAACAAAAATGTGCAAAATGTCTTCATGAAATTTTACATCTTGATTGTTGTAGAAATTGTATTACTACAATTATTTATCATAGCATGTCAACTACTAATGTTTTTCCTTTTCGTTCACATTAACCCTTTGCACTCCGAATTATTTTCCAATTTTGTGGCAAACAACTTCCTACTATTTCAAGTACTTCATTTGAAAACTTCAAAAGACAGTTTGACTCCTGCATATTTTAAACAATTTTGTTTACTAATTATATTAAATATAGCTCTCAAACTTTGTTGTGATTTATATTTATGGAACGTATATTTATTTTTAACTGAAGAATACGACTTAAATAAATGAAGGAAGAAATGAATACATATAAAAAAACGTTTCATTTACATTTTCCTTTCTCCGATGGCGAGTCACACTCGACAAAGGAGTGCAAAGGGTTAAACTTGTAGAATAATTGCTATATTTGACATACATACAGTGGATCCAAGAAGTATTTCAACACTAAATACCTGATTTTCAAAAAAATTGTTTATATTTAAATGGTGAGAATTTCGAAAAATCCCTCAATATTGAGGGAACAAGGACGTAATTACTTTTTCAATAGTAGGAAGTTGTTTGCCACAAAATTGGAAAATAATTCGGAGTGCAAAGGGTTAATGTAAACGAAAAGGAAAAACATTAGTAGTTGACATGCTACGATAAATAATTGTAGTAATACAATTTCTACAACAATCAAGATGTAAAATTTCATGAAGACATTTTGCACATTTTTGTTGAACAAAATATTGGACTTCTAGTATTGTTAATTTATAAATAATTTGGAATAAAAATACTGAAACATTTTATTTTCTCTTATTTATTTAAGAAAAACCTTCAGCGTCCGGCACTAGGGGAATTCTACCTGTCACTACATTAAAAGAAATAATCTCTGTCTGTTTTTCTATTAAAATTCATAACTTTCTCGACGTCAGCTAAATACATTTCTACTAAGAATGACAGTATTTTAAAACACCGGTCTATGTAGTATGTCGACAGAATACGAGGCAGAGCCAGGGTCCGTTCGTACTTACTGGTCCCTATGGAAAACCGTGACCGTCAAAGTTTCCACATGCGCTTTACTCTGAATAAGAGGCTTCCTATACTACGGGCAAGAGGAAAATCGTCGGATATCTCTTTTCCTTTACGATGAAAACCAATTAGTGGGTCTGAAGTCCCCCGAGGACGCTGTAGGTTAACGTAGCCTCTCTCAAACTCGAGTCGCAAATACATTTATACGGAGTCACATTCATTCACAAATCGTTTTGCATAAAACATTGTGCATCAATTGCAAAACGCAAGAACTAAATATAAATTTATATTCTTCATTAATAATTTCAATGTGATGAAAATAATATATTAATACTCTCAAAATCTTTTAATATTTTCACTGTTTTAAATCGCACTTGTTCATTTTTGTTATAAATGCCTAAAATACGGAGTTTAGTAATCATACTCGCTCAAAAACTATCAAAGCAGTCACAGCTAACTATTATTTTCTTTTTAAATTACAATTATTCTAAGTAGAACAAAATCAAAATTTTGTAGGAGAACAACAGAATCACTACAGAATCTCTAACCGATAAAAACAAATAATTCGCTGTAAGGGAGCAGTGAATATTTTATTAATATTTTCAAACGAGAAATAATTCTACGCAATATTGTGTGATTAAAGAGTATTTTCACAAGCAATTTGTAAAGGATAGACCAAAATGTATAATTGAGAAACGTCATTTAATTTTTATAGACAAATTTCAAGAAAGTGGCATGAAATAAAATTCTACTTTTATAGATATTATTATTATATACATACATAATATATATTTATATTTGTATATAATATATACATAGTTTTGTTATTATTATATAAATAAAAATCGTACTAAATTCTGTCGAATTTAATACTCCAGCATTGTTTGAAAATTTTTATAAGCCATAAATGCATAAAGATCCGCAGTCTACCAATTACAAAACTTTTTTATTTGTCAACATTTTTTTATGCGACTTTCGCCAACTTATTTGTGGCATTTTTCTTATTAAAATGAATAATTTATGGTTTTTTATTGATGTATGTGAAAAGTTGTTTCAAAACAACTTCTGAAAAAAATAAAAATTACGACGAAAAGCGTCGTGAAACAGTGAAAAGTGAAATCATACTCTTTGAAATATAAATATCCACCATACAAAAGAAGATTTTTAAATATTTGTGTTTTTGAAAAATTATATTCACTTTTAATTATTTTCGAGACTTCTACTAGCGGGTTAACCACACTGTTAATCCTAAACGGTTAAATAATATTTTTAATAACTTTTTTTCACATGTAATATAAATATCGACTTCCAGCTTCGAAATAACGTTTGAATTTTTGCATTTCATGCATTTGTTTCGACATCCAATTTCTCGCTCCGTGCACTCTCCACTTCATTTGTATTTTTAATATTTTTTTATAACTCTCCCATCATATTTGCAGGAAATGATGGAGCTTTCATAAGTCCTCGCGACCTATGGAAATAATGACTTATTCATATTTCAGGTGCCGGAGCTACGTTTTATTTCGCAATGCTTGAACTTGATTAAACTGAAATATTAATTCATTTTATATTTTCGCCGATCTATCATTAAATGTTCGATCCGGGTCAGATTAGGCTGTGCGTTACTCGTCGCCGCGAGTACCGGAAACTTTATTGACCGATCGAATGACGTATAAATGTTCCGCCGGCGAATTAAATTTTTAACTGAACGATAAATGGCGCGCCGTGTGATTGGTAATCCGTTCACAGAAACGTATCGCGTTACCCAGACTCTGAAAAAGGTAGCATTTCGATTGGATTGAGAGCAGTGATCGTTACTTCGAAAAATTATATCGCGATGATCGATTGGTCAAACATACAATTCATATTCAAAAATTTTCCGATAAATCATTTATTTCGCTTAAACATATTCTATTATTACAGTGAATATTATAAATACAAGAATACAAGTGATATATTCAGGACAAATGAACGGATTCACTTGGAAAGATAAGAGAAACAGGTTGCTGCATATGAAATGTCCGATTTTAGAATGCGACTCTTAAAAAACGTTTCGATCAAGAAATGCTGTTGCAATTTACAGGGAGGTCCGTTTAAATAAGGACACCTAAATATCTCTTCGTTACGTAATGTGCATGGTGTCAATGGACCAAATATCTGGCACGAATATTTTTTTCGGAGTTGTCAAGGTCATCGATGTTTTTTGGTACATAAGCTACATTTTTTTTTATTGCATCGTGTAACTGATCGAAAAATACATTCAGATATTTATAATAGCATGACCTTGAAATGACCTTGATCTTCGAAAATTAAAGTTGTATCTTCAGATCAAGGTCATTTCAAGGTCATGTTTTTCGATCGGACAGCTAATAACAGAGTAATCTCTACTGATCACGATTCGTGATTCACCCTGTATAATAAAGGAAATGAATAGCATACATATTTATTAGACTCTACTTAAAATCTTCATCACGAGTCTGACTCGATATTGTAAGTGGTAATTAATTAAACTGCGGATCTTTATGCACAATAAAAATGTTCTGCATTGATTCTGGGCAGCAGGAGTAAAATAAAAATTGATTTCATCCCTCAATGATTTTGTTGCATTAAAAACAACGTTAGAACATTTTTTAATTTTTCTAATCTTTTATTGTTTCATATTTCACCCAACCAATTTCTTATAATAGTTCAAAGTACGTACTCTGCAAGCGATAATCATGATCCTTCTCGTTGAACAAACGGTTTTATCATTCCACTTGCTATTGAGCACTTATATGTATGTATGTGTCTTTCGCGCGGCAGAATAATCAATGGTATGTAATCGTTATTAGAATATTTCCGTTGCTTTTACTAATGTAAAGCGACGTCCAGATAAAATATCCCACGGCTTGCGGTTTTTAACCAGAATTTATTTCTCGCTGGCTCAGGTATCGAATTGCTCCTTTTTACTATGTTTCGTAACATCGCATTTAACGGAATTATTATAGATATGGCGCTCTTTATAATCGGGAATGTTATCAGTTATTTTTTACGTCGCAAAATTTTTCACGTCAAATAATTCCGTAACGCGTGTAAAACTAAAATGAGTTTCGAGCGAGAATCCAGGGAAAAAGTATTGGGTGTATGTGAAAGGTTAAAAACTGTCCAAACGTAAAGCGTTTAAAATTCATGGTATTTAACGGGAGCATTTTATGCAGAAACTTGTAAAAAGAATATATGATGTTGAATAAGTTCCGATAATTTATCGGAGGCGTGTATAATTATGATGATAACAAGACATTTAAGGGAAATTGTGATTACAAGTAAAAATGAATTTAGATTAAAAGGATTTTTGATTTATTTCGTTATTTCAATATAATTTTCATCGGTATATTATCTGAGATTCTTAATTTTTCAATGTTGCTCGTATAAAATTAGCATTTGAAAATTTATAGTTGTTCTTTCCCGGCATGCATTCGGCATGTGTTCACTCTAAACAAGCTGCATCAGTATTTCAATCCTGATTAATACGATAATTATCTTATTACTCTTAAATTAGTTTTAGATTGTTATCTTAGTTATTCTAAAATTATTTTCATCCTTTACAATGTGTACCTCTTAATTTTTATTAGAATATTTCTGGAAGGGAACAACATTCTAAAGTATTCTGACGTAGATGTAGTATCGATTTCTGTTAGCGAAACTCAGTGAAGTCTCTAAGACATTGGCAGCTTATACGTTCTACAGGATATTGCAGTTGATGCACCTGAATAACTGAGAAAACTCGTTAAGCGATTTTTATGACATCCTTCTACCTACTCTTGACGTTCGCACGTAAAGAATCTGACAGGTGACTTGAATAGATACAAAAAGAAACTGGGATCTCGGAGGCTCTTAAAGTCATGGGGGAAGTTACTTTTTAGCTCTTTTGTTTTGTCTTTCGACATCTCCTTTGAGACTTTAAATTCACGCCGTTCTTCCGAGCGATGTGCATTACTTTCTCTTCGCTCCTTACTTTTTCGTTGCCAGCAATTTTTCTTTGAAATAGGGTAACTGTGCCAATTACTGTGGTATCATGCTTCGATCGTACTTTATTTTTGTTATTCCTAATTTATCATAAAATTATAATACAGGGTGTCCCAAAATTCCTTCAACAGCCGGAAATGGGAGGATCCTGACTTTATTTGAAGCAACATTTTCCTTAGCAAAAATGTTATCCGCGGCTTTGTTTAAAAGTTATTAACGAAAAACACGGACCAATCACAGCGCGGCCAATAGACAGTTGGCGCGCCGGGCCGACTGTGCCAACTCGCGTCTAGGTCGCGCGCTGATTGGTCCGGTGTTTTCGTTAATAACTCTTAAACAAAGCCGCGGATAACATTTTTGCAAAGGAAAATGTTGCTTCAAATGACTTCAGGAACCTCCCATTTCCGACTGTTGAAAGAATTTTGGGACACCCTGTATGTGTAAGCATTTTATGGGAGAATAAAGTGTTCTGAATACAAAAAAGAAATTGGTAGCCCTCAAAACCTAATGTACCACGAGAAAATATTAAAAATGAAATCGGTAACATTTTGTACGTATTACTGCGGACGAAAAAGAGCCATGTACCAATTATTGCGAATTAGAATTCGAAATATACGAGCGTACGGAAACAAACTAAGTATCTAGGTATTAATTTAAATAAATCTTGAGTACAGCAACAAACAGTTTTTTTATTTATTACATTTTAAATACGCATTTACAACGCGAAACCTTTTATTAATTTTAATACCGTAGTATATAATATCACACAAATAACTAAATACATTCTTATAACAAATATTTGAGTAATATTTATTATCTTTAGTTTGAAGCTGTTTTAAATTAAGAATATTGAGAAGTTTAGAAAATTTCACAATTGCATTTACAATGTAAACTCCTTTGTTTTTTTTTAAATTCTTCTTTCTTTTAATTTCTTAAAATCTTAATTCCTTCTTTGTTTCTTACGTTTTCAGTTCCATAAGTAGATCTTTTCGTGTACTTCACTTTACTTTATTTTTTATTTTTGTTAGTGTTTTTATTTTCATTACTTAATATTTAATTTTAGAGCAATACATTTTTTTCTAAGGGTAGGTGTATACGCGCATACGCAAAAGAACTTTCTTAGAAATAAACTGTTAATTTTTGTAGAAATATAAACCTTTCTACATGCTATTTCGTAAAAAACAGCAATTAACTGCATCATTGCTTTTATTTTAATAAACTTTACAAAGTTAAAAATATACTAACAACCTACTTAGATGTGTGTTCATTTCTCTAATAAGTTTAAGTATAATAGTATACCCTGAGCTTGGATAAGCAGTGTAAATATTTCCCAGGATAATATTTTCATGTGATTAAAATTACCGGAATGTTTAACGTGGAAATTTGAAGGAAACTCATTCAGTAGAATAATAAAGATGAAATGCTTGTACCATCTAAAGCTATCATTATAATCCAGTTGAGAAAAGTTATGTAAGTAGAACTCACATTATTTCTTATTATCCAGCTAATTGTACAACATAGTTTCTTTCCACATTAGAAGCTATATGTATAATACATGAGTGAACGTGATATAATATACTAAATTTGTAATAACACAATTAATTATTCTTCTCTACCATAAAGCTTTCCAGAAGTAAAAGTTTGCTTTGAAGACGTCTGTTCATTTTTGTGGGAAAAATTATGTGGCGTTTTAATGTTTAATAACTACTGCTATTGCATAGATAAGACTAAGAAGTATCCAGCAATTTACAAGAGTGTGGGAGGTTTGAATTATAATAACGCGGTAGAAGATCTTAAACCAAGCAACCCAAAGATCATTGAACGAAAGCAATTTATTAAGAACACAATTATGAGGAAAACATAACACAAAATGTACGTCCGTTTAATTATTATTAAATCTCAGATTCTGTTTCTATATACTGGGTGCTTCATTAAAAATGGAGCAAATCAATCCACAAAGAGAAACTAAATTAATTATATGTACTAAGATTCTTGTTCTAATAATCTTACACAATGCTTAGCCAGTTAAATCATTCTTATATTTTTATAATTTCAGGATTTGAAAAAACATTCTTCATAAAAGGTAAACCTATTTTTTCTTCTATCTCGATCACTAACGGACTGCTGTACACATGATTGTACACTGTTTACATTACTTTAAATTATACATAGGGGAAAGTTTTATTATTATTTAGATACCTACTTGGACACAATAAAAATATAAAACAAAATTTCTCTTGCCTTTTTAATAAAGAAATTCAGCCCTCAGCATTACGTACATGAAGAGAAGGGGGAGCTCATTACTGCGACACAAAAACCACTAGGAATGTTCCTAATACTGCAACGTGTATATCAACTACGTTTTTAGCCTCACGTTTTAGGTTAGGTACCTATTCGATATACGTAAGTAGATAGGATACGATGATACGATTCTAGATAAAGAGAATTGTAGATAAAATTAGAAGATATGGCTAAAATTAAATCGAAAAATAATAAAAAAAAACAATTTCAAAAATAAAAAGACGAAGTAAAGTGAAGTGCACAAAAAGATCTACTTATGGAACTGGAAACTTAAGAAACATATAGAAAGGATGGAGATTTTAAGAAATAAAAAGGAAGAAGACTTGAGAAAGACAAAGTTTACATTGTAAATGCGAATGTGAAATGTTGTAAACTTCTCAATGTTCTTAATTTAAAACAGCTTCAAACTAAAGATAATAAATATTATTTAAATATTTATTAAAAGAATGTATTTACTTAGTTATTGGTGTGATATTATATACTACGGTATTAAAATTAATGAAAAGTTTATTCATTTAAAATGTAATACATAAAAAGAATTATTTGTCGCTGTGATTTGTTTCCGTACGCTCGTATATTTTGAATTCTAATCCGCACTAATGGATACGCAGTAATTAGCACATGGCTCATTTTCGTCGATTTTACTTTTCAATATTTTCTTATGGCGCATTAGGTTTCGAGGACCACCAATTTTTTTTGTATTCAGAACACATCATTCTTCCATAAAATGCCGACACATATTATTATTTCGTGATAAATTAGGAATAATATTAACCAACACCGGTCAAAATGACTGGTTCTAGGTGATTTATGTTACAATTAGAAAAGTAATATGTAAGAAAATGTTAGACAATACGTGCTATGCACGTGATCTATTTTATCGACATGTACCTGTCTATGCGTAGTTCGTCGTTGTGTGCGTGTCGCGCGCTTGTTGCGTATTTCTTTTGTCGAGATGATATCAGGGGGAGTAAACTCTTATGTATGGCCTTGGACTGCTTAGTACACTCTCGAGGGAGTTAAGCTAGATGGCACCACGATCACAGCTTATCACGTGATTAAACGTGATTGGACGTGACTGATGTTCCAATCTTTGGCGCTACTGGGCGCTACTATTTGATCATGAAGTTCTGACTGCATGTGTTTGATTATAACCTCCAAAATCACTGTCAATTGTAAATCACGGTGTCTCGACCAGTGTTTTACCACTACCGCTGGCGCGACCGAGTGCTAGAATGAGAGCGGTAGCATGCTACCGACTCGGTCGCGCCAGCGCCGGCGGTAGGGTAAGAGTGGGGGTAGCTGAGGCAGCATCTAGAGCCGCTTGAGCCGCACCGTCTGGCTACACTGGTCTCGACCATTGTTGCGGACTGCGATTTTTCAATTTATAGAAGACATTTTTATATTGTTTTTATATTCTTTTATATTGTGTTTAAGATAGTAGGATAGTGAGGTGCAGACGAGTGCAGCAGCAAGTAATATAAAAATTGAAACATTATCTATTATCATTATACTATTATTCTGTATTATATACCTATATGTATTATTATGTAATAAAATATGTATTATTATATAATAAAATATTGTTAAAATGAACTGTTGTTACAAAACATGTTATATCCTTTTACTTCGAAGTTGAAAGTAAGCGGTATAGAATCGTAAAGCTATATATATATATATAGGTTTTAGTTGAGGGATGAGAGATATAAAGTAGATGGCGCTGCTGAAGTCCATGGTCCAAATATTGTACATGGGAGTTTACTCCCCCTGGATGATATGCAGTCTCCTTTACGCCGCCATGTGAGAAACGCATGTATATTATAATATTATTATATCTAAATATATTTATTCAAGGTGTGTGATAATAAAACCTAACATTTATTATCCCGAATCTTCTGTCATAATAAAACTGATTTCATAAAAAACGACTGTATAGATATTTTTAGTCGTTCACGTATTACAATAGGAGCCGCACAAAGTCTAAATAAAATCAATCTTGTCATTTTTATAAGGGAACATGTACCAATCACTTTTGTGGCTCGGTAGGTTTAGTGTTAAAATAAAGTACGATCGAAACATGATATCGCACTGATCCGTACAGCTACCCCATATCGTGAAATAAATCGTATGAAAATTGAATTGTTTACAATTGTGAATGGAGAGAGAGAGAGAGAGAGGTGTTGGTAGTGGTGCAATTTCTATGATAACTAATTGAAACAGAGGGCCTACATCTATAACTAAAACTTGTGACGTTACCAACATACGCACTGAATGGTGAGCGTGCATACAGATGTAAACGGCTACGTGACCGAAATGCTTCTCACCTGTTTATGTGACAGTAATCAAT
>KB639995.1:267285-278456 GCA_000346575.1 Lasioglossum albipes
ATTTTAAAGGGGAAACTTCAAGGAATATAACCATATTTTTTTCAAAATTTAAATCACTGAGCCCCATCATCGAAAAAAATGCAAAAGAAGAATTTGTTTAAATTTTTCGACATTATAAAGTTGATTGTCGAGGTTGAAAAAATTATTTTGTAATAGCCCAATCCGTTCCGAATAAAACAAAAAAAATTTAGCTCAATCGGACAAACAGTTCCTGAGATAAAAATTGATAAGTGAGGCCCATTTTCGCCAAAATGGGCAAAAATTAAAAACTTTGAAGGCCTGCCATTTCTAAAAAAATTCGAAACCGGCAAAATGATAACTTAAACCTCCCCTAATTTCACATGGACTACAACATATTTCATTTTGAACAAAATCGGCGATGGTGCCTGCAAAAAGTGATCGATTCGGCATGGAATGACCCCCTAATAAAAAAGTTTTAGAAATGTCTTTTCTATTTTTGCATGTAACCTTGTAAATTATAATTTTTTGGAAAATCTTGTTTGCATATCATTTCATAAACCAATGCTTCTAATTGATTATAAAAAATCAGGTCGTTTGGTACAATTATAAAAAAGTTATTCTGTTTCAAAGGGCGTGCGAATATTTTCGTGAGCCACTGTATGTACTAAAGCACGCGAACCTGGCGGAACTTTAAAACTCGATTTTCTCGAAAACGAAGCGTCAAACGAAAAATTGTTATTCCTCTTTTTCTACTTATCTTTATATGTAGTATCACCCCCTGCTCGGTTGTACCACCCGTCCGGCCACACCCTGTATAATACGCCTTCACTATCAAGAATACCATTTATATTATATTATGCGCTTTCTTAAACCGTATAACTTCTGCAAGTCACATTTTACCGCATTATTTGAGATAACCAAGATATTCAAGTGGAATAAGAATTTAATTAAAGAGTTCGTGAGACACATTGTACATTGAGGTCTCCCATGACCCCGAAAGAATTTCTCTACACTAACTTTCGTTACTGTGTTACGTAATAATTGCAAATATCTAGTTTCTATGAGTTCTTTAGAACATTTGGATTGTGTTTAGTCTTAAATTATATGCTTGAGCCATCTAAGAAAATTTATACAGAATTTTGAAAAGGTCTGTATGATATTTCGAAATCTGAATATACACTGTACTACTGAAAGGTCAATCTACTTCTCAAATTTTTAATACCATAATAATTTATTCCACCAGCGTACTGTTTACATGACTTACAATTTCCAACATGCAATATATCGCATTGATATTTTTTGATTTATTAATTTTACTGATTAATGTACATTTTTCACAGCATATAAATAATTTTGTTGAACCGCGTAACAAGATTCGAATCTCGGTGCAACTTCTTAACATTAATTATTTGTTGTTCTTCCGTTCATTTACACATTTAGATTGTATGTTTTTACTCTTTGATCTATTTCTTCAAATTATTAGCATTAAAGTTTCAAATGAATCTTTCGCACATCTTAAAATATTACGGTATGTACCGGAACATCTCGTCTTCTCCTGCGGTTACCTACTTACTGCTTCACTTCCTTATCTTCTTGTCTACCTTGCAATCCGGATAAAGCTGCCCGCAATCTTTCCGTTAAACAGCTTTATAAGCCCGAATTCAACAGATCCAATTTCTTAAATTCCTCTCTTGACTCATCCACGAGTAGTTTACCAACACCCATAGATACCAGATTCAATTTGAATTTATAAATAAAAAATGAAGAAATTCTTCCACATCCATAACACGATAAAAGCACACTACATAGCTTAATTCTTTGTGATTGTTACCCCGAATGGACCTACAAATTTGTATAATCTGAATTTCTAATAAATAAAATAGAATTTTTATAACTTCCCGAGATCTGTAGCACGTTCGACGAGATTGTGATTATTGAAAAATATATATAATTATAACGACTTTATTGTTGTTAATTTATTCAGGTAAATTATTTCACCAGCAAATTTTAAAAAATCTACTGCAACTATTTTTTCTGACTTTTTTCTTGGTGCACCAGTGCAAACTGCAGTATACATTGAAGCGAATTACATGTTCAGTGAGGGACACAAATATTCGCACACCCTTTCAAAAGGAATAGCTTCCTTTAAATTGGAACAAACTGCTTGAATTTTTTGTAATATTATAACTAATTTTTACTCTGTAACGTGTCAAAGAATTTTTTAAAAATTGCTATCGGTCGGAATTTCGACGATAAAGATAAAAGTCACGATTTTGAACTTTCTTATATTATTTTATTCGAGCCTATAATATAAATTTAAAACATACCTTTTGCAATAATATTATTTCCTCAAGATAATATTATAATAATTTAATACAAATTTAAAATTATATGAATTTTTCAATAATATTATTTCCCCAAAATAATATTATAATAATTTAATACAAATTTATAAATCTGTAAAACAGTTTACATTCAAATCCTAGTTTTCTTACGATTTTTATAATTTTTAATCATTCATACCTCGTAGAAACGTTAATCAATTTCGATGGAACTGTGTATATTTTTACGAAACTTTGTGTTTTATTGTCAGATTATATTACATTACAGGCTCGAATAAAAACATGAACAACTACAACCTTCACTTTTATCTTTGCAATTTCACCCAATAGCAATCATCAAATAATGTTTTTAGACATGATTTAGTAAACTGTTTCTTGTAACATTTTTAAAAAGACTAGTCGTTTGGTCCAATTTTAAAAAAGTTTCTAAAGCTCTAGGGTGTGCGGATACTTTTGGCCAGCACTGTATATTTGTTTAACCTAAAACTGGAAACTACGTGGACTTAAATAACAAAATATGGGATACTTTGTAACTATTATGGACTACCACGGCGGCTGAAAGTGTAGGATTATGGAAGAATTTAAAACACTGAAAATATGCGGAAATACAGATTAGAAGGAAGTACAAAGTGATATAAACTATGATTCAAGCAACGCGCCTGTAGTGATGAAGGCATTTAATTTGTACGCCTTCCATGAGAGTTCGGTTTTCACAAGCTTACGAAAGCTTGACTTCAGAAACGTAAAACTAATTTTTAATAGGAGTTTTGTCCATTTTTTACATCACCTACTGTCGGAAGTAGAGAAAAACCAAAAAAATGTACCTTGAAGTCTTGTTCAATTTCATAACATACTGAATGCACAAATTTTAGTCGTTACAAGAATTAATCACTCGCAAAGAATTTACAATTCTTAATATTAGTACATTTTCGGTTAATACTTTTTTATGAAACTGTCCTGCGAAAAGTGCAATAGTAGAAAATGATGTATGGTAGAAACAAGTAGTACGAGCAAATAATATGCAGGGTGTAACCGATCTGGTGGTACAGGCCGCAAGGAAGTGAATCTACATAACTAGATAGCGGATCTTTATGCAGAATAAACATTTTCTATCCGCATTGCAACATGCTGGAATAAAATAGAAAATTATTTTCTTTCTTAATATGTTTAACCTCTTGCCGTATTTTAACGAGTCAGACTCGTCATGAAGATTTTAACAAAGTCTAACAAATATGAATGTTATGTGTTTCTTTTTAGATGAAATAAAATTTCATTCTCGTTTGTAATCAATATTTAAGCATTCAAATAAATGTAGCCATACGAAAAACATATATTTTCTTTTCCCTTCTACGACATTTTTGGGGATAAAGACGTTTTAATCACTGTAACTGTAAAGAAAATGGTACGGCAAGGGGTTAATAGATTGAAAAAAATATTACAATATGTTTAAATCCTTCTAATGTTTTTACTGTTTGCATAATGCATGAAATCCGCTGTCTGCGCATAACAAATAAAGTTGAAAAAAGTGGAATGTTTTTTCGTTTAAGGTTCCGTTTTCGAGAAAAATGAATTTGAAGGTTCGTTGGGTTGGAGTGCTCCAGTATTTGCAGGAAGTAAAATTGGTCAGTCATGAACACCCGCACCAGCCGATTCCTATCTAATAGGACGTGTATTCGTTGAATTTTCAAACTCGATTTTCTCGAAAACGAAACCTTGAACAAAAAAACTTCACACTGTCGTTTCGACTTCACTTTTTATGTAGATTCGCCTCCTTGCGGCTTGTACCACCAGGTCGGTCACGCCCTGTATACATTTGTGTAGCATAAATATGTTGAGACAAATTTATAATAAAAGCAGTCTTAATGTTACTCAGAGTACTATCAGATTATAAATTGTTTAATCACAAGGACTAACAATGATTATTACACTGTAACATATTTAATATTTTTTATGGACCTATGAATGTTATAAATAGAATGCGGATCTTTATGCATTTATGAAGGAATTGGTTGGACGAAATATAAAGAAGTGAAAGACTTGAAAAATTCAAAAGTATTGTAATGTTGCTTTGAATGTGACAAAGTCGTTAAGGAATGAAATCAATTGTTATGTTATCCCTGCTTCCCACAATCAATGATAAACATTTTTATTTTGCATAAAGATCCGCTGTCTAGTTATAAAGATTAACTTAAAAATTTTTTCATTTCCAATACGTTATGTAGTTTATATTGTGTTCCTTAACTTGTCATGTCTTTCATTTTAGGTAAGAAGAATGTAACGAGTGCTTAGAAAAGTATGTACTTTTGTCCAAATTTTCTTTGTCTATCACTTGTTAAAAAACAGCAATCGAGAAACCATTCACAACACTAACCAGACTTTGACAAGGTATCAAAAAATTATCGGACATGGCCCCTCTATGGTGAATATTTGCCGAATAATATTATTGTGACGAATACAATTAGATTCTCAATGCTTAGTAAATAATTTTATGATAATTCCAGAACATGTAGTTTCATGCAGGTCGAATGACCAAACGAATTATAAAATGAACTTGTTGTCAGTAATTTTTCGAAACTGACAACACTAATAAGTACTCGAACATTATACTGTGTGTAGCTGGTACAAAGCATCCATTACTATAATTGTTAGTTGACGAATGTATTTCGCTGTTGGGATTTGCGAATACCTCTGTGACCAATATTCCAACCATGTGTCCATAGTTGGTCATAGTCTTGCGACTGTGCGTCGATGTTCATCGTGGCTTGGTTTACTGCCCCAAGGGAAACATATGAATCCCCTCTCCCTTTCCTTCTCACGTAGAAACGTCCACGGCAATAGGAACACCGCGCACCGTGTCGGTTACATTTAGATACACATAATGTGACTTACTGCGTCCAAATGTATAATCTGTTAGTTAAAATACTTTGACATGCAAAATATGTGTTATTACGTTGCGTTTGTGCAAAAAATAACACTGTCCAACACCAAATTTGTTTCCAAGATACTGTTGGGTCCTTCTTATAGAGTTTTCTGCGCTGATTACGAATCTGTCCTTAATTTTTCTCCTATACGCACAGTTTTTGAGGAACATGGCTTTGAAAAAAAACATATTTTTCAACTTCGAACAAATATTGTGATGTTATTATAAAAGATATTGAATTGTTCTTTACAGCAAAAGATTCTGTAGACTTTCCCGAATCCAGTGATATATAATATTGATGCATTATGATTGTTTAAACATGTTTAACATGTTTTTCAATTTATCTCAAAAAATGAGGGTCCAGCGGAAAATCGAACTATACCACGCGATAGAGCAGACTTTTACCTTGAGGAACCACCCTATTAAGTTTGGAACGTCGACCCAAACACAATAGGGTGGTTTCTCAAGATAAAAGTCTGCTCTATCGCGTGGTATAGTTCGATTTTCCGCTGGACCCTCATTTTTTGAGATAAATTGAAAAACATGTTAAACATGTTTAAACAATCATAATGCATCAATATTATATATCACTGGATTCGGGAAAGTCTACAGAATCTTTTGCTGTAAAGAACAATTCAATATCTTTTATAATAACATCACAATATTTGTTCAAAGTTGAAAAATATGTTTTTTTTTTCAAAGCCATGTTACTCAAAAACTGTGCGTATAGGAGAAAAATTAAGGACAGATTCGTAATCAGCGCAGAAAACTCTATAAGAAGGACCCAACAGTATATTGGGAACATAAAAAAAGTTGAAATTTGTTGGACAGTTTAATTGTGGTTTCCTCGGTTTAAGGGGGTAGACTTGTTTTCAGGATTGAAAGAGAGCGGGATGCGTGTTCTTATTTCTCAATAATGCGAAGATGGGGCTTTCCAGTAGTCAAAAGTTCCAGATAAAAGATCAATCGAGGCGTAATATGCATTATTCGGCAGCATGTAGCTATCGCAGCCCTATGAAAATGTAGTTACATACGCAGCTGCATGCTTACGAATAATGCAAATTACGATGCCAAGTAATGCAAATTGCGCCTCGTAAACATAAAAATAGGACTTTTGAGAAACCCCATCTTTGCATTATTGAGAAATGAGAAGACACATCCAGGATGGTTGCAACCTTGGAAAAACGAGTCTACTCCCTTGAGTTACAGCGATTTTTATGAAGCGACGTTCTACCTCATTACTATACTGGGATGTTTGTGCAATTTTCAAGTTTTGTAGAGAAATTTTAACACTAACTGTACTGGGTACAAAATGTCTCGGATATATATTGTTTTACAAAAGTTACGAGACTGAATTTATTTAGATTTTTTACAAGTTTTGTAATAATACGTGCTCGAATAAAGAAATTGATTGAATTAATTTCTAATTAAATGAAAATCCTACTTTCATTGGTAACTGCTTTTGTAGTTGGACAATAAATGCAAATAGTACTAAATTCTCCAGCATTTATTAAAAATTTTTATATGCCATAAATGCATAAAGATCCGCAGTCTAATATATAAGTATAATATACAGGGTGTCCCACGTAACAGTTTTCACGATTTTTCAAGTACTTACGATAATCTGACAAAAAATATTTTAAACAAAAGTTGATCAGTCTTCGATTGGCTATAAATTGCAATAAAAAAAAGTTCGAAATTTTTCTTTTTTTTTAGTAGTGTCAAGGCCACCTTCATTTTTTTAAATGCCACTTGGTATTTTTCAATTAACAGCATTATAGCCCGTATCAAGACGAATGCAATGACCTAGTATACCATATCCTTCGGATGACCTTGAAGTACCATTTAAAAAAATGAAGGTGGCCTTAACAAACTAAAAAAGAAAATTTTCGAACTTTTTTTATTGCAATGTATAGCCAATCGAAAACTGATCGACTTTTGTTTAAAATATTTTTGTCAGATTATTATTTCTAATGGCACAAAAGAAATATTTTTGACATAATTTAATTAGTATCGAAGGAGGAATATCGTAGAAGAACAATTTCTTTTGTCCGGTTATTTTTTCAAGGTTTCAAAACTTTTTTTTTATTGCATCTTGTTAATGACTTAAGATATTCCAATGTATTTTTTCAGCCGCTATAAGATGGAACAAAAAAAACAAGTTTCCCCGATAAAAAATAACGATGACCTTGAAAAAACTATGAAAAAATAACCGGACAAAAGAAATTGTTCTTCTACAATATGATATTCCTCCTTCGATACTATTTAAATTATGCCATAAATATTTTTTGTGTCATTAAAAATGAAAGAGATATTTAGGTGGCCCCCGTCAGCTGAGACACCCTGTATAGAAAACCGACAATGTCTTTTGGTATAATCCAATATCAATAAGAACGTGCTCGCGTTGAGTAACTAGTGAGTTGAAATGTTCGTAGTACAGTTCAGAATAATTTACAATACATACACCTGAAATTTTATCTCTGAACAACTGTTTCGTTAAAAATTTCATTTCATAATTTTAATGAATGGAACAATTGTATCGGGTGTGTTGAAATGATTTATAAATCAATTAAGGGCAAAAGTAGTTGAATGAAATGTCACGAATAAACACTGGATGGATACTCGGTTGAAGCAGTAAACATTTTCTGGCTTATTCTGTGTATAGAGCTAGGGCATCGGAAAATTATGCAAATTTTATTCGAGCACGTAGTTGGTTGAGTTATTTGTGGGCTTTTAATGCTGCTACTAGCAGACCCTAATGAATTTATGGAGAATATTTTACGGTTGGCAAGTAATGCGAGACAGTTTCTAAATAAAAGTGTGTATGAATTTTAAAAAGAAATGTACAAACTGCACGAAGGGGAATTTAGACTGTATTTTGAATAATTTACCCAAAGTTATATTTTATGGTCTATCCAGATTAAGCAAAAACATACTGAAATACATCCTGTCAAATCCTGAAAGAATTCAGAACATTTAGCGCTTAATTCATTTATTCATAATTTGCACATTAATTGTATTCATGTGCTTTATTACATTATCAACTTGTAACAATTTATCTCTGCAGTAGGGTCTAGGAAACCGGAACAGATCCAACATAAACATTTTAAATGCTAGAAGTAGTAACTTGAGATCAATAAATACAACTTTAAAGGCGTGATATTATGCAAATTAACATCCGCCCGAGCGTCGGTGGGTCTTTTGAGACCCAGAAATCACAGTTTCAAGAAAAACAACAAATGTAAAATTGTTGTGTTGAGGGTTTACAGAAAAATCCCATGTTTTATAAATGTTTTTGGTGTAAACTTTATAGAAATAGTGTGTTTTGACTAATCAATGAAATAACCACTTTTAAGTAAATAGTAGTGTAAAAATTTCAATGTAACAAGTATCGATTTTTTAGATCGATTCAAATTGCAAGATGATGAAATCAATTCAGAAAGAAATCGCCTGCTAAAGAATCGATCTTCGAGAAATTAATTCAACTATTAGATTTTAGATTTTATCTTTCGACGCGTAAAAATTGAAACTTTTTGCAATAATGGTTGTGGGGAATTTCTTATTCCAATAAAAAAATTTGTCAATGCAATAGATTGACAATGCAAATCTTACAAAGAATGAAAAACCTGTCTAACCATTTTTTAAAACTATAGCTTTAAAGATATACATGAAAATGGAGTAACTCTATGTACCTTCAAGGGGTGTTTTCATTTTGAAGAAACGAAATTGGGCATAAAAATTGCCTGATACTTCTCGTAATCCCCTTGGATTACCAAGCCTGGAAAATTTGAAAAAATGGTACTTTCAGTTTACTAGAGGTCTCTAGTCAGCATGTCGTAGACTTCGTAACAATGTCACTAGTATCACAAATGTAAAACAGGCCTGGGCAGCAGAGTTTATTAAAGTTTCTCGTGATTGTTTTCATTTTTTATTTTAAATAAAATACTAACTATATAATACTTTGTTAAACCTTGAAGACAACCCGAATTATATACATATGCAGTAAAATCGCGATAGTTGTCAACGATCGGGTATGCGATAGTTGTCAGGTGCCTACCCACTCCACTGTCGGCCAAGGAAAGACAGCTTATGGGAAAGAAAGAGACGCGAACAGTCGCCGTCGCCGGCACAGTTCAAAGGCCCGCGTGTTCCCTTTGATCCGTACTTACAATGCTGTCTTCTACGTTCGGCTTTCGATTGAACTCTCGGCCGGTCGGCACGGTAGACGCAGTCATAAAGAAATAATGTCGGTCTGCGATAGTTATCCGTGCAGAACACAGGCTGGTTGACAACTATCGCTACTTTACTGTACATAAAGTGGATCACGAAAGTATTCGAACGTCCTTTGAAACAGAATAACTTTTTTATAATTGTACCAAACGACTTGATTTTTTATGATCACTTAGAAGCATTGGTTTATGAAATGATATGCAAAAAAGATTTTCCAAAAAATTATAATTTACAAGGTCACCATCAAACATAAAAAAGACATTTTTAAAACTTTTTTATTAGGGTCCTTAAAGAAAATTTAAAACATATGTTTTGTAGATCTATGGTAGTTATACACATGCTGAAAATTTCATCGAAACTATCACATTATAAATTGTTTAATCACAAGGACTGACAATGATTATTACACTGTAACATGTTTAATATTTTTTATGGACCTATGAATGTTATAAACAGACTGCTGATCTTTATGCATTTACGAAGAAATTGGTTGGACGAAATAATGTGAAAATAAAAATGTGAAAGATTTAAATAATTCAAGAATGTTGTAATATATCTTTGAACGTAACAAAGTCGCTAAGGGATGAAATCAATTTTTATGTTATTCCTGCTTCCCACAATCAGTTAAAAACATTTTTATTGTGAAAGTTTTCCCACTTGTAGGCTTTTGCAGTCCCGATTCACGCAACTATCGATGTTCTACTATACCTATTGAATAAAATATAACAGTTCATGTTGTAGGATCTTCGCGCAATGTAGTAGATTAGCAATGACAAGATTGATTAGGAATTCCTGAAGGGTAGCGCCTAAATGTGGGTGGTGTGTAGGAGGTATCTAGCCGAATATTATCATGTTCCGAGCGTAAATTATGCAGAGAGGAAGCGTAGTATGCGAAACGATGTCAATGCCGACGACCTGCTCGTCCATTATCGCTACTCCGATAAAGGTAGGAGGGCGAAGCGTTGCGCCTTGCTACGTCGCGTCGCACAATAATACGGACGATAATCCATCCTCGTGACATCGTCGCCACGTTTCCTCCTCGCTGTTGTTACTATTTCGAGCTAAGAAGAACGCTCTTTAGTATTTAGCGAAAGAATACCCGCGCTGGTCAATGTAATTAGAAACTTACAAATTATCATACCACCGTGCGACCGTCGATGATCGACATTGACCAAGTTAAGCTCCGTGTTCAGTTTTGCTCACAACGGTAGTGTACACTATTGTTCGGAAAGTCTCCGCCGATTTTCAATCATTTTCATAAACCTTTATTATTGTTTAGAGCAGGGGTGGCCAAGCTTTTACATACCATGCGTCAATTTTTTTCGCATACGAGTTCAGATGCGTCGCACAGTGGTCCTTTTCAGTGTTACGAGCCAGGGCCGCGAGTAGCAATGAGTGGCCGGCAAAGGGTTGTCACCCTAGGAATATGGTATCAATTTGTTAGTTAAGGTGCGCGGACGAACCCAATGCGAAATTGGGGAGCCGCTAGGATTATAGACTGCGAGGACGAACCTGATGCGAAATCAGGGAGCCTCTAGGAATGGAGTCAGACGCAGACGAACCTGATGCGAAATCAGGGAGCTGCTAGGAAGGTGAAACTTCGTGAACGAACCCAATGCGAAATTGGGGAGTCACTAGGAAAGACGCGCAGACGAACCCGATGCGAAATCGGGGAGCTGCTAGGAGGTTGTAGAACAGCGCGGACGAACCCAATGCGA
>KB639995.1:279128-297735 GCA_000346575.1 Lasioglossum albipes
ACGATCTAGAAGAGATTCCTGTGAGAAACCGAACGGAATATATTCTCTATCCGTAACATCAGCGATTTAGCTGGCCAAAAGTCGATTTCAAAAATTTTGCCTAACGTGTGAAGTTTATGTTGCTTGCTATAGTTTAATATACGGCAGACAATGTACTAATATATTTTTTTATCATTCAGGCACCCATTAAGTGCTGTACTTCATCGAAAGTGAGTGATTTTCGTAGTACGTGTCTTGCTGCTAAAATTCGATGAGACAGTTTTTTATGTTCCAAGTAATTTGTACACATTTCTTTCCAGTATGAAAGTTTTGCAAGTAAGTATGGACTATACTTTCAACAATTTTGTACCTTTTGATTGCATATCGTTTAGTAATTATTTACATTTCAACATGGTTAGTATGTAAATAATATTTGTTACGATCGTAACACTTCATGAGGTATGTAACTATTATGTGACTATTATGTTGTACTTCCGGGTGCGTCCGGGCAGTTTTTTAAACGCGGTTGTAATTGTCAATGGTTTGGGCTTACAGTAAAACAAAAATTAGTTGCTCGAATTTGCTCGCCTTCTTTTGACAGCATTTTCTTTACCGCGCCAAGCGGCCCTTGCGTTTCGATGAAACGATTACGGTCTTCTTAAGTTTTATAAGCACTAGGCTAGATTTGGTTGCTTTCCGAATGCACTTTTGCCTCATTGTATCAGTCTCTTAGGAAATATCCCGAGGGAATGATCTCGAGCGAAACGTGTAGTGTGTGCTATATGTAGTAAAGCGAAATTCTATTGAAAATTGGTATTGATCCACAATATTTTATGTATAAGTATTTGCTGTACGCTGTTTACAGTTATTACATTTTAATCTAGTGTATAGTGTAATATAAACTGGCATAGTGAATAGTGTGATATACGCAATAACCATTTTCGTTTATATCGTGAAAAGTATGCCCGAAAGTTCTCCAGAGAAACATGCAATTTGTGTGTGGACGTACTCAATGGATTATTATTAACATCCGACCACCTTTTGAGTGGAATAAGAAAAATATCCAGGAAAAAAAGAAAACCGTTTCAAGTGAAGCGGTGGACATGTTTTTACTACCAGAAAATCGCAGCACGACTCCAGATCAGCGTTACCATATTTTTATCCCGCTATCCCTCCCGGCCCCTTACCCTTCCGCCTCTCGCTCAGTTTCGCAGCGTAGCTCGTGTTTGCACTCTTCCCACTAACACTGGCGACAGTGGCGACACGCTGGCGTACGGTACGCGTGAGACGAGCTTCGCTGCGAAACTGGGCGAGAGGCGGGAAGGTAAGGGGCCGGGAGGGATAGAGGGATAAAAATATGGGAACGCTGCTCCAGATTCCGAGCAAGATTCATCTGGTTCAAAACAATCTCCAAATGAAAATTGTGATACAACAACTTTATAAGCTTAAAAAACAGTTGTAAGTACCGTATTATTAATATCTATTGTTTAATTCAACAATATATTGCTTCTTACTTAAAAACGTACCAAAAAATATTGAGAAAGTATTAAAAAATGATTTTAAAATACTTGAACAAATAAAAATTGATGTTATATGCGATTTGAAAACGTTACGGGATCATTAAACATGATAAATAATTTTGGCCAGCTAAATCAATGAAAAGGACCACTGTGCGTCGTACAACTCGAGCACTTTTTCTACCTTCTTACGTTCATTGTTGGGGTTGAAAAATAGGGGTAGGGGTAGGATCTGCTTCGCTTAGGTAAATAAGGAAAAGGGATAACTCAATCACGCACCTAAATTAATTAATTTACGCCAGTTCAAAAGACATACGTTTACTGGAGCACCAGTCCACAATAGTGAGAAATGATATCTTGGATGAGAGTGCGATCGCTGTCGTCAATCACACAATTCACATCCTGCAATTCTAAACTGTATGAATTGAGCTGAGAGAATTCAGGTGTTGAACTCACGAAGGTGGATTCAATTATAGCGCTATCTTCAAAAGAATAAGTAAGTGCAAAGATCCAATGCGCCACGTTTGGCGAATGCGCCACAGGTTGGCCACCCCTGGTTTAGAGCGTTGTCCACTACAAAATTGCCGCTGGCTCAGGAGCAATTAAACGCTCTGATTCGCACAATCATACTTGTTTTTCACATTCGTAAAATATGCACACACTTATTGTGAACTCTTAGAACTCTATCTTGATATGTTTAATAGGTTGAAAATAATATAATAGTATTTTTATATTCGTCTAGTATTTTTACTGTCTTAAATTACACCTACTTACTCATTTTTGTCATTAATTAATAAAATCCGCTGTCTACTCATCATGTTATTGAATAATTTGAATTTTAAGTTGAAAACGTTACGAACAATTTCATTATCCTTAACTTTGTTAAACTGAAATGAAACTCTTATCTTTTGCTTTTAAGAAATTATAAACGACGAAGACATTGTAATAATTGTACGTGAAATGAAACTCGTGCTCGACCCAACTGCACATATATGCAATTAAAATTTTTTAAGTTTTAAATTAGTAAAGAGCAGTCACTTTTTTATATTTCACTGATCCAACGTGTGAATTTAAAAACTTACAATTAGATAAAAGCATATCACGCATTTAATAACTCACAATCAGTATGGTTATAATAACATTCGGTATTCTCATTAAGGTATTATATTAAATTTTCCATCTTCTCAAGCTTGAAATTCTCTATTATTCTACGTTCTTTCAGATCAAAGTATGAAATTTTTAATATTTTACGAGAATTTAATTGAAAACTAAAATTACTAATGTATTCTATACTGTCGGTAGTATGTAGCATTGCATTTCCCTGAACCTGCTTTCCTCCGAGTCGCTTATTATAAATTCATTCTCATTGATTTATGTTTCTGCGAGAGATATGTATTCCTTTTAAATCAATCCCATGTTAAGCATTTTAGGCACATTTGTTTTTAACTAAAAAATAAGACAATTCAATAAATAAAGGAAGAACCAAATACATACAAAAACCCGTTTTATTCTCCGATGTCGAGTCTCACTCGACAAACGAATGCAAAGGGTTAATATGCAAGCAGTTTATTCGTCGAAGAAGTTGTTACAATATACTTTTGCAAAATTGTTGTTCTGTTACACGTATAATTGCGGTCCAAACTCTGCAGAAAATTCGAATTAAAAATTTCATGCCGCAGTTACGGAAAGATAATTTCGTATCTAATTGGTGTGGGTAACACTTGCAACTACCTAGTGTAGCTAAGGGCATTGAACTCTTACAACCACACAGGTAAGTGTAATATTTATACAACAACTTGCCAGTGGCAAGCAAATATCGTGCCGGGTCCGGCGGTATTAAGGTAGAATTTCCAATTCGCGTGAGACATGTGCGTTCAACGTGTACGTCGAAACATCGTGTGCACCGATGTAATGGAGAAACATGCTTTTGTCTTCCTGAAAGCGATTTTCCACCTTGCATCCGTGTTCACGTCAGTAGTTCTCATTTAATGATTGTCTACTTCTGCAGCTATCTAGACTTAAACGCATTTTGATTGCATTTATGATTAAACTTTGAAACAGATCGACAAGATTTCAATACTTTTTTGTGAGACTGAAATATTAATACATAACTTGTTCTTTGTAATTATAGTTATTAGTAGACTGCGGATCTATATGCAAAATAAAAATTGTCTGCATCGATTAATAGAAGCTAAATTGAATTTTAATTTCTTCCCTTAATGATTTTAATAGAGGAGAAATTATATATTGACATCTCAATTTTTTAGATATTACAACAATTTTGAATTTCATCTACTCAATTTTGCTATAAATGCGTAAAGATCCGCAGTCTAGTTATTAGATTATGTATTTGAATAAACCGTACTTTGTATAAAATTAAATCAACAGAATTTATTCAATAACGAGGAAAGCACAAGTGTGTGAGTGTAAAACACACACTTGTTTACGATTTGAATGTAATACGTCAAGTGGGGATCATTCAGGCTAGAAAATTGAACGATACTATGGACAAACAACCAACAGTTTTATAAACAAACTGAAATAAACTGAAATTGAATCGATCGTTCCTTGTGTGGAATAATAGATTAATTTTGTTTCGCAAAGTGTATTTCAACAATATCAACAATAGTAATAGTGAATGTAAAAATCTTTAGAACATTTTCTATTCCTTGTTAAAATCCGGTGAGATTAATAACTTTACAATTTAGAAAATCGTTTGTATTTTTTTGTTACTCAACAAGAGAATTATTATTAATACAGGAAAATGGTTTATAATAGACCGATTATGCTTCTAAGAGATTCTTCTAAGACGAGAGTAAAAACTCTCCAAGAATCAAGTCACACCCTGAACCACGTGAGATTGAAAAACGCATTTTGTAATCGTATTTCGTCAATTTTATAATAGGCTCGGATTAAACTGTAACAAATCTATCTTTTATCTAATAAAAATGAACGATTGATTTTTAAAAATACAAACAAATTCTGCTAAGTCTATTACAACAAAAGCAGTTACAACTGCTGGGGTGAATTTATTCCACCTTTTCGCGGCGAGTCAAAAGTAAAATGAACGTGAAAAATGCAAAACACGTTCTATTGGAAAAGAGAATATTTCCTAAAAATAAATGAATAGGTAATGGAGAGACATCGGATGTTATGTACATAATGAGCAAAATTATTAGGTACAATTCAAGTAGCAGAAGGATTAAAAGAATTTAAGAATATCAATATATTACTTCCAATTTATCAAAATTATTCAAGAAAGAAAATAATTATTATTTAGCTCTTGCCTCTTGCAATTAATCCAGGAAGCTTTTTTTCCATAAAAATCCGTAGTCTAATTAGAGACTTCTAATGAAAAATTAAAATAGTCATCAATGAATACGTAGAATGTAGATTAATCAAACATTATCGTTACACACTCACTGTCATTGCAAGACTTTTGCAATGACCAAGTACAATTCATTATCTAAACTAATCTATAAAATATCTGAATTATTTTTCGCTACCTACTAACTGTGGTTGGTATAGTTTTAAAAATATTCAGTGAAACTATTCTCCAATAGTCCACTTCGCTTACAATTAGTGTATTTCACATGATGTGAAATGGTCACACCAATGAGTACCGGTATTGCTAATAAATAAACTAGCTTGGTAATAGTTGCATAACTTTTCGAACACAAGGCTATACCTTGTTGGTTTGACAACTTTAACCCTTTTAGCACTCGAATGGTGACTCTGAGGCGCCACTAAAATTGCTACACCATTATTCAAAATATCGTTTACATTATTAAATATATTGGGATCTAATCAATTACTAAAAATTTAGGTATTGTACCAGGTATTACACCAATTTCATATCCATAACATTTCAAAGATCATAGAAAATGGAAATATTCTAGGTCGGAAGAAATGTTTAATTTTCCAGTTAAAATAGCTCCGAGTGCGAGGGGTTAATACCCACGTCACAAATCAAATACTAAACGCCATCTTACTGCATTCATATAATAAATGGAAACTGATTGTCACTGGTTTTAAAACGCGAGGTGACTTCGAACTAACAACTTTAACTGACGTTAAACGTAATGGAACGCCAATTATAACGACGCACCGCAGTTATATTTTCCCGTCGTTCAACCGCTGGCCAGGATATGCCGGTTACATCGGGTCACTGCCATAAACTCGAAACGTAATGGCGTTCCGGGCGCTGGTTAAACGTTGTAGTACGACACACCTGTGGGCTGTCCCCAGCACATTTTACTCGCACTTTTATTTATTTATCCGTAACGAGCACGACCGATTTCGAAGTCACCCTCCGTCCCCCATTCCGATGCGGGCTACCCTAGTCCTGTCATCTCTGATATCGCACCACCATTCCGTGATATCGCGTCGAGATACAGGGCCGTCGAGATAAATCCGGAATTCTGTCGAGCAGTCCTGCAAATAAGATGTATAGGTAAGGCGAACATAAACAAATTAATTTTTTACGAGGTACCTTACTATATATTTCACCTAACTAGACCTATTTTTTGTGATAGGAAAAAAGGTCAGAGGCAAACAAAAAGTTCACTTTTTTCCAGATTACAAGTACATCGAAGCTTTTTTAACACTTTGCACTCGAAGCAATTTTAACTTGAAAATTAAACATTTCTTCCGACCTAAAATATTTCCATTCTCTATGATTTTTTAAAATTTTATGGATATGAAATTGGTATAATACCTGGTACAATGTATAATACCTGGTAGATTTTTTCCATATGCTACAAGTTTCTTTATAAAAAGTTGTAAATGAGAATAACAGCAAATAATAACCACTTGGAGCATATGGAATAGATTTGTAAAATGCAACGACAATATGTAATCAAACGAAAATTAAAATTACATATTAACCCTTAGCACCCGAGTGGCGACTCAGAGAGTCATCGTTGAATTTGTTTCTTTTGTGAGCTATACGACTGTTGTAATGAAAATATGTGGTCTTATCACTAGACTGCGGATCTTTATGCAAAATAAAATTTGTGTACATCAATTACGATTTACAGAAGCTAAGTAACAATTTATTTTCCTCGTTAATAATTTTTATATGTTAAAAAGTGTATCGACACTGTTCAAGTCATTTGACCTTTTTACTGTTTCGAATTACACCTTTTCAGTTTTGTTATACATGCATAAAATCGCGGAGGTGATAACAGAAATAGACAAGGAGGAGGTGAAGCAAGCCTGCAGCGGGTCCAGGTTCAAACTTAAGGGGGTAGACTCGTTTCCAGGATTGCAAGGGTGCGTGATGCGCCTTCTCATTTCTCAATAATGCAAAGATGGGGTTTTTTAGTAGTCAAAAGCGCTAGATAAAAGATCAATCTAGGACGTAGTTGTCCTCGAAAGACAAGTGGTGGTGGGCCTCGAGGGACGAAGAACTAAGGGCAATGCGAAAAGTGGAGGCCCGTAGTTCTTCATAGGCTCGGGCACCAACTGCTTAGTAGAGGGGCGGTCCATTGAACATCCCGGGAGTGGATGTTTACGGGGGTTCGCCCTCGGTTTTAGCCTCCCCTTGACAAAAAAGAAAAGCACGTAGTCGCCCTCAAAAGTCGTATTTTTACGTTTACGAGACGTAATTTGCATTATTCGGAAGCATAAAGCGACAAGCAATGCGACAGCTACATGCTGTCGAATAATGCAAATTAAATTAAAAAATGCCTCGTAAACGTAAAAATAGAACTTTTGAGGGCGATCGCGGCCTAGATTGACCTTTTATCTAGCGCTTTTGACTACTGAAATACCCCATCTTTGCATTATCGAGAAATGAAAAGGCGCATTCCGCACGCTTTGGAACGAGTGTACCCCTTTTTTATTTTTTTTAAGTTTAAGGACTGTTAGGAAAAAATACATTTACGCACTAACATCACCCCTAACGATGACAGTCGGGGGAAAAGCGTGGGGCTCGACACGGTACTCTCGAATGTACCTAGCCCCTACCAACTAGAAAAACCTAACAGTCTAGGACTCCAAATTGAGACCTGATCCACCTCCTACTGAACCAAAGAATGGTGAGTACTGCGACCCGCTATTCGCATTCGTCCAGTGCTCACATAACTTTGGATCTCTCCCACGCCTCTTCTTGTCTTATAAACGCGTGTAAATACCCCCTTAGAAAGGGGTGGTTCGTATAATGAAAGTCCACCCGTCTCTCACCACTGACTATGATTTTTCGTTTATTAAAAGGGGTAGGATCATTTTAGTTTATATAAATACAGTTCATAGAAACGGAGTTCCACTGTAGTTCCATTCTTTATACCATTCTCACAACTTCTGTACAAACTGGCGAAAGAATATACAGTAGAATCTCGATTTACCGGCTTGATCCGGAAACATATAACCCGGAAAAATTAAGGCCCGATGGATAATTAATCGATACCCGAGGGACATAGTTAAAATGTACATACATTATATTCCAAAATAAATTTTTTATTTTTGAAAATTTATTTTCCTTCTATAAAATTATTTTCCTTAAATATAATCATATTTAAACGCATATTTGTTCATAATCGGGATCCGGTTAATCAAGGTCCTACTGTATTGATATTTTTCGAGAATTTCAACTGTTTATCTTTATAAATGACTTTTCCTGATTTACCTTGACGACCCTATATGTATAAGAACGCTGCTATCTATGTATGTCTACTCATTCCATGACAAGAGTTACTTCTGCCGATGTAATTCTTTCCTTTCACAGACACTCGACGATATTGAATATTCTACAATTTACTATTCCCTGTTCCCTGTTCCCTTCTGCAACGTTGCAAACTTAATAACGAGGAAACTAAAAATGCAAAATGAGAGGTAACTTACTTTGGGAAACAAGACAAGAAGTCAACTGCGTCAATTTTTAATTTTGTTTACTGTAACGACACAGGAAGTTAGCGACATGAATTTTTTATTTTGAGAAGGATGAGACGCTCCTTTCATGTTCGTGCATATTTCAACTTGGCTATTTCGCTTTAATCCGTTAAGGAGTTTAAAAGCTCGAGTAATTCATTGCAAGAGAGAAATATACATAAATTGCACCTTTTTAATAAATTGTTTTGCGGAAACGGTGATAAATTTTGAGTCATTCCAAGACCATCAGTAACATGAAAAATCGTGGTAAAATATGGAAATGTGTGTGTGGAGTTAGCAAACAAGTAAAATTAATTAACTGACTACTTACAAGGAGAGGTCACTGTGGTGGGATCATCGATTTTAATGAAACTTTTTCTGGTGAATCAAAAGCAAAAATAAGTTTTGACAATGGTCATTGTTTATGCAGATAATAAACATTCAATTTTATGATATCCTGAAGATATCTTACAATTAGTATACTTCATTTCTTGGTAGAGGTTACGTGTTCAAATCCCTCTTACGATTAATAATTTTTTTTTCATTTTTATGGGTTTCTTCGTGTTTTTTTTTTATTTTTGTTACTCTTTACTTCCAATTTCTTATTTTTATTTGGAGTTTTAAGTCCTCTTTTCTTTAAAAATGTTTTCTTTTTTCTTTCTTCCTAGTCTTGCTATTTATTTATTGGTGGTTTTGTGAATAGTGCAACTCTCTCTCTAATTATACGTATATTTTGTGCAGGAAATGGACAGTACGTAGGGTGGTATACTTCACAAAAACAATTGAAACAAATATTCCCGGCAGTACGATCATTTGTACGTCTGTGAACGGAAATCTTTGCGTGTCACAGCAGAGATTTTTGTGAAAGATTTCTGTTCACAGACCTTTTCAAGGTCATCGAAAATTCAAAAATAATGACACCACCTAACAGCTTTTGTGAAACCCTACTATTTTTGTTTCAAACATTTCTCCAAAATATAAATACTTCCCGAGATTTGAGTATTCGGCAGCTCGAATTTGTCATGTTTGACTGATTATAACACGATAACTGCCCATTATTGAACTTTGTGCCCATTACATCTTTTGTTCAGTAGATCATGAGCTACAACATATAAAAAATCCAACTGATTTGATTTGTGCGGGGTCCTTTCATCGACATTAAAATAGTTACTAAGATATTCACCTTTGACCTCAAAACGAACTACGAAATTATGAAACATACTTTCAGCGTGACCGACAAGTAAATTTCATTTCCAAAAGTAATAGAAAGACTTAATCAAGAAACACTCGTAGAATTTCTTATCAGTGTCGCATTGTCTGTACGTTATTGTAATTATTTCTGTTTCAGAAAAGCAGGCAAGATGTCAGCTGATTGGCAATACAACTCATAAAGGCATTAAAAGGTAGCGTAACAATTTTTCCTATTATCTCACTTTGTTATCCAAAAAGATTACTACAGAAGTGACGTGGCTAGATCAGTATATTGTTGAATAGTTCGTGATCGCCGATTATCCACCATTTCTACTTATTCTGGGGGTGAATTAGAGGTGTGGGCTGAACTGCACCTCAGGAAACCAACAATTTAAAACTTTCTTGAATATAATCCAGTAGATTTTTACGACAAAATGCCGAAAATACAAGTTTTTATGTTAGGAATTCACTGGTTCAAAAGTTGTGGGTGTTTAAACAATCTGCGACTTTCACCCTTAAGCTCTCCTCTTTAAACGTATGTAGCTCATTGCAATGTTGACCGATTTCGATGAAATTTTCAGTATGCATATAAGTTGCCGAAATCTATAAAACGCATCTTTTAAATTATCGTTGCAGACCCAGATAAAAAAGTTGACAAAACATCATTTTTTAAAATTTTTCACGATTCCTACTAATTGCAATCTTAATAAATTTTTGTTTTCTTATTCTCTAGCGAACTAGTCGGTCTAACATCTTTAAAAAATTCAAGTCTTTCGGACCAATCTTTAAAAAGTTCTGCGATTTTTAAGAGTGTCCACTTAATATTGCAGCTGACTGTAAGTGCGCCACGTCATCCTTTTATCCGACCGATCTCGAACTTTGCACAAATTTTTTTTCTCACCTAAAGGAACAATACTGGATAGTTTCGTGCATTGTATCTCGATTAAAATTTTTCTTGAAGTATATAGCTTAGGTCCACCCTAATGTACATATTGAACAGGAATAAACATTGAGTTAATGTTTTTTGCGCTTTCGATAAATATTATCACACACACACACACACAACGATATTCCAAATATCATAAGTTTTCCAATATTTTTTTATTTTCTTAAAAATTCTCGAGAAATGAAAAATGTTGAGAAATGCGTATCGTCTTCAGATGGCGGCATGCAGAATCGATTGACATACACACGAGCTACAAGCGGTTAAAAGTGGTTTCTGCTTAAAATCCACAGAATCGTACATCTATCGATGCGTGTCGTTTTTCCCTGCGTGAATCGATTTCGATGAAATTTTCAGCATGTGTGTAACTACTGTAGATCTACAAAACATATATTTTAAATTTTCAATAAGGGCCCAAATAAAAGATTTAAAATGTGCCTTTCTTATTTTTGCATGCAGCCTTGTAAATTGTAATTTTCGCAAAATATTTTTTGCACATTATTTAGTACCCTAATTCTTTGTAACCTGAATGCTTCTAATTGCTTACAAAACATCAGGTCGTTTGGTAAAATTATAAAAAAGTTATTCTGTTTTAAAGAGCGTACGAATACTTATGTGACTGACTATATGTTGAATACCAATCAGGTTTATCTAAGCTGATCTAAGTCTAAATATTGGAAACAATGATACTATAAAAAGGTGAAGTACATACGAGTATTTGTTACAGTTATAATTTTGACATACGTTTAATTAAAATGATTCCATTAAATCAATTGTCAAGTTATCCGACACTGTATACATACCAAGTTTAATTTTGCCACTTCTATTAACCACGAACCATACTCCCGATTGCTTTTTAGCTCTCCGCGAAAGCCGCGCACGGTGTAGATTGATATTCATAATTCATCGTCATAAAACGTTTCTTCAATTCATCCGCGATTTAATTGCCCGGACAATTAATTGCGATCTGTCAAATCTCGATCGAGACTCGGAAAAGTATAGAAAATTGCATCACCGGGTAAAAAACTCTTGACACGTTCGATGATTTACGATCCGTTTGCCGAAATGTTTTTTATTTCCATAGCACCACCTAGAGAATGATACAGATATCCGAATGTGATAGATCAATATTCGTAAATGAATGCAAATATAATGTAACTTTTAACTCGTATCCTTGCTCTGCTTAAGCTCAAAGAACATTGCAACTTTGATTTCACAGAACGTTTGACAAACCCTGACAAACATTGCAACAAAACAAAACCGCGTAGACTTTTTAATAAAGTGAGCTTGTAAATCGAGGATTTGATTTTTACGTCGCATCGCGTCGTAGTATATTTGCAAGTCTCGATTCTCAACTACAGTCCGTTAAAAATATATATAATATTATACAATATTTACTTATATATATAAATCTTTATTTGATCCCCTCAGGGTTACAAATTCGATATCCATTCTCCCTCCTTTTCCCTTCCCTTCCTCTTCTCTTATTCTAGTCCTTAATTCTAATTTCCTTATTCTAATACTTATCCTAAATACTTAATATTGTATTAAACGACTTAATACTACTTATAAACTACTACGTTAGTGCTATATAATATAATATTTATTATAATTGATTTATAAAGCTGTATTCTTTAAAGTTTAACCATTGAATTTTATTCTATAATTAGAAAAGAATGGTTACTGTATAATTGATTATAAAGCTGTATTCTTTAAAATTTAACCATTGAATTTCATTCTGCAATTTGAAAAGAATGGCGACTACATAATTGATTAATAAAGCTGCATTGTTTAAAATTTAATCATTGAATTTCATTCTGCAATTTGAGAAGAATGGTGACTATATAATTGATTAATAAAGCTGCATTGGTTAAAATTTAACCATTGAATTTTGTTTTCAAATCGGGTACGAACTTATGCAATCATCTGGTATATAATTCTTGTTTTGTTTTAGTTTTGAAAAAGTATTATATAGTTAATATTTTATTTTTAAAAACTAAAAACAATCGCGAGAAACTTCAATATCTGTCACATGACTTTGTCCAGAGTTATTAAAAAACTATGAGATGGACAAAGACAAATAGAATACAGAAAAAAATAATCGTCTTTAATGAACATGAAGTAAAGATTATGGCAAATACCTTTTGAAATGTTCATCTATATATTTTAGTATTTTTCCACAAGATGCCAGAAAATTAGCATTCGAATGTGCAAGAAAATTTAACGTACAGAACGTTCCACCTTTTTGGTGGTTAAAGAATTGAATGCAATATATGCAAATGTAAGGTAATACCGAAGACAATGTTTGAGTTATTATATTATTTTGCTGTTCTGTTAAACATAGCATATTTTTGTTAACCTAAACCAAAATAAATCAATATCATTTACATAATAGTGTTGTATTTCATTAACAAATACGATATTGCATTAAAGTTTTAATTATTAGCAATTCTTTCATAACAACTTGCCCCAAATAAATGAACAAATATTACAAAACCTATTACAATATTTCAGTTTTAAGGTCAGAATTTTAAAATAAAATATTTAACAAAATAAATTACTCGTCAAAGATTAGTATATCTATGCTATTTCTACGTGATTTTAGATGTTTCTTCAAAATCGGAACTTATAGAGCCCCGGTCTATCAAACCGACCTTAAAATCCATAGATCAAGATATTATGGTGTGGGGATGTGTTTTGTCCTTCGGTGTAGAACGAATCATAACTTTAATTGAAAAAGTTAACGGCCAAGTTTACCTTAAAATTACTACAAGAAATCACAATGTCGGAAAGAAAGGTCGATGATTTTATTTTACAACGAGACAGTGTTCCTATTCATAAGGCAAATTGGAAATTATTTAAGAAACAACTGTCTTAATGTCTCCTTTTTGATGGCGCCCGCAAAGTTCTGATTTATCCCCTATTGGAAACATGTGGTCTAATTAAGAGTAGACGAAACTAGGCCAAACAACGTTAGCGATTTAAAGCCGTTAATAACCAAGATAAGTCTACCGTGAAGTATCGTATTGCATGGAAACTTCAAATAAAAGTTTTTTGCAATTTCGTGCTGCTCTTGAAGATCTTTCAAAGAAATAAAAAAGAAAAAATATTTCGATTAAAGATTAGAATTCTTTCGTTTTACCCAAACTGTTGTTACTTGATTGCGGGTCACCGTGTATACAGAATCCATTAGAAGATTACACAGAAAATATTCTCTCTCGTTCTATAGATTGTGCCGCGTCTCAAACGCCATGCGAAATTTCGAGGAGCAGCAAACGAAGATACAGGCTAATACTTGTGAAACGCCTCTATGCTCTGCTACCAATCTTAACGACCGCGATTCTTCCGAAGCTGAGTACAAATTGTAGGAGAAACTGTACCTAACCGGCCGTTCTTCTCGCAGACCATTAATGCTTCCTCCAGTTGGAGTCATGTTTAACATTTCTCTTCGCTCGCTCACAATCTCTTCCGTACATCTGCCGTGATTGCTGCACTCCGAGTTTGCTTTAATTCAACAAAATGTCGAAACACTGGGACCAAATTCGTCGGCGAGAAATTGCTTCACTATTCCTTTCTCTCGGGATTAGAAAGAACACGATTTTCAAGAATAAGTTACACGTCTCGAGAAAAAGCAACGGTACGTTTTATTACGTATACAATGTCATAGCATTCTAACGTTGTTTGTCAGAATTGAATGGACGTAACTTGAGTTCTAGGAATTTTAACCCTTTGCACTCGGAGCTATTTTAAATTGAAAATTAAACATTTCTTCTGATCTGGAATGATTCCGTTCTATGTTAATTTGTTTCTTTGTACGAATATGAAATTTCGATATAATACCTCATGCAATGCTTAAATGTTGGTCATTGATTAGATACCAACATACAGTCGGTGTACAAAGTATTCGTACACATTTTAAAAACGAATAACTTTTGCAAAAGTGGACCTTTTTGGAGTGGAGCTTGAGTTTTTTTAGACGTTAGATGGATTTTTTAAAAATTTATTTATTTAATGTTCTTACAGTATTTTATACATATTTGTATGTTTGATATACTGAGCAAGGCCGGCGATATACTCCTCAGAACCTAACAGAATGGGTAAGGATCCAGGCAACTTAACATTTTTCCTTTCATTCTCATATTTTTTGCATTCAGTTTACTAGCTAATGTGTAAATAACTTTTTAAAAATTGTTATTGGTGGCAATTGTGCGGAGGAAAAAGAAAAGGTCATGATTTTTAAATGTTTTGCGTTAATTGTTGCGTTAATAGAGGATTTACTGTATGTGTAAACTCGCTGCCTACCGTCAATTAGACCACTAAATACAGTTCAAATTATATTGTGTTTAGTTTCATTTTAATCAGAAAAATGCCACAGTCAAGTTGTTCAAAGTCCCATAAAAAAATACTGAAGAATACAGAAGTTTTGTCATTGGATTAGTAGTGGTTTACATCGATATACCCGGGCCAGTATCGATTTACATTATACAATGCTCGGCGACCGAAGCAGTTGGAGCTTCAAGGCCCCTCGCGGGGTACGCCCTTCACTGGAAGGGGTAGACGAACGGACTAAGAGCGACCACCTCCGTGGGACTTAGATCAAGACTTGTAATAATATTATTTTGATTTCACTGGCAATATGTCACGTTACAGAAAATTGAAAAGGCATTTCGGATAGTGAAAGTAGAAGTGACATTCATTTTCTGCAGACAATAACGACAAGATTCTATTTGTCTGTGACATCTTACTGCACAAAAGATTCTGTAGAACACGTGACCGTTTATTAGTGGAGAGAGTAAGGGGCTCGTTTGTAAATGAGACCGGCAGAAAGACTCATTAAAATGGACGAATTCGCGTAATGCGGAAAATAATAATGCAGCAAGAACTCCGAAGGCACGGTGAAATTGCTTAACCATTATGAAAAGAACGACTTTTCATTCTTTCCCCAGCGAGTAGCGAGAAAAGATGAACATTCACCTCATTTCCCATCATATCCTAGCAGGCTTCGGTTTTTCGTGGCGTTCTGCGCCTGGGAACGGACACATTATACCGCCTGCTCTCTCGCCTCAAAGAGTGCTGCCGCTCAGAAATAACGAGAATGTAATTTTCCGGGACGCGTATTATTATCATCGACAGGACACAACTCCTCCACCGACTCGCCGCTGCTGTTCGCCTTGTTCTTCGTGTTTTGCATATTCGGATGTTCAGGCTGCACATCCGTCCCTATTTCCCGTTACTTTTGTTGAAACGCACCGTTGCGACTCCCATCTCGCTTCGTTACCACAAATTCTTCCTTGCGTCGCGTCGTGTTTCTCTTCTCCCTTCTGCGATCTAAATCTTCGTTTCTTCGCATACATTTCATACATAGTACTGTATGTACGGCGCAACCTTGTTCCGACACACGTGCATGTACTCTCTTTCCTAAGTTTTTTTACGTATTCCTCATTGTGTTGCATTCGTCGCAATAAAATCTATCCCCTATTCCTATCTTTTCTTACGGTATTATTGGGTCATTGCTTGAGCATCAAATTCCACATTCTAGAGCGTATGAAACTGACAAGAATTAATGTATCCCAACCAAAGTTTTTTCTAAAGATGTCTGGACTATCACCTTTTAGAATATGTTTACATGCCATTTGTTATCAATAGAGGGGCGGATCTTTATGGAAAATAAAAATGTTTGATAAAAAAAACTGTTTAAAAACCACGCTTATATTAAAATGCACTAAAAAGGAGAAAATAATTTTTTCCTGGTTCTCCATAAAATACCAAATCCAGTTAAATGATTAATAATATTTTTGTCCAAAATTTTAAGCAATTGGTTCAAAATTTCTGCTGTTATAAAATTAGTGTCGGAATAGATGGAAAAATTTAATATAAATTTAAATAAAATCATGACTGGACTGCGGAAGTTTATGCACGATATATATGCAAAATGCATATGACATTTATGCACGAAAAATATGCAAATATGCTCGAAACATATGCAAATTTTTCCGATATTAAGTATATATTACATCAAGTGTTAGGTACAATATTGAGTATTAACAGGCATTTCACAGTTATACTGGAGTATCGTAATTCGTATTACAATAAATTACAATCATTTTTTCTAAATTTGATGGCGTTATCTCGTTTTCACACAACTTTCCTATTATTAAATTTGCAATATATCGACCTACGGCATTAGTGGTTTCATCTACGGAAATCCATATGTAGTGATTTGCTATGTCTTCCTTGATGTTTTGAAGTGCAGAATTGTAGCAATCGTCTAAATAATTTTTACGCAGCGTCGATTTATCCGGAATGGGTTGGTCTATATATTTTGTCAGAAAATTCCTCCATATATCATTATTTAAAGCACGCCACGGAATATTAACAGCAACCATCGCTTTCGTTAAGTCTGTATAAAATTCACTTTTTTTTTTAACTTGTTGCTCGGTTCCCGGAATTTTCTGCGGCGGTCGTAATACATGCTTGATCACTATTTTTTTTGTGCATGGAAGTATTAATATGTTGAAATAATTGCGATTTTATATTGCACTTTACACTCTTATTGCACATTTCACAGTAGATACCACTTTCATTATTTTCGTCAATACTGAAATTGGGATCGCCTTCGATCCAACTTTGCATCAGTGAAACCCTACTTTTCCGAACTTCCGGCATTTTAAGTGTTGGCACGCACTCTCACAATATTCGCCTTATCACTTCGAGTATCAAACTGAACTGTTCGAATTCTAAATACCAACAGCTACATGTGACTTTCAGTAAGCAATATAAGGTCGTAACATCATAACTTGTTGAGGCGTCTTCAGTATTATATTGGCGTATAACTATTATCGACGGTATTCGGTTATGATACGCGTGCTTATTAATAAATTAAATAAATTTAACAACATAAATGATTCGTAAGATATGCATATACACGGAAAATAATATGTTTTGCAAAAAGTGCAAAATAAAAAAAATATTTTTGGAATCCTCTAATCACAAAACATATTTCTGTTGAAGTCCCATTGCTTTATCAGTTTTCTATATAAATATGCATTTGCATAAACATCCAACATGATCATTAGAAGCAACAAGTTATGTTCAGTGTAGCTGTGCCGAGCAAAGGCTAAAAATATGTTTTAACCTTTTGCACTACAGGGTGATTCACCTAACTTGACCACCTTGAATATTTTTGTTGTTTTTAAAGATACGTCCAATGTCTGACGGACAAAGTTGAATGGTAAAATGGGGCTCATACGATACCAAAAAAATGTTTGTTTTTATGTAATTTTTTAGAGATATTTAAGTCAACTTCATTTTTTTAAATGGAATGAGGTATTTTTACCACGTTTTTATTAACTCGCTTTCTTGTTTGTCTGTCTGTCTGTTTGTTCGGTACAAATCTTGCAATTGATTTTAAACTAACTTCCCGATGAGCTAGAGACTTGAAATTTTAAACATAGCTCAGAACTGGATGACAATGCAATATTCCAAAAAAAATTTTTTAAACAAACTGTGCGTTTACGAGATAGTAATTAGGAAATCGTAGTAACTAGACCGGGATTCAAACCCGAGTGTCAGTAAATACGTTCAGTAAAGGTAGTACGTCATCGATTCAGCGATAGCCAATCCGCGCGACAGAGCCTTCTCCATTCCACTACGCGTTCCCTCTCCGTCTCATCCCCACTCCACGGATCCACTTCGCGCCGCATGAGCTCAGTGTATTTTCGTATGTGGAGGTAAACAATACACAATTTCAACCGTCCGCTGTTCGCTCACGCAACCGCTCGCGTTTGTCTTCGATAATTACGCGTGTGAATTAAATTGACTTTATTGGTGGTTTGAAACTGGTAATTTACAGTCAGCGGAGTGAGTGTACAAAGTATTAAGATAAAAATAATGTCTACAAAAAAGAAGCAGTTCGTTAATGATGATTTTCACAGGGAGAAGCCGCCTAATCACCAGGTATGCCATTGAATATTTCTACTACGTTTTTATTAGCTTGCTTTCTTGTCCGTCTGTCTGTCTGTCTGTCTGTTCGGTATAAATTTTACGATTGATTTTAAACTAACTTCCCGATGAGCTAGAGACTTGAAATTTTAAACATAGCTCAGAA
>KB639995.1:301085-343638 GCA_000346575.1 Lasioglossum albipes
CTACGGCATTAGTGGTTTCATCTACGGAAATCCATATGTAGTGATTTGCTATGTCTTCCTTGATGTTTTGAAGTGCAGAATTGTAGCAATCGTCTAAATAATTTTTACGCAGCGTCGATTTATCCGGAATGGGTTGGTCTATATATTTTGTCAGAAAATTCCTCCATATATCATTATTTAAAGCACGCCACGGAATATTAACAGCAACCATCGCTTTCGTTAAGTCTGTATAAAATTCACTTTTTTTTTTAACTTGTTGCTCGGTTCCCGGAATTTTCTGCGGCGGTCGTAATACATGCTTGATCACTATTTTTTTTGTGCATGGAAGTATTAATATGTTGAAATAATTGCGATTTTATATTGCACTTTACACTCTTATTGCACATTTCACAGTAGATACCACTTTCATTATTTTCGTCAATACTGAAATTGGGATCGCCTTCGATCCAACTTTGCATCAGTGAAACCCTACTTTTCCGAACTTCCGGCATTTTAAGTGTTGGCACGCACTCTCACAATATTCGCCTTATCACTTCGAGTATCAAACTGAACTGTTCGAATTCTAAATACCAACAGCTACATGTGACTTTCAGTAAGCAATATAAGGTCGTAACATCATAACTTGTTGAGGCGTCTTCAGTATTATATTGGCGTATAACTATTATCGACGGTATTCGGTTATGATACGCGTGCTTATTAATAAATTAAATAAATTTAACAACATAAATGATTCGTAAGATATGCATATACACGGAAAATAATATGTTTTGCAAAAAGTGCAAAATAAAAAAAATATTTTTGGAATCCTCTAATCACAAAACATATTTCTGTTGAAGTCCCATTGCTTTATCAGTTTTCTATATAAATATGCATTTGCATAAACATCCGCAGTCTAATCATGACATTAGTGACTATACATGGGCGCTCCACGCTTTTATTTTCACACACGCATAATCGTTTAAAAATCAATAGAATTTCACAAATACCTAGGTATGCAGACAAATTTTTCGATTCATTTTGCTCGAAAAAGAATATATATTATTTATCTATTGATGCCGTAAAACATGTTTGGTTTATATAGCATACATTAGTATAACACTTTTCAAGTAATGATGAATCGTTATATGTATAAGTTAAATTAATATGAATGGTAGACGCTAAATCCTAATCTTACATTTTTTGAGGAAGTTAAAAATAAATATTGGCGCTGTAATGTCTCGCACGCTTAGAAAACAATTACTAATGTAGGGAGGGTAGTACTTACGATTGGGGAGTAGTTCAAACAAGTGTCCTCGTTGCTTGAAAAAGAGAGAAGATTAATATCACCTATCTATTCCTATATTATGTTGAACAAGAAGAAGTTTTATTTCATATGTGTGCCATACAACATTTTACAATATTTGAACGTTTATGGACGTTGTCTATTTATCATAATTTATTATTCATGAATTACACTGACACCATTAGGCAAGCAAGATGTGGACACCCTTATACCGTTCTTAAGATGTTCTTCTAGTTTGGAAAGCCGACAAATTCGATTCTGTTAGGTCTTCCAACCTCTACACTGTTAAGAATGTTCCCTCAAAGCGATTTTATGCACTCAAGCATGACTGAGTGAATAACAAAGTGTTCTTGATAGCTACCGCTCCAAAACACATGATGTATCGAATAATTAGAGCATGAGGTGCTGTTACATAAGAAACTTTGGAAGAAGCATCACTGTATATACTGCTTGTCTTAAATAATGTAATCTGCTGGTAAACATTACTTTGAATATTCATTATCGTAAACGGGAAGTTAAGCATATCTGAAGTAAACAAATAATTCGAACATTTTTCAATCCAATTGCATTTCGATAGAATAAAGGAATTGTTTAAAAGCTTGCGTACTCTTATAAAGAATGAAAATTTAGATACATATCTTCTGTAATTATATTAATATTAAACGTACCCTAATATATAAATAATTGTAACTTTAGAAAAATGTATCTTACCGATCACACTACATGTGCATTATTTTTTAATATGAATTAGCGCTTCAGAATAACCATACTAATTCTGCAAACTAATAATTAGATTGCGGATCTTCATGTATTTACGGCTTCTAAAAATTTTCAACAAATGCTAGAATATAAAATTCCACAGAATTTAATACGATTTTTATTTATTTCAGATCTATAAAGGCACTGAAAATAAGATTATATTTGTTCCCTCTTTCTTGAAATTTTCCTGGAAAAATTAACAATTGTTAAATTAAACAATTAAAAATTATCCTATTGCATAAACATCCGCAGTCTACTAATAATGTTTAATTAGTAGCTAGGCCATGTATATGGCTAATTATATAAAACTTACTAATAGAGGAACTCTGACTTTTCTCCTCTCGCTAATCTTTTAAAACTTCATCATTAATATTAACCAATTGTCTACCATTTTCAATGGATTTCGTAATTCTTCAAGTACTGTTATATGTATCATAATACACAATACCTCACTGATAGTTACAGTAACAAACCATAATGTAGGTACTATTACAAATAGTTGAAACACGTAGTATAATATCTTTCTTATCTGTATATGTGTACACATGTACATCACTAAATGGAATTTAAGTTCACATTAATCTTAATGATTTTCTGTTTTGTATCTTTTATTTTTAACTGTTTACAAATTGTACATTATTTATTCTAACTGTGATCATACCATTAATACACACTAAAATCTGATGATTACTAGAGACAATAAATCGAGAATGATAATGCAGACTGTAAATACATAATGTTACTCTTTATTTAATCCAGAAGAAATTTTTATTCTATGCTTAGGTTTTGGACTCGTTTTAGCTTACTAGGTACATTGACTAAATCTTTGACACAGATTAATGCTGTGTTCCGTCCTAAGCGCAAAAAACGAATAGCTCGCCATCAATAAGCATTATCCGTCTAACAGTAGATAATGCCACTTGAATCGATGGTAATTTGTCTGGCTATGTACCATTGCTAAGTGGGTGCTTGATTACATCTGGCAATCTAGTGCAGTGCTGGCTACGGGTAGGATGTCTTATACATATTAGCCCTTTGACTGCGAAAGGTATACGCATACATACGTGTACGTATACGTATACGTATAAACGATCTGACACGTCTCCTAATACACACACGAAACACATACAGTCGGTCAGAAAAGAACACGTACTTATCAAAATTTGGAGTGTTTCAAACGAAGAAACAAGATCTAGGTTTTCTCTCCAAATTCACTCTTTTACAAGTCAAACTCAACCTTATTATGCAAATTAATTTCACCCTTTTGCAAATCAATTTCACCCTTTTGCAAATCAAATTCAACATTTTGAAAATAAATTTCACCCATTAAGAACATTTGACGGATGAATAATAAAACTCAATACTCAATACGTTTCAGTAAATAAATACAATGAATATACGTATGTATATCTACACACAGTTTTCATACATTACAAAGTTAATTAATTGGTAATTACTTTTAAATAAGTATTTGCTGTGTACCTTTACAATAAATAAAATTTGGAACTTTTTAACAATTAATTTACATTTGATTTGCTTTTTTTTACAAAAATTTACTTAAAAATACTTTATTTGTAAAAGATTGAAATTGATTTGCAAAAGGGTGAATTTGGCGTGCAAAACCTGTACCTATTTTATTGACATTAATCCAATCATTAATTAATTATTTATTTATTGATGCCATAAACCTAGTTTGGTTTATATAGCATACATAGTAATAACACTTTACAAAAAATTAGAGAAGTATATAACGTAATATGTATAAAGTGGAATTATGTAATATAAACGGTAGGCGCTAAATCCTAATCTTACATTTTTTGAGAAAGTTAAAAATAAACCTTAGGCCTGTAATGTCTCGTACGCTTAGAGAAAAATTAATATTGTAAGGAGGGTAGTGTTTACGATTGAGGAGCAGTTCAAACAGGTGTTCTCGTTCTGAATAATATTCTGGACATTGCCAGATAATATGATTGAGGTCCTGAGCCTCCGCTCCGCATTCACAGGAACCATCCGAAATGAAACGTACTCTCGCCAGGGAGGCATTTAAATTATAATGATTCGAACGGCTTCTGCTGACAAATGTAACAAAATCTCTCGGTAATCTGAGACCCGAAAACCAGGGTATTCTTGAATCGCTAAAGAAATTTCGAAAAAAATATATACCTTTGTATAAGGCTTTTGGTAAATCTCTAGGGAATTTATATTAGAGATTCCAATAAATGAATTAGGATGAAGTTTATTAACAAAATTTTAGTAGAATTAAATTCTTTGATCACAATATTTTAAATCCAACTTCTTCGATGGCAGACTATTGATTAAACAAATTGTATTTTGTCAAAGACAAGAAAATAACGCTTTTTAAACATTTTTAAATATAACGGCAACTTCACATTGGTGAGTGTCGCTACAGTCGCCACAGGCTTCAGTCTTAATTTTATCGTTCGATGACATCCTCATTTGGTATTTTAAATCGCTAAAAAAATCGGTAAACGGTATTTTAAAATTGGATAGGGTTCCTGATTCTGTAGCTTCTTTGGCTAACGAGTCAGCCTTTTCATTTCCTATTAAGCCAATGTGCGCCGGGATCCAGATAAATTTGATAGATTTTGTATTACCACTAGTAGATATAAAATAACAATATTTGTCCTTAATTTCTATGAGCAGTTTGTTACACTGAGAATTGAACAAAGGTTTTTGTAAAGCTTTGACTACACTTTACAAATCTGTGAGAATGAGAAAGTTTAAGTCTGTGCGCGTGCATGCTAACCACATCTAGTGCTTGATTAATCGCAGAACATTCTGCTGCAAATATGGATGCTTGACTATGTAGGCTAATTTTTTTGCTCATATTTAGTTGTGGACAGTAATAAGCTGCCCCCACTGACTGTGCATTTTCTGTTTTACTGCCATCTGTGTAAATCTCCATCGTTTGCGGAGGGGCCGACTCAATACATATATGGGATGCCTTTCATTTGTCGAGATATTTTCAAGAAGTTCAGAGATATTAATAAAACTTTCGAATAAAAGCGAGTGCTTTACTCTACTGTTCGAAAGTAACGTTGTGAGATTAGTATTGCTACCAAAAAGAATTTTATTTGATACTAGGTCTTTAAGTGAGGAGCACTTAAGAAGGTATTTTTTTGCAAGAAAACCGCTTCTGTCCAGAAAATTGGTGGTCTTAGCTTCACCTAAAAGCATATTAGTGGGCTTACTTATTCTATAACCTAATGCGATTCTGATCGCGGCAAATTAATCCGAATCATTACTTAGAAATGTAAACTCAGAATTAATGATGGTGTTTTTATGTTCATTTACACGAAAATATAACTTAATAATTCTGTAGTTCCAATTTTTTTTGACGAGGTAAACAAATATTACATAATTTTCTCAAAATTGATGTATTTTCAATTATCATTACATTTTTCTAATTTTTTTTAACTGTTGAAATTTAAGAACTACAATACATATCAAGATATTTGAGATTGACTACATATACATATACGTATACGCATTGTAATAATCAGTTACTATGTTTCACTTGAATTCATTACCTGAAATACAGTGACTCATGAAAATATATGCACATTTTTTATAATCGGACCAAACAACCTGACTCTTTTTGAAATATTAGAAGAATTGGTAAAAACTTGCAATTGTTAAGAATTACATGAGAAAATAAAAAAGACACTTCTTAAATCTTTTTTATTAGAGCCCGTAATGAAAATTTATAATTTGCGTTTTGTACAAGTTTTCTACAAGTGGTTAAATGTGGTGAAAATCATAGTTTCTCGCGACTTTTGATCAGTTTCTGCTTAAAATCCACAAATTCTAGCATCCTTTGTTGCGTATCATTTTTTCCTGCGTCAACCGATTTCGATGAAATATTTAGCATGTGTATAACTAACAAACATCTGCAATAGAAATATTTTAAATTTTCCTCACGGGCTCTGATAAAAAAGTTTTAAAAAGTGTCTTTTCTATTTTCTCATGTAATGCTTAACAATTACAATTTTTTGAAGATCTGTTTCGCGAGTCATTTGTTAGGCCAATTCTTCTAACATTAAAACAAAAGTTAGGTCATTTGGTCCGATTATAAAAAAGTTATATTGTTTTAAAGTGAGTACAAATACTTTCGTGCGTCACTCTATGTATGGTTTATTAGAATTTCGTAATAATATGGCTGTACATTTAATCCCAATGAGTAGAGAGAATTTCACAATTTTTTAGCATTTTGCATTTTTTCATTCAGAGGACTTTGAATGTTGAACTTTTTTTGAACATTCCACCTACCATGTAGCAACCTGACGCAGCTGTTAATGCATATGGTATTCATTATTTCACGAGATATGCATAACAAAGCATCTCAGCAACTGACATATGAACGTCGCGCCGCACAATGCAGCTGGTTTTTTATTACAGCGTGCCGCAGATAAAGAGTTATTGAAGCCAAAATATGCGGCATTGTTAATCAAGTTATATAATACTCTTGTATACAATACAGTTCCCAATTGACAGCTTCATTGATCGCGATCATGATTGAAATTCTGATTCTCTTGACAATGGACATAAAATAAAGCTCAGTAGCTGGGTCCGCGAATATTGAGTGTTTTCAATAATTGACTCGTTTTTAATTAGAAGAGGATAAAATGATAGGAGAAAACACATTGGGAAACATTTAATACTAACCGTACCACAACTTTTACATTGTTTATTTTTTAATTATTGAAATTATAAAGATGCTTTCATTAAACGTTACCACATTCAATAAATTTCTTTATTCGAGCACGTATTATTATAAAAAGTGGGAAAAATCTAAATAAATTCAGTCTTGTAATTGTTGTTAATTCAATATATAAATCACACATTTTGTACCCGGTACGGTTAGTGTTAAACGTAAATATGTACTCTCTTCCCAACATTTTTATGTTTCTATATATTTTCGAACTTTTTTTGTATGACACATGGAGTCGTGCTATCACAGGTTATTAAATTGGTTTTAATCTCATTGTCAGCTACTGTGCCACAATGATAAAAGGATATAGGCCTAGTTTCAGGAAAAATAATGTTTTTCTGTGACATTTTTATCCTCATAAAGCGAGATATCTAAAGTGCCAGGATTCCGCTTTTTCAGCTTACATGCAAGATGTTCACATTCACATCTATATTTAATTAAATATTACATAAACGCTCTTCAGTTGTAATTACTGAACTGAACGTTCGTTATAATCACATGTAACGATTGAATAACGTAGATCTACTATTTATTTTCATTATATTATCCATTACCCATGTACATACATTAGCGTAGCTTTTATTTACTTCTGAAAAAAATTTTTTTACGGCACCCACCAGGATTGTTTCAATTCATTAATAAAACATCTGTGCAAAGTTAGAGCTTGATCGGTTAACGAGAAAACGTGCCCTTAAACTTTGAAATAATTAATTAAATGCTCATAAAATCGTTTTTCTAGAATATCTTCTAAATTATTCACTGTATCGAAAAATATGTTAGACGAAGCCTGTAGATCTCGACAGAATGCATCTTTTATATCGTATTACTTTTTTTCGTAAAACAAACGGTTTCGGAGAAATTGAGAAAAATGTCAGAATAAAATCAAAAGATTCTATCCTATGAAGTTTTATATCTAAAAAAATCAAATGGCGCCTCAAGCTTTACGACAGTCCCTTACATTTTTGTATCAATCGTAATTTCTAAAGGAACAAAACGGTGGAGAAGTGCAAGCTTGCTCTTAGTTGACAGACGAAACGACAATACCAAATCAGCTTGAAGTTTCCTATAATCTTGTTGAACGGTCGGACACACTATGTCCAATTCGAATCAGCGCTTTCTCCTCTGGCATTAGATGCGGTTGATGATTACGTCGTCGCGGATACGACTAGCTTACCAATTTGCGGTTGTTAATTGTACCCTAGATGCTGCCGAAGTACGTCGTCAGAATGTAGAGGCGGAGGTTACGCTTAACGGATCATGTGCTCTGCTGGGTGGCAAACTTTAATCGTGGGATCTATGGTGTCACAGCAGCATGAAAAAGGATTTAATCACAGTCTATTAGTGTAAACGAAATATGCGTGTCTAGGGCAACTCATTTAGATCTCTCCCCCTCTTTCTGGAAATATACAGGGTGAGTCACCAAACGTTTGTACCTCAAACATCTTTGTTGTTTCTAAAGATACGTAAAATATGGTAAGGACAAAGTTGAATGGTACAATGGGGCTGACACGATGCCAAAAAAAATTTTGTTTTTATGTCATTTTTTTTAGAGATATCAAGGTCACCTTCATTTTTTTTAAATGCAATGAGGTATTTTTTAATACATCAATCGACGCAGCTGGACATTCGTTATAAAAAAGTACTAACCTATGTATGTCGAAAAGATAGTGGTTCAGGAGATATTTCAATTTAAATAACTCTAAAATACCATTGCGGTCGTACCAAGACGTTACACAAGTAAATAAACGCTAACATCTTAGTACGACAGCAATGGTATTTTAGAGTTATTTAAATTGAAATATCTCCTGAACTACTAACTTTTCGACATACATAGGTTAGTACTTTTTTATAACGAATGTCCAGCTGCTGTATTCGATTGATGTATTAAAAAATACCCCATTCCATTTAAAAAAACAGAGTTGACCTTCATATCTCCTTGACGTCCCCACCTATAAAAAAATTAATGACATCAGATTACGAGCGCCTCGATATCAAGTAAGTTTAGTCTGATGCATTTTTTTCTATCTTCAAAAGCAAGCGAGTTATTCAGGTTAACTGTATTAGGTGCCCCACCCTGTATATGTATAATAATGTTGAACGGTGAATATGAACTATTTTGTTCCATACGACTACAGGGTGTCACAGTACTGGGTACAACAGTGGGGTGGTGATTCTACATGACATAATAAATCGAAAATATGGAATAAATGTGTTTCATTTGCAGCCTCATTTTTTAACAAATCGAGTTCAAAAATTCGACGAACTGATCATATCCTGCCACTCTTACCAGTTCTACTTATTCTTACAAGGGTTATGCACGGGACTTCTCCAATTTATTTTCACCGTCCAAAAATATTATTTAACACACACTTTATATATTTTATTTGATATTTTCAATTACCAAAACAAAATCTTTTATTTTACGTTTCAGATTAACGAAACAAAAATATTTTATTTTATTATTGCGTTAACCCGATTGGTTTATTTAGCACATACAATATTGTTACATGCAGCTTCATAAAATTTTATTTGAACTGCAGAACAACGATTATTTGAAATATTAATTGAAATATTGCATCTTCACTCCAAAATTTTACCGAACCATGCTAATACAAATGGTACATTGTGTGTTCTATTTATCCCACATACACTGGGTGTAAAAAGTATTCGTACGCCCTTTAAAACAGAATAACTTTTTTATAAATATACCAAACGACCTGATTTTGTATAATCTATTAGAAGCATTGGTTTACACGAAATGATATGCAAAAAAGATTTCCCAAAAATTTACAAGGTCTCATGCGAAAATAAAAAAGACATTTTTTAAAACTTTTTTATTTGGGCCCATAATGAAAATTTAAAATATATGTTTTGTAGATTTATGTTAGTTATACACATACTGAAAGTTTCATCGAAACTGGTTGATGCAGGGAAAAAACGACACGTATCGAAAGATTTACGATTCTGTGCATTTATTTTAAGCAGAAACTGATCAAAAGTCGTAAAAAACTACGATTTTCACCTTTTTTAACCGCTTCTAGCTCGTATGTATATTAATCGATTTTTCAGCATGTGTGTAACTATAGATCTACAAAACATATATTTTAAATTTTCTTTAAGGGTCCTAATAAAAAAGTTTTAGCAAATGCCTTTTTTATTTTCGCATGTAACCTTGTAAATTATCATTTTACGAAAATCTTTTTTGCATATCATTTCGTAAACCAATGCTTCTTTCAATTTCAATCAGGTCGTTTGGTACAATTAGAAAAAAGTTATTCTATTTTAAAGGGCGCACGAATACTTATTACACCCACTGTGCATGTAAGGACAAAAGAATATATTCTTACCACATTCTATCTGTCAAATGGCATCGTTGTATCCTTTACTAGAGTATTTTCAATGAGAAATATAGAATATTATGTTCTATCAAGTATCATCGCTTATTTTGGCGCCAGTGAATCAAGTTGCGCGAGGACTTCAGGCATCTAATATTCAGTTATTTCGTCTTGGTGCTCAGTGGACAGATATCAGCATGTAGAATGTACTATATAGTATGCACGGGTAAGTTTCAAGATGGGTTTGGCTCCGTTTGCCACAATGCCGGAGAAATCTGGCCAATAAATTACATCTAGTCTGGAATTTCCTTCATTTCACAAATTCTCGGATCAACTTTGAACTCGCGTGTTAAACTGGTTGAAAGACTGGACGATCCTCCGTGCTTAATTGATGACATGCACGCGGTGATGTTGAAATTTTATTCAACACTATCATTAGATAGTAATACAAGTATACATAGATCTTGTCGACTACGGCCATAGTTTTGCTTCGATACATCTTATTATTCATAGCTATTATTGTTCTACTACTAAAATGAAAAAGTATTTTTGCGAGTAGCTTTAATATTCGAGAATAAGCTTAAAAATAAATTATTGCCCTTCAAGAATACGTTTAACATGTTATAACAATTTGCCATCCCTCAGGCAACTGATTATATCTGTTTTGTGTAATGTCAAGATACAAATTAATTGCCAACTTTCGTCTATTAAGTACATCAGATATAATCGGAATGCTATTGCAATCGATATTGATTTTTTTCTGCACGTCGAATATTGGTCACTTTTCAGTAACATTAATTTCTTTAAGGGAATCACATATTTTTACTACTTTCAGAAGTTATCAATAAATGATGGAAAACTATTATAAAGACTGTCGTAAGGGTGGGATACGTTTTGTTTGTCACCTATAAAATTTCATAGGTTGAGAATGAAGAAAAAAAAATGTATACTGTTGGAAAGGTGTAATTGTCTGCTACATTTTCGCTGGAGAAAGTACCATGATAGCGTTAACGCACAAAAAGTTGCAGCCAAGTTTCTGAAGACAATATTCTCAGCAAATAAAAAATTTTACCGTCAGACTCATAAAAATGACTTCTATATGCAAAGCAATGAAAAACATGTATGGATCCGCAATGAATAAGTAAAGACAATGTTATAAAAAACTGCATATACATTTATTGAACCACTAATTTTTTCCGGACCTTCGACTTGTCGTTGACTTATACTACTGAATTTTCGAGCTACCTCGTTTGATATCATGTTCTCCTGATACAAAAATCAATCTTCTCTGTTTTCGAAAAATTTTCGGTCGTCTAGCTTATCGTCGAATTGCACTACTGAATTTTAAAGAAACTTCGGCCATCTGGCTAGTCGTTGAGGTTCACTACTGAATTTTCGAGCTACCTCCTTTGATATCATGTTCTCCTGATACAAAAATCAATCTTCTCTGTTTTCGAAAAATTTTCGGTCGTCTAGCTTATCGTCGAATTGCACTACTGAATTTTAAAGAAACTTCGGCCATCTGGCTAGTCGTTGAGGTTCACTACTGAATTTTCGAGCTACCTCCTTTGATATCATGTTCTCCTGATACAAAAATCAATCTTCTGTGTTTTCGAAAAATTTTCGGTCGTCTAGCTTATCGTCGAGTTGCACTACTGAATTTTAAAGAAACTTCGGCCGTCTGGCTAGTCGTTGACTTATACTACTGAATTTTCGAGCTACCTCGTTTGATGTCATGTTCTCCTTATACAAAAATCAATTTTCGTTCGTCTAGCTTATCGCCGAGTTGCACTACTGAATTTTAAAGAAACTTCGGCCGTCTGGCTAGTCGTTGACTTATACTACTGAATTTTCGAGCTACCTCGTTTGATATCATGTTCTCCTGATACAAAAATCAATCTTCTGTGTTTTCGAAAAATTTTCGGTCGTCTAGCTTATCGTCGAGTTGCACTACTGAATTTTAAAGAAACTTCGGCCGTCTGTCTAGTCGTTGAGGTGCACCACTGAATTTTCGAGCTACCTCCTTTGATATCATGTTCTCCTGATACAAAAATCAATCTTCTCTGTTTTCGAAAAATTTTCGGTCGTCTAGCTTATCGTCGAATTGCACTACTGAATTTTAAAGAAACTTCGGCCGTCTGTCTAGTCGTTGAGGTGCACCACTGAATTTTCGAGCTACCTCCTTTGATATCATGTTCTCCTGATACAAAAATCAATCTTCTCTGTTTTCGAAAAATTTTCGGTCGTCTAGCTTATCGTCGAATTGCACTACTGAATTTTAAAGAAACTTCGGCCGTCTGTCTAGTCGTTGAGGTGCACCACTGAATTTTCGAGCTACCTCCTTTGATATCATGTTCTCCTGATACAAAAATCAATCTTCTCTGTTTTCGAAAAATTTTCGGTCGTCTAGCTTATCGTCGAATTGCACTACTGAATTTTAAAGAAACTTCGGCCGTCTGTCTAGTCGTTGAGGTGCACCACTGAATTTTCGAGCTACCTCCTTTGATATCATGTTCTCCTGATACAAAAATCAATCTTCTGTGTTTTCGAAAAATTTTCGGTCGTCTAGCTTATCGTCGAGTTGCACTACTGAATTTTAAAGAAACTTCGGCCGTCTGGCTAGTCGTTGACTTATACTACTGAATTTTCGAGCTACCTCGTTTGATGTCATGTTCTCCTTATACAAAAATCAATTTTCGTTCGTCTAGCTTATCGCCGAGTTGCACTACTGAATTTTAAAGAAACTTCGGCCGTCTGGCTAGTCGTTGAGGTGCACTACTGAATTTTCGAAACATTTCTGCCGTCTGGCTCGTCGTTAAGATGTACTACTGAAATTTTCTTCCACCTCCTTCGCTTTCATTTTTTTGTCCTAATACAGAATTCAATTTCCACTTTTGGAAAAATTGTCGGGATTTTTGGATTTCTAGATTCCTGTTATAATTTTCTATAATTTCTACAGTGTGGGAAATAAGAACACATTAACTCGTTCTCGAAATATTCTTTATTTACTACCATATACATTACAATTTTAAATGTGTAAATACGTAATTTTACAGTTTTAAAAAATTATTTCAATATAATATTAGAGTGTTGATACGAAAATGTAGAATGATATGAAGCGCAATGAAGATCCTAAAGATCAGGCATAAATGACTTCAAGATAGAAAAGTAATACAGAACAATGATGTTCTAAAGCAAAAATTCGGACAAATGTGTTCCAGTTGACCGATACATGATAATTAACCCGTTTTGCTACTTCAGTAATCTAACGCAGTTATCTCGAACGTGAGCCAGTAAACCATCGATTTCAATCAACAGTTTGAAAATCTGTGATAGCGTGAAATGCGCCTATTTACTTTTCCACAAGCTCTCTTTCCCGGTATTAATCGGAGCACACCATAGTTCATGTAGGATTATTTGACATCAATTCGTCCTCTCTTTTATTCACAGCCGCTGTTACTGCTGTGTGTTCACGGTAAAATTACTGTACGAGAATTTTCCACTGTATCGAAAATCATCCGAGGTGTTGGGCGAATTTACGACGGATCTATTGAATTTACGGTATCTACGGATTGCCTCCGGAACATCAATTTCCTGGTATCATACTTTATTTTGTTATCTGCTGTTTCCAATGTGGTTCAAAGTATTTCCTTTTCTTCAGACTTTTCTTTATAAAAGTTTACCGCTGTTTAACATTTGAAACAGCTGTTTTAGAAGCAATTACATCGAATTCGATTTGTTTACCACAACACATTCAAATTTTGAATCGTACTTCTGGTACTATTCTATCTTATTTATTCATTTATTTATTAGTTATTTAAGCCAGATGGTTTATTTAGAAAATACAATATTGTTACACGTAGGTTATAGTTAAAATTCTTAAGGTTATATTAAGTTCGCTCTCATTATCTGGGCATTGCCATATGACATGGGTCAGGTCTTGAAATTATGCATTATTATAGCAGTGGCAATTTTTTGTATTGTCTCTGCAATTCCGACTAATCGTAATTTCAAAAAAAAAAATTTTACGTCATGTAGTAAGCTAATTATTCTAACTTCTTATAAAGTCAAAAAGGTATTCTCAAGAAAGTATTCTCGTTTAAAGAGTGTGCGAATACTTATACATATATATATATCTGAAGCAGAGTTGTGCAGAATTACAATTGAATTACTCCAGGAATTATTATTACAAAGTAATTGAATTACATCGTAATTCAGTGATATTGTAATTTATAATTCAGATCTTCATTCAATTAAATTACAATGTAATTCGTAATTGCAATTGGAGTACAATTATAAAATACATTGTAATTAAATTACAATTAAATTCAATTGCGTAATTGAATTAGCACAACTCTGACCTGAGGTTTATTCTAGTCAAACAAAGACAACAAACATTAAAAAAAAACTATGTATAAGCAATTTTGCTAGTCCATTGAGGAAAAAGTATAAGCAAACTGTAATAATAGAATCAGATAATTTCAAATGGTGAAAAAGTAAAATTCAACTGGTTGAACTAAAAAATACTCGTCGAATTGCAAGTAGGAAGAGTGAAAAATCAACAATTTGATGTGTCCCTCACGCATCGCAGCACTCTATCAATCGAAAACCTGATCATCCATGTAAAAGCAAAATTTAAAGCAATATCGTCTACTGAAACGCTTGTTTCATAGTTTGATGAACCCTTGGATTGTGGCTTCTATCTTTCAGCCTTACACATTCCACGCTCGGACGCCTCAATTAGCAGCCTCGTTCTGTCGCTTCAAATTTCCGCTGTAAATGTTGGGCAAACGCGTGAGGTCGATGATGTGTGATCACTTGGCGGAACACACGTATTCAAAGTGACCATCTGGGTAAAAGCTTTCAACGAGCGTATGCCGATCAAATCTGGAGTTATCTTACATACAGTATTTGTTAATTACATATTGATTCGCACACATTTACAAACAACCTGACTGCGTGGATTATGTATCCAATTTAAGTACATGGTGGACTAAAACTTACTGTATCATTTAAAATAATAAATATTAACTTTTTAGCATGTGTTACAAGTTTTCCACTCCAAATTCACCCTTTTGCGAGTCAAATGCACCCTTTTTCAAATCAATTTCACCCTTCTGCAAATAAAGTATTTTTAAGTAAGTTATTTTGTAAAAAGAATCAAATCAAGTGTAAATTAATTGTTAAGAAATTCAAAATTTTATTTACTGCAAAGATGTATCAAATACTTACAAACGTAAAAGTAATTACCAATTCATTAACTTCGTAATGTATGAAAACTGTGTGTAGGTATGTATATTGATTGTAGCCAGTACTGGGCAATAACTAAATTTATTTAAATAAATAATTATTTAAATAAAAATTTAAATAATAAGTTATTTATTATTTGAGCAAGCCTAATGAATTATTTAAAATAGTACAGTTAATTGTTATTTACAAATACAATTTCAATTATTATTTGTATTGACAAATGTAAGAAAAATAAAAGACACAAGAGTATTTAAAATAACACAGTTAATTGTTATTTACAAATACAATTTCAATTATTATTTGTATTGACAAATGTAAGAAAAATAAAAGACACAAGAGAAGACCAAAAACTATTCATTTGATTTCCACCTCAATCACAAATAATAAATAATCTTTTCTTTGCAAATAAGAAATAATAATTTATTTAAATAAAAAGTTTAGTTATTATTTGCAATTAAAATCACACGTTTATTTATTATTTAAAATAATTTTGCCCAACACTGATTGTAGCCATTTTCTGATTAATAAATTAAAAAAATTAAAGCACATATGTATTTATTGAAGCATGTTGAGAATTGAGTCTTATGTTTACCTCGCAGTAATGACACCGTTCACGTGTGTGTCTAAATAAATATATAATTTAATCTAAACAAATAAATAATTAATTTTAAATATTCTTAATGGGTGAATTTGATTTGCAAAAGGTTGAATTTGATTTGCAGAAGGGTGAAATTGATTTGCAGAAGGATGAAAATGATTTGCTAAAGGGTGAAATTGATTTACAAAAAGATGAGATTGATTTGCATAAGGTTGAATTTGACTTGCTAAAGGGTGAATTTGGAGTGCAGAAACTCTAACTTTTCGCAGTTTTATTCTATGTATATGTTGAACAAAAGAATCAATGTAGTATTCTTAAATTGCATACAATACCATTTTTTATCCTTTTTCTAAAAGAGATCACTTTTGTTTCGACGTTTCCACAATTTTACATCGCTCACAAGTTAGTAAATTTGAACATACTCAAGATATTGATTATCGTGTAAGTAAAAAAGCCAACACGAGAGCCGACTCTCGAAAGCCCAGAACTTTGGTAATTCTTAAAATTACGAGATTTCCTTTGAACTACGTATCAAAGAAGTGAAAAATGTAACAAAGGACTTCGACTTTTTCAAAGAACTAAACTGGAACCTCTCCTTAAAGAATAAAAAATCGCAGGTTAACTTTTGTGAGATGGCTGTAAAAGGGAAGTCTTCCCTTCGGAGGGTTACATTGAAATGAATATGGATAGAAATTGTTTAAATTCTGTAGTCGTTCGGATTGACAAAATTCTAAGAGGACAAAAGCAACATCAGTTTTTACCTTCGTTTGATTCGTTTCAATTTCTCTATTAAATTGACAATGTTCTCACACATTTCCTCTATGTAAAATAAACGGATACTTCTTTCGAGAATAAAATTAGTAAATATTAACAGAAATTAAAAGTTATTCATTATTTTTATATTGATACAAATGAAGATAGAATAGAGATTGTTTCATTGTTGAATTCTAATCTCGCGCAACCGAAAGTATCTGATTTGGATGTTCTCTGGAAAAACAATGAGAAAAAGATTTTCCTGTTGAGAAATTACATTCCCCTCATTTCCTGTGGAATCTAGAATCACTGCCCTTTGAGACATTTCGTAGTTTGCTGCGATTAGTGCAGTACGAAGGGCGGCTAAACCGTATTAAGGAGCAAACGCGAGTAAAGAGCGCAACATTCGGGGATTACAGGCGACGAGACGTCCTTGGGCCGAAAATTTACGAGGGTGTAAGTGGAGCCTGGTTGATGGAGAATTCTAAAACGCAGTAACCCGGAAACATAACGTACCAATTAACTTGTTCGGTGAAATTCCAATTTACGTTATCCAAGATTTATTAAAATATATCAAGCTTACACGCCACGTCATCGCGCATCGGTCCTTACGTTGACGAATTACCTGCCTTAAGATTTCGCAACAGTAATTGCTCGCAATGGGATCCCTGTTCATATTTCGAATATGACTATGATACTGTTCATATTATTTCTGAGTGTTGATTAGTACCTTCCAACGTTTCGAATTCAAAGCGTTTTGGAAGAAAACTAATAGCGGAGTTCGAAAATTGCCGAGAAATTTTGACCAGGAATATAGTTGATGCATTTTCATTGTATAGTAAAAGATGTATGGACCGTTTATTTTGAAAATGGTGTAACTCCATTTTTTGTTGTTTCGAGAAAATTAAAGGTTAGCATATTAGTCAATTCAAAAATATAAATTATTTATGTTAAGTCTGGCAATGTTTCTACTAATTTATCAATGTGTAATTTGATTATATAAATTTCTTTTAGGCGAACCTAACTAAAATAATATATATTTAATGGACTTACACCATTTTCATAATTAGTCAATTGTAAAAATCATTTAATTATAAATAATGAAAAATTAAATATCACCTGAAATATATTTTGTATTAATCCAATTATATTTATAAATAATAACAAGAAATAAAATAGGAGTAGTTCTTTTATATTGGACGTTAATTATATTTATATATTGTTAATCTTAACATAAGATATTGCTATTAGTTATTCATGCTCTTTATGTGGCAGTGTTTTGAAATATTCATGATGCACAGTAGGTATATAAGGTAATAACTGCTCCATATCCTTATATTTTTCGTATGTAATAGGTCTGGCGTCGTTATACATAGGCGCCATCCCTATTCTTTCAAATTTTGGCGGTCTAAATATAAGAAATCCAAATTTTAATGTTAGGAATTTACTGGTTCAAAAATTATACATGTGTAAAGTTGAGCGATTTTAATGCTTTTTGAGCTAGGTGGAAACTCAAGCAATTCAGACAAACGTGTCCAACCCTGGTGTAATTGTTAATTCATTCTTCTGAAAACAGTTAACATATATTTCCGTTAGTAAGCCTGCTTGAAACTATTGGGTTGGCAAGAAAGTAATTTCGGTATTTTAAGGTGAAGTAAAACCGAATTTCTTTATCCAAGCGATGAACTTTAATCAATAAAATATTTTCTTATTTACTCTTTTTGGCAACAGATCATCGAACAAAAGGGAAATATCTTATTCATTAAAGTTCATTGCCTGAATAAAAAAATTGGGCTGTATTTCACCTTAAAATATCCAAATTATTATACTTTCTTGCCAACCCAATAGTTTACTATATTCGCCTACGTGACGAAATAGTTGTGAAACTAGATGTCGATATTCTTTCAAGTTTCACGCAAAGAGACAGTTTCAGCATTTTATTGGCATACTACATCAACTACAATATACAATTTCTCACTTGTGTACAATAGAATTTTGAATGTCTCATTTGCTGCCAATACGAATACATTTCCCGTGGACGTGCTTGTTCATTTTTCTAAGGTCCTCGAGTTTTACTTACACGTCACTGGCTCTTGCCTCCTTGGCGTTCCATTAAGCAGTAGATTTAACTTCAAATCAATCAATCGTGTAACCTACTTCCTTTGCTTGCCAATGCACGGTATTCAATCATCTACAAGCTATGGCTCCTCGAACGGCTTAACATGTCTTACCAAAAATGCATCAAAATAATTTGGGGATTAAAATTTCTACTTGCGCTCAAGCATCATACACGCATACATACATGCATATATGTATGTATAGTACGTATTAGTACGTGCATACAATATTTACAATGGGTGTTAAGTACTAATTTTAAGTCGGTTTTAACTGTAGTTGACGATTATTTTAGAAATGTGAAAGAAAAGAATTTTTCTGCATAAGGAAGTCATCAAAGAAAGTAATGCAGTTTCTATTCTAAGTTAAGAATATAAATGCTAACTTAACGTTTCCTTCGTCGTGACGTCATAGATTGCAACATAATTGTTAATATCGAGGACTGCCAATTTTGAAATGACAGATGCAAGAAACATTCATAGTTTTTTTAAATATACTAACAAATTTCTATGCTAAAAATGTAACATTTCCCGAAATAAATTGCTCAAAAGCTGACAGTATTTTTGTTAGATAGAGTAACAAATTTCTAAGCTACAAATGTAACATCTCCCAAAGTGAAGTGCTCAAAAACTGTGAGTTTCTTTGTTAGATAGAGCAACAAATTTCTAAGCTAAAAATGTAACATTTCCCAAAGTAAATTGCTCAAAAGCTGAGAGTATTTTTGTTAGATAGAGTAACAAATTTCTAAGGTACAAATGTAATATCTCCCGAAGTAAATTGCTCAAAAGCTGAGAGTATTTTTGTTAGATAGAGTAACAAATTTCTATGCTAAAAATGTAACATTTCCCGAAGTAAATTGCTGAAAAACTGAGAGTATTTTTGTTAGATGGAGTAACAAATTTCTAACCTAAAAATATAACATCTCCCCAAGTAAATTGTTCAAGAACTGAAAGCAACGAAAAAAAGTTATAGCTAAGAATGTTGGACGTTTAACAGAACTAAAAGAGTCGTCAAAAAATAGAGATTTTTTATTGGCAGTCACAATGCCTTTTCATCCACGTGCGAAGATAAATATGATACCGTTCTAGATGTGTCATGCAGTTATGAACTTTCCGTGGCAAACTGCGATTTAATTGATAGTCTGCGGTCTGGTTATCTAGCAATTATAATGAGCACGTGTAATTAATTTATGCTCAGGTTACGTGAGATAACGTTCACGTTGTATTTATGGATTAGGATTTACATTATTGCGTGCAGCTGAATTAATTACGTAGAAGTGGATTGTGAGTTTCCGATCAAGTTGCGGAGCAATTAAATGACACACTTAATTACCCATTGTTTAGTCGGACTGATACTATTGAGTTTAGAACAGAAGTTTCTTTCAAACTTGACAAGTTTAGGACATGATGGAAATTGGATGCTGGAATTCTAGACGATGCGACGCGACGTGCCTTTGTGGAGTTTCACCGCGTAACCACGGAAAATTTGTTGCTGGAAATTGCATTGTACACTTCCAAATCGTTCAAAATACACTTCACTGTTACAACATTGTTATTGGGTACTTGTTACCCTCTCTTGATAACATGATAATACAATTAAAATCATTTTTCTATCATCAAAAATATTTCCAGCTATTCTCTGGAGAGTGAAATTCAAAGCTTTTGCTGTCACGTACATATCAGACATGCAGCGCAGAGTTGTCGAATTTCGACCGGCTACTAGATTGAAACCAATTAACAACTCATAGTCAACTAATACCATCAATAACAGTACAAATAAGGTGAAGTGGGATAAGTGCAGAGTGGTTTTTGCAAAGTTGGATTTTAAACTGATGTATTTTCAGTCTGGTATGTAAATACTTGACGCTGTCCGTGTCAAACGCTTTGTACAGTTATTACTGGCGAATTAATATTACGTAGGATTCTAATTCTTCTTGAAAATTTTCATTTTGGTAGGATATTGTACAAAATGTAAACTACTCTGCACTTTCCCCCGAAAATGGGGCAAGAGCGTAACTTAGAGTTATAAATGCTTTCAAACCTTGTTTCATGTGCAATGGGGCAAGAGCAGAATGATTAACAAGCCTGCTATAAAATGCTTTTTATTGCATTAAATTATAATGTTTAGTTTTATAGTTGTCCATTTTTAAACAAACAAGTACTTTTTGCTGAAATATGAAAGGGGGTACAGTGATATACAAAACAAAGTTCAAAATATAAATATGGTATTTATTATTAGAAAAATTTTGTCGCTACAAAAATATAGGTGTATATTATATTATAGTACTACAAATTAATTATCATATTAATTTAATGTTATTTTCAAATAATATTAAATATTAATTTCATAGAGAATTAAATAGTGTTTAATAATAACATTAATTTATATCATGAAGATTAATCAGAATTTAGTACATAATATATTATGTGAAGATTCTGATTTTGAAAAAAACAAATTATCTACCTACTCTTCATTAAAAATTATAGTACAAAAAATTACAAAACCTTTGTTCAATTTTCTTCTGTAAGGCCTACACAAACTTATCCGCTTTGAAATCCATTATCAATGTGAAGGAGATGCAAAATACATAATTTTCTCTGATTCCACTAGCGTAATATCATGCCTAGCAAACGTTGATAACAAGGATTCAATTTATAATGCACATCAAAACACTACTATTTATTATTTCGGTTCCAGTGATTAAAAAATACGCCCAAGCAACATGTATTGTAAGCAAACAGGTGAAAGAAAAAATTTTAAAAACAAACTTCAAATTGCTAGAAGACTAGAACCGAGACAGGTACGAACCAGGGAACAATCTGCATAGTTTATTTAGAAAACAGTGAAGAAGATTCGATGGAATATTCAGGCTGCCAAAAATAGACCGACGGTGCTTGTGACAATATCCCAGAATGTTTTGATCATAATATTTTCGATCGTTGTAAATGAGTATGAGTAATTCTTACTGTGTCTGGTAGTAGAGGATACTTAATGATTTCTTAAAATCACATAACCAAAGTATAATGTTAATTTAAAATAATTATAGTAAACTTTTCGAAACATTACTTCCTCTCGTATTTTGATGTAATTGAAATATGTTGTCAAGGTCGCCATTCTGAACTACTTTTTCCTTTAGAAGTATATGGCGGGCTCTTTTTTAATTTCCGAGATATTCGCAAACAATTATTGCAAATAAATTTTGATATTTGAATTCATTTGATGAAAAATGCAATTTTTATATTCGCAAACAAATTTTGAATTACTGAATTTGTTCTTTTGGGCAGGGCCCTTTCCCTTGCACCCCCTCCCCAAAAGACCTAACACGAATCTACTCTGAAATTTAGTTGAATGGCAATGAAGAGCAACAAAGTAACCCGAGCTTTTAGTCATCGTGGATGGTTAAGTTGATCGTTTTGATTATTTCTCGATTTAAATTTAAGCGAAAGTATGAGCAGAGAGTTTGTGTTAAATTTTCCAGGGACGGGGTGCAGGGAGAGGGCTGTGCCCCTCCCGTGAAGAACAAATTTGTTTATTGAAAATACCTAAATTTATAATAACCTTTATAATAATTATTCTAATCACTCTTCAATTATCAGGAAAATCTTGAGTGTTCAACACTATGAGTACTCCCGCTCCATATTACAGTAAAAGCTCCTTCGTTGTCCGAAGGCCGGGGGTTTGAGCGGACAACGACCGTGCTCGGACACTATTTTTGATTTATGACTGCGTCTTTAGTGAAACGGCTAGTTAAATGACAAAAAAAAGCATTCGCAGTCAAAAGCAGTCAATTGTCTGGCTTTAAAAAACTCCTTATTTCCTTGCCATATTCCTTTCCTATTGTTCTCCGTTCTGCGCGGGTCTAGACAGTCCTGGGACACATATGGCGACCAGATCCACGCAGGCCTAATCCTCTCGTTGACAGGCAGTGGAGTGGGTAGGCACTGGACAACGATCGTGCCCACGATTCAGGACAACGAAGGAGCGATTACTGTATTTTCATATTTTATTTTTAAATAATTGCAACAACAGCGTGCAGCTGAATTTAGTTATAGAAATGAGATGGGAAATTAATTTAATGAATTCTCTCATGAAACAATAGCCATTGTCCGAATTAGTTTTCCGTCATTCGTGGCTTAATAGTGACGCTTACTTTTAAGAGGGAAAAGCATCAGGTGGAAACGGGATGACATTTCCCTTTCCAATTTCAAATTATTTCATATTCAGAGGTTGCTCGTATGATATTCAACCGCGAGACATTAGCATGTAAAGGGTGTACCAAGGAAGGAAAAGTGGAGTAGGGTGAGTTCGGTAGTCGGCTGCTGCTCGTGGGTAGGCGGTGCACCAGTGGCAGCCATTCCACTGCACAGTAATACCATTAGAAAGGAGGATGAGGCTGGCTGGTTATTTCAGTACATTTATTTGACCAGCCGTCAGCCGGCCATGTTACGGGAAAGTTTTTTTTTGCAACGAACACTTGCAAATGCGTTACTATTAACTAGGAATTAAACGTTCAATTTTTTGCCGATTTTCAATTGATTAATGAACCATTCATTTTCTTTTTATATGCCACGCTGCGAAGTAAGTATTTGAATAATGAAACGAACAATTTGTCAATATCGTGAGATATAATGCTTGTATCATGATTAACCTTTTCTGGTCTTACGTCAAATCAGAGTCAACATTGATTTTTGCACAAACAGTTGCTTATTTTATTTTATTTATGTACAGGGCGTATAAAAAGTAATGGTCATCCGTTCTAGAGCTGAATCTATACCTCTGGATCGATGGACATTTGTAAGAGAAATTCGCCTCAAAATTGTGTACCATATAAGGTTTTCTTTCATATTTTGCAACGTCAAATTTATTATCTGAATGGGCAGGGAGACTATCTAGTTAGTATTACTTATTACTTATTATTAGTTAGTATTATTTATTATTTAGTATTAATATTATTATTATTATTAGTAGTAGTAGTATTACTATTACTTATTATTACATAGTTAGTATTACTTGTTTCCCTGTCTTCATTTTAGCTTTGCGACATACTTTATAGAGTATAAATATAATTTTTAATTTTAATCTTCTGTAATGATGTGGATCATAAGGGCCCGGAAACCATGAGTGTAACAATTCTGATCAAAACATGTAGACTACGTATTTTGCAATATAAAACGACGAGAAGAGGATCCAATTATTTATTATACACATCGACAAAAAATAATTGTCGAACATCTTCGACGCTCTGACTTGTCATTGAGTTGCACTACTTAATTTCGGGCCATCTCATATTCCCCTAATACAAAAGTCAATTTTCGAGGAAATTATTCAAACACCACGAAATTCTGTGTCTGAATATAAATTTGATATAATACCTCATACAATACTTAAATGTTTAGTAATTGATTAGATACCAACATATTTAAAAACAATATTTTGAATAATGACACAGCAATTTTTAGTGGTGACTCTGATTCACCACTCGAGTGCTAAGGGAATGTAATGTATGTGTGTAAAAGGCCGTGGCAATTATGTTTCGTATTAAGAAAAACTGTCTTATGCCATCTCATATTCCCCTAATACAAAAGTCAATTTTCGAGGAAATTATTCAAAAACCACGAAAATTGAGTTTTTTTATTAGAAGAACATGATATCGAAGGAGGTGGCACGAAATTCAGTAGTGCAACTCAACGACAAGTTGGGCGGTCGAAAATTTTAGAATTTTCACTATTTTCGCAACTCCAAATCACTAGTAGAATTCAAAGACAACTCAGCCACAATCTTTACATTTCTGAAATTTCGCCAACTTAATAGTAGGGTGGGGGTTTAGATAAATAGTCCATGATATTGGTATTTATATAGATAGATTATTTTTAAATATTGTGCAAATGTAACACAATATGTAATAATATGTTTTAATACGTTATCAAATGAAGGAAAACAAACTTATTCATAAAAATTATTTAAATAAAAATTAATTTTTTTAAAATACCACGTTTTTAAAACGGACTAAAAAGTATAAAATAATTTAAATAAAAATAATTTTTCCTAGCCCCATACAGGTTCCTAACCCCATACCGATTGTGAATTTTGAATAGCCATGAACGAAAAACGTGGGGTGCATGCAATAGATAATTGATGCATGAATAGTTCACCCAAGTCACTAATAATTTAACAAATAATAAAACTGGATCGAGAATCCAGAAACTGTTCAGACAGATCGTCCGGCCCTTCGAAAAGTAACAGTTTGAAAGAACTGATCTGATTTTGACGAAGCTGCCAGCCGCGTCGCAGTCCGAATGGAGATTTCAGAATTTATGATTTTCATTTCTTGGCTCGCGTCGGACGTGTTACTCGCTGCGTACGTGACGGAAATATTTAAGAAGTCGAAAGGTGGTTACGTTTGTGTTTTAAGAGGAGCACGCTTTAGTTCCACTCTCCATGTAATCTGTACCAGCTCAGATGTAAGCGCCTGGTTGTAACACATGGTACCGCAGCCAGATTTCATATTGCGAAGAAGGTGCCCCTCGCAGCCCTGCTATGCATTTTACAATTTCCTTTTATTTTGCCTTCCTCTTCCTCCACTATCAAAGGTAGCGTGTTGAAATTCTAAATACGAAAATTAATAATATGTTCCCAGCATTGTTTCTCGAATACTAAACCAGAATAAACATTTTCATTTAATAAACATACCGTGTTAATGGATTTCTGTGAACTGAATATGAATTCGTGCATTTTTCTTAACTCTCTTGTGCAATATTATATGAACAATATTAAGTGGACATCCTTTAACAACTAATAACTAGACTGCGGATCTTTATGTATTTATAGCAAAATTGAGAAGACCAAATTCAAAATGTCTGAAAAATTTTGCATTTGCAAATAAGTTCTTTCCCCTTTTTTTCCAAATTCAAATTTTACGTACATAAAGTGTAATAATATCTTGTCTGGTGACTCCCAATCTTTTTGCCAATTCTTCTTGCGTCTGGGTCGGATTTTCGTTGAGCAATTCCTCTAACTGACCGTCATCAAACTTTCTCGGTGCACCTGAACGATCGTCGTCTTCCAAATAAAAATTTCCGACTTTAAATCTTTCGTATCACTTTTTGCATGTTCTGTAAGGTGCAACGTTCTCTCCCAGTGCCGCACAAACCATTTCAGTAACTTCAACAGCTGATTTCCTAAGCTGGAATGTAAAGAGTAAGCAGTGACGCTAATGATGCTTCCCGCACGCCATATTGCTTGAAATTGTTGCATAGGACTCGAAACTCTTAGAGGCCTCATCACGACTTCTTAAAACTAAAAGAACGCTCTTTCAGATTGCACCAAAATCTGGAAGTAATTCGAATTCAGTCAAAAGTTATGATCGTAGAAAAAAAGGGAAGGAACTTATTTGCACACCTAATATGATTTCTCCTCTATCAACTTCTCAAAAAACTTCAAATCGTATGGTCCAGTATCAAAAAGGTTATCGTCTTTTTAAGAGTGTCCGAATATTAGTGGGAGTCACTGTACGTATTTGTACTTTAAGAGGTTGAAATGAGAAATAGTTACTTAGAAAGAAGCAAATACAGAATCTAGCAATAGGTATTGAAGGTTTTGTGAGTGTTGTGTTCGGAGTACCAACATAGGATTGGGGAAAATGTGGTGCGTAAGAAGTTCAATACGTAATGCAGCTTTAGTAGCTATGAATTCTTGGTTCGTGCAGCAACATATTTTCTGCGTTACAGTGTTCGTTCAAACAGGGTCCATAAGGGAAGTTCATCGCCAATTTCGATATGAATACATACGAGTATCTATGATATTCCCAGGCGTAATAAGATTCCTTCACGGAACAGAATTCTACCATAATGTGAAAGTTAGAATAGGGCACACTTGTCTAATGTAATTAAAAAAAATAAATGTATGTATGTCTTTGTAATACCTGTATTTCAATTACTATCATAAGCCAATCATCACACATTAAAATCCGGCAATTAATAATTAGCCGACTGCATAAGAGATATTATTATTATTATATACGGACCGAGGTCCTTTTATACATGGGTTTACAGACGTTTTGTATAACTGATAAAAACAAATAGAAAATAACAAAAATATACAAAAAGAACATAGAAAAAAAAGAAGCGGAAAAAAAATTTCTTAACCTAAAATTTTTATATTCGATGGGACAAGCGCAGAACTCCACAAATACAGGTACGATATTAGCGAATAATCTCGCGTAATTTTGTTTTGAATGCCTGTAGCGTGCCATTAAAAAAATCAATATTATTGTAAAGTGTATTTGATCTCGCAATAATCCGATTTATAGGATTCATTACTCCATATGAGGATTTCGATTGCGTTGTTTGAAATCCTGCTCTCATTCTCAGAACACGTTCAGGTACATAAAGATTAATTTGCCTAAGGAGAGCTGAACAATCTATATTATTATTCAACAAATTAAAAATGAAGCATTGGTCGGATATTATTCTTCGATCAGATAATGTTTCCAGGTCTATATTTAATATTTTAGAGTAATCATGATCAAAGATTGACATAGGATTGTTTGTCTTATATGCACAAAACCTAAGAAAATGCTGCACTCTCTCCAGCATGATTTCATACTTAACGCTTAAGATATGAAAAATTAAAATGAATATAAATTCTATTAACAGAATTTTGACAAAATAATATTCTTCTGTTAAAAAATATGCTTTTGGATAAGTATAACATATTTCCTCCTGTACGTACGTCATAACTAGACTACAGAGTTTATGCATTCATGACACAAATGGGTAGGTACAATTTAAAATAGTATAAAAGTAGAAAGAATTTATGAACATCAATCCATTGTTACTCGGAGCTGTTTTAACTCTAAAATTAAACATTTCTTCCTAGCTAGAATAATTCTATTCTACATATCTGATTTTTTTCATTTTATGGATATGAAATTGTTATAATATCTCATACAATTTAGTAATTGGTTAGATTCCAACATATTTAACATTCGTAGCACAAAATTCGTAGGTGTTTTATCCCTTTGCACTCGGGGAGCTACTTTAACTCAAAAATTAAACATATCTTCCGACCCAGAATAATCCCATTCTATATTAATTTTATTCTGTGTCTGAATATAAATTTGATATAATACCTCATACAATACTTAAATGTTTAGTAATTGATTAGATACCAACATATTTAAAAACAATATTTTGAATAATGACACAGCAATTTTTAGTGGTGACTCATAGCTCATTCAATAACTAAATGTTTAGTAATTGATATTGATTAGATATAATTAAATTTAAAAACAATATTTTGAATAATGACACAGCAATTTTTAGTGGTGACTCTGATTCACCACTCGAGTGCTAAGGGAATGTAATGTATGTGTGTAAAAGGCCGTGGCAATTATGTTTCGTATTAAGAAAAACTGTCTTATCCGAATCACTAATTAATGCAGTTCACATGTTGCTGCTGACAAGAGATATCACTTAAGTGGAACACACTAATTTTAATGAAATATGCATGTTATATGTTAATGGCAAGTATGTATACATAAACTCCGGCACTGGATACACTCCTTGGGTAACATATACATATATTGCCGAAATTCAACCTGCAAATGATTTTCAAATGGAAAAACATTGTATGACTCCAATAACGAAAATTAGAAAGACTGTAACACGTTCCGTGCCGCGTGGGGCGTATGCGCCACTTCATGCGAACTTTCCGTTCTGGCCGATTGGAATTCTCAGTGAAAAACGAACCATATGTGTTTGTTAAAATAATTCCTTAAAAATTTAATTTATTGCTTTGTTGTTTAATGCATATTAAACTCTACACTCTTCTCATGATAATTATGTTTTTCTACTATTGAAAAATTGTAAGGCATACGTCAAAAGCAAGTTTATTTAATCTTAAAATTTAATCAACGATTGACGAATAAATTTCTACTTCAACCGTTAATCGCAATTAACAATTAATCTCCTAGTTTAGTCGTTAATTGCGGTTAACGATTAAACACTTATTAATCGTTAATTGGGAATAACGGTTAAATTTCTACTTTAGTTGTTAATTGCGATTAAAGATTACATTCCTTTCAATTGTATGTGTATTGTCGTTTGGTCTATAATACAAAAATACAAACTCTGTTTACGTGCTTTTATGTTCTTTTTTCGATGATTTCTTTTTGTAATCAACGATTGACGATCAACTTGATCAATCGATTGAATCAATCTCCGATTTTTCGATGATTTCTTTTTTAATCGTACACATTAATCAATCAATCTTGATTAAAATTATAATCGATTAATGCCCAACTCCGGTATACGCTCCACGCGGCCTGAACGGAAAGTATCCAAAAATGTCACGGGAACGTGTTAATAAGCAATAATATGAAAACAATTATTCACTTGTCGTCGTCTTCTCGCTTGTTGTCGTAAACACTGTAATATTATGTATGTACACTGCGCTCTTGTTTAGTCGTTGGGAGTTAAAATTTTCCGCTGCTTGCAACAATTGCTTGTGTAAAGGATGTTCGTTGTAAGGCCTTCATGCTCGTGTGACCAAAAATCATTAAACCTTAACACGTTTGCTGCGTGACCTGACTTCCAATTTCTTTCCCCATGTGCTAACGTATCAAATAATATCCCGGCTTCTCAAAAACTCATACCCTGATCAAATATTATACCTACTATTGGCTTACACGTCGTACATTAGTGGAGAACGTATATTTTCTTATAACGTCACAGAACTGAGCAAATAACTTGCAGCTTGAAAATTATAATTTAAATTATATGTATAAGATGCAGCGTGACATTATACATATACTCGTATAATGTATTTTCGTATAACTATTGAACGGATAAATATACACGGTGTCCCAAAATTCCTTCAACAGCCGGAAATGGGAGGTTCCTGAGATCATTTGAAGCAACATTTTCCTTTGCAAAAATGTTATCCGCGGCTTTGTTTGTTTTTCGTTAATAACTCCTAAACAAAGCCGCGGATAACATTTTTGCAAAGGAAAATGTTGCTTCAAATGATCTCAGGAACCTCCCATTTCCGGCTGTTGAAGGAATTTTGAGACACCCTGTATAATATACAGTAGGCCCACGAAAGTATTCGGACGGCCTTTAAAACAGAATAACTATTTTATAATTGTACCAAACGATCTGTTTTTTTATAATCAATTAGAAGCATTGGTTTATGAAATGATATGCAAAAAAGATTTTCCAAAAATGATAATTTACAAGATTACATGCAAGAATAAAAATGTCATTTTTTAAAACTGTTTTTATTTGGGCCCTTAATGAAAATTTAAAATATATGTTTTGTAGATTTTACCAGTTCTCAACTTTCTTGTTTATCGATTCTATTTAATTATTTACAGGCCGAACGTCGCCCATAAAATATGATCATAAAAATTATCACTAGACTCCGGACGTTTACGCAAAATAAAAAGTTTCTATCTGATTTGCAACAAACTGGAGTGAAGTAGACACTTCAAGAAGGAAACTTAAAATAATAACAGTATTTTTAAATTCTTCTGTTTTTACTGTTTTAAATTACACCTACTCAGTTTTGTCATAAATGCATAAAATCTGCTGTTTACTTATTAGAGACGGTTTAATTCTAGTAAATTTCTTCGGACTAATTACTCCTTGACAGTCTGTGTTCGTGAATGCAACCGGTACTTAATAATTGCAATTAGTTCGGCTTTCAGGTAGAATTTCTTTCCCTCTATGACAACGTAAAACAGAGAGCAGTAACGAACCGAACGTGCCGGATTAGAATTGCGGACGTTAGGTTGTCTCGTCGAAGTTGTTTCTTCCCCAGGGCAAAGACCGGATCCTTTACCTTGGCGCAACGTCGATGAATTGAGTCGGGTTGGCACTCTATGGACGATCGATCCCACCTTTGGTGACTGAACACCAAAGGTAGCTTCGGAACTACAGTTCACGACAAAAAGTTCGACTCACGATCTTCGTGTACTTTATACTTTCTATCTATTACTTAAAACGCATTACGTACACTGTTCACCGTTACTTCCATAACCAGGATAACTGTACCGATTACTGCGGTATCATGCTTCGGTCGTACTTTAATTTAATATTACTCCTAATTTATAATGCAATAATAATATGTGTAAACATTTTATGGAAGAATGTGTTCCGAGTACAAAAAAAATTGGTGGACCTCAATATCTATTACAATATATGAAAATATTAAAAAATAAGATCGATAACATTTTATACGTATTACTGCGGACGGAAAAGAGCCATGTACCAATTATTGCGAATTAGAATTCGAAATATACTAGCGTACGGAAACAAACTACGTATCTAGGCATTAATTTGAATAAATTCGAAGTACAGTACAAATAATTTTTGATTTATTACATTTTAAATGAATAAACCTTTTAGCAATTTTAACACCGTAGTTTTTGAGTAATATTTATTGTCTTTAGTTTGAAGCTGTTTTAAATTAAGAGTATTGTGAATGTACAACATTTTACAATGGTGTTTACAATGTAAACGCCTTTGTGTATCTCAATTCTTTTTCCTTTTTATTCCTCAAAGTCTCCATTCTTTCTAGATCTTTCTTATCCAAAGAAGAAAGAAAATTGTTTCGATAATATCTCGTTAACTATTAGATTTAGAACATATGAAGGTCAACACTTTTATACTCAAAATTTGATACTCTATCGATCTATGGTATACAAAATAGGACATTCCATTTAAAAAAGTGAAGGTGACCTTCATATCTCTAAAAAAAATCACATAAAAACAAAAATTTGTTTGGTATCGTATGAGCCCCATTTTACCGTTCAACTTTGTCCTTTGGACATTTGACGTATCTTTAAAAACAACAAAGAGATTTCCTGTATATGATTTTTTAATTTTATGGATATGAAATTGATATAATATCTCGTACAATAATTTATTAACTAATTAGATACCAACATATTTACTAATGTAAATAACATTTAAAATAATGGTGCAGCAGTTTTTAGTGGAGACTCTCTGAGTCACCTTTCAAGTGATAAGGGCTAATATAAAAAATACAATGATAATATTGTATTTATGACGTAATCAGACATTCATGGATGATTCACACCCCGATAAAACGCATTCATTCTTTCTGAAATAATAATACTAGCGAACATCACATCGTTACAGTTGTTTAAATGAAAAGAATTCTTTTTTCAATTTCATTTCTTCATTACAGGGTTTAAATTCTACGTTATCCTGACGAACTTCCATTCGTTCGATGTGTGTTTTGTAGGTGTCAATGTACGAACCAGTTTTTTGTCACAGATTGTACGACGAACCGGCGAGTCCGTCCTTAGGGACAAGACAATTACCGCAAAGTAATTGATGGAGTTGTAGGAATCAATGGTCGCCCGGAAAGATGTTGAAACGACGAGTGAAATTCAGCTTCGGTGACTCGGGAAACTGCTATCACCGTAACTTTCAATCAATCAACGTTGATTACTTGGAGCGTTGGTCGGTTTGACAAATGAAATTACGTTTCCTGTGATTTTTGTGAAATATTCGTGGCATCGAGACACGTCAGAGATTTTGATTAAATTAATGGAACAAACGATGAAAGGAAGCGTTGCGTTGAACAAGTTTCATTTCATCGAACCATATTTTTAAGAACTGCCCGTTCTCATTAACGCTTGCATTTCGACAGAGATTTAATTTATTTATTCAATTGTAACACGTTCATTCCACTCGATAATTTAATATGCAACGAATTTATTACAGTTCGTATTTTATTAAATAAATACTTATAATTAGAAGGTTTTTACGTATATTTACAAGTATTGTGTACTCGGTTTTTTATTTGCACGACAATTCGTCTTCGTTGCTTCGTTAATTCTATTTAATTTTACAGTTTAATAAATCATTTTATCAGTTCCTGTACGAATAATACATATGTCAGTGCTTTCAACCAATCATTTTTCATTCTTCGTTAACTTTTAAATCTTCTCTTGTTACTACTCCCACCTACTTTTGAATTCCACCATCCTTTTTCTCGTGATAAAACTCGATGTGCCATTTTCTGCACTGTTGTTCAGGTGATAGCTTTTTCATCCCGTTTTGTTAAGCTGCTGCTAGGCACTCTCATTTTCTCTCTTCAATTTGTAGGTACAATTGAACGTCTTTTATAGAAAGCCAAATCGATATCCCAGATCCCGTAAAAACGTAAACGTAAATGGACCTCGTACCTGATCTCGTGCTCCAATAAAAAATAAGATGGGATACGGAAAGATTTTCTGGATCTCTTGAAACGGGCTTCCTTAAAAGTGTCCCTATATACCAATAACATTCAGAACATTTAAACGCAGTTCGGAATGGTTGCATTTCTTGTGCTATGTACTATTTCACGTTTCAACGAAACATTTATGCTACATTTGATCGAGGAACTCGCAAAATAAAAATCGAAATCATAGAATTCTACTATACTCGAAAAAAAGAAGTAGTTATTTGATGTTTTGATATTTAGTGGGTTCTTATTCTAATGAACACATTATGTTTTCTTACAATTAGCTTAGAATTAACGAAATTAAATACACTAGTGGTTGATATTTGTGGGTCTGTAAAAGATAATAAGCACCGTTCATTGGTTAAGACAAACAAAACAATGTTTAGATATACTGGTGTGCATAAAAAAAATTTTGAACATCATAATAAATGTATGGCTACTAGTTCGAAATACTTTTATATTGATTTGTGTGAAGCATGGTAGATGTGGAGGAATTTTCTTGAAAAATACACAAATCAAGATACTCTAAATGAGTCGACGCTTCACAAAAATTATTTGGACGAATGCTACAATTTAGCTATTGAAAACATTCGGAAAGGTACTGATAACAATGATGTCTGGATGTCCGTGGATGAAACAACGAATTTAACCGGTCGATATATTGAAAATTTAATAGTAGGCGAACTTAGTGAAAATGAAAAAACGCAACCTCATTTGCTAGCTTGCAAACAATAAGATTTAACCGATAAGATTTTGCAAGCGATAATGTAGAGAGAGATTGATTGAATTTTTAAATCTCGAAGCCCGATTGTGGATAGGACATAGTAGAAAAGAGATAGAGAACAGAAAATATATAAAAAAAGCTTTTTAGAAACCACGCTTATATTAAAATGCACCAAAAAGGAGAAAATAATTTTTTTCCTGATTCTCCATAAGATACCGAATCCAGTTAAATGGTTAATAATATTTTTCCCCAAAAAATTTAAAGCAATTAGTTCAAAATTTCTTCTGTTATAAAATTAATGTCGAAATAGATAGAAAAATTTAAATAAAATCATGACATTAGAGTGTCTATAAATAAAAGCGTGGAGCGCGTACGAAGATTACGTCAATATAGTTTAGCGCTCCACGCTTTTATTTGTAGTCACTAATGTCATGATTTTATTTAAAATATTAAATTTTTCTGTCTGTTCCGACACTAATTTTATAACAGAAGAAATTTTGAACTAATTACTTAAAATTTTGGGGAAAAATATTATTAATCGTTTAACTGGATTCGGTATTCTATGGAGAACCAGGAAAAAAATTATTTTCTCGTTTTTAGTGCATTTTAATATAAGCGGGGTTTTAAAAGTTTTCTTTTATATATTTTATTTTCTACTTTTATTGTCATCGGAAGCAAGTGTGTATACAAAATTTCAGCAAGATTGGACTATGGGAAGAAGTTTAAAATTCGATTGCAAGATTTTTGACGCATACAACAACAACAACTCGGCAAGTTAATATAAGCGTGGTAAAAAAAAAACGCGCCGATTACTTGTAGACGGATCCGTTTATTTTGACGGTGAGAACTATACTGAATGGAGAAAGAGAGAGAGAGAGAGAACATACAATAGATAGATCGACATATACATTTAAATAGAGCGAGTTCAGGTGACGAGCAAACATAACACATGAAGAGTACAGCGCGAAATACAAAATAGAAAAAACTATTGTCACGTATTGTAGTTTAAATTACAACAAATAAATCTTTTGCATATATTTTACATATTTCCACGTATTATATCTGCATAAAGATCCGCTGTCTAGTGATGAACCAAAGCTATTAGCGAAGCAGATCATCGAGAAACATTTCGAGAGGTTGCGAAAGAGTTAAAAATTGATTATCAAGCAGCCATTCGACGTTTAGAAAAATTAGAAACAAAGCAAAATGTGTAGCTTTAACATTCAAGAACAAACACCGCAATTATTTTTGCATCAACTTAACATTATCATCTACTGAAAATGATTCTATTATTTGAGTATTGAAGTGTTAACCTATTGCCTTGAAACATCACACATCCAGATATAGTACAAGAAGAAAGAAACGATGCAAAAACGAGAACTTCAAACCAATCAATACTGGTGATGGAGATTTCGTGTCAATGTCAAACTGCATGAATTGACTACAGTAAAAGCACAGATTTTTATTTTTAAAACTTCTGTTCTAGTGCAATGGCAATGGAAATTGTAAACTGTTTTCTTACATTTATACGAAAATTTCGTTTTTTTTTTAAAAAAAACACGTTTATAATTCCTACAGCGACTGCATTAATTTCTCCTCGAATGTACAATGTACAGCGCCAATCCAAAATTGTGATACAAACTGCGAAAAGGTGATCACACATGAAAAAATCCGTTGCAAATACACGATGAACATTTTTTCCAACTGTACATATATACTTACACCGATTCCAAAAACGTGATATGCGAGCATTTATTTAAACCGAAGCGACAGAATCGATAACGGGTTATTTGGCTCGAATGGAAATAGTGGAAATACATAGTTAAATAATCTGGAACGAATTTTTTTGTACCAGGTCGTATTCTCTCGGGATGTAACAAAATACGGGGGTGTATTAGAAATATGTACAAACGGGATTTTTTCGGAATTTCATGTATAAAGAAACTCCTGTGATTAAACAGGGACTAGTTAAAAACGCGTGTATTACACATTTTTTAAAGTTTAATTTTCTTGAAAACGGGGTTGCGAATGAAAAAATTCCCCGGTTGTGTTGTAATTAGACAGCGGATCTTTATGCGAAATAAAAATTTTCTTTCTTAATTTAATAGGTTGGAAATAGTAAAACAATATTTTTCAATTTTTCTAAGGTCTTGCTGTTTTAAATTATACATACTCTTTTTTGCCATAAATGCATAATAGAAATTTATTTTCATTTCCAATATGTTTAATAGATTAAAAATAATGTAATAGTATTTTTCAATTTTTCGAATGGTCTTGCTGTTTTAATTTACAGCTACTCATTTTTGCCATAAATGCATAAAATCTGCTCCCTAGTTATAATTAGACAGCGGATCTTTATGCAAAATAAAAATTTTCTACCTGAATTGCAACAAACTGGAGTGAGGTAGAAATTTATTTTCTTCGTTAATATGCTTAACAGGTTGAAAATAATATAACAATATTTTTAAAGTCTTTTAATGTTTTCACTGTTTCAAACCACGCGCTCTCTAGTTATAATATAAAGAATTATCTGGGAAAACTACAGCATTATGGAAAGTAATAATTAGTAAAGCGAAATAATGCTTCAGAAAATTGTAGACTTAAATAATTTCCAAGATTCTGTTATATTATAACCGATTAATTATTTTGTACGAACTCACTTTGTCATCAGTTCGAGGATCATTTAATCTTCTTTAAGTAATGCTGTACTTTGTTCGAAGTGATTATTGAACGTCTCCAGCAATTTTTCTGGAATCGTTCCGACCTTCAATCCCCTGCTCCAAAAGTTTCCAGGGAATTTATCGCTACTGCGTTCTTTGCGCTACTTCCCAATGCCTTAAGTGTAGCCCGCTTGACGAAGTTTTTCTTCGGTTTCCAAAGACCATTAAAACGTAATTTAGGTTGCCCGTTGGGAATTCAGAATTTATAACTCGTCTAGAAGACATTCTTCGAAGAAATCATATTAGTATCTTGGTCAAATGTTCGCGGAGCAACTACGAAACAGATCAAGGTGATCGATTTCGGACTTTTTTATTTTACAATTGCCGAAATTTTAAACTTCATGCGTGCTTTAGTTTGTCTGTATACACTAGAGTGGCACTTATTTATTCCTTGACGAAAACTTCTTTCGAAATATCTTTTACGCCCCCCACCCCGTCCTAGGATTGTTCGAATTAATAAAAAATTAACTGTGCAAAGTTTGAGTTCGATCGGATAACAGGAAAACAAGCCCTGGGGCTCTTAAACATTAAAATAATTAATTAAACGCTCAAAAAATCGTTTTCTCGAATATCTTTTAAATCTTCTAAATTATTGATCGCATCGAAAAATAGGTTAGACAAAACCTGAAGAGCTGGACAGGCTGTGTATTACTTTTCTTCGTATACCAAACGGTTTTCACAAAAATTAAGAAAATTAACTAAAATCGAAAACTTTTTCTCAAATTTGAAAACTGAAGAGTGTTTTCACTATCATTTATCAACGAACATTATCGAAAAATGTGCATTTCGTTTTAACTCGCGGAACTTACTTTTTTTTAAATTGCATATACTATTTTGCAGGAAATTACATATATTCGTGTGTAGGTATGTTACAATAGAAATTAAAGATGAATAAGCACATTCTTACAGTTTTCATAAACTATTATAAACCAGTTATTTTTCGCGTTTGGTAGTTGTACCATTATTATGGTAAAAATTTAATTTTGGTTAGTGAACTATTTCAGATGCTCTTGGCTACATCATAAACTCATAATAGTGACGCGCGGGAAAACATTTCATACAACCTCTCACGAACTATTTGCAACTGTTCTAAATAGTTTCTGGAGCCGTGTACAAACTTACACTGAAATTCGCCATCACCCAATTTGAATCTAATTTCGAACAACTCGTATTATACGCATTTTTCTTGTAAAGTAATAATTGAAATATCTTTATCTTTGTATGTAACAGTAGGGGAAGTCGGGGTATTGTGAGCCACGGGGAATCGTGAGCCAGCGCCATTTCTTTTTTACTGGTAAATAATGACAGCTGCGAACAACTGTTTTTGAGTTGTCTCCTAATAAGGTAATATTTCCACGATCAGTTGAAGTACGCACCCGCATCATTACTTTGCTCTGTTAGCAATACAAATTCGCTGCGCTCGAAGTATTATTTTCATTTCATGTTTGGTCTATTATTGTTACATTTTTCTGTGGATCTAAGCAGGTAACTGTTTATAATACTCGTGTGACTTCAAGCTTACGAAATAAATAAAGAAATTTGAATTAGGTGAGGTTTGTGTTATTTGTTTGTGGCCAAGTTGTAAAAATAAGGGTTCGGGGAATTATGAGCCACTTTTCTCGGGGAATTGTGAGCCACTCGATTTTTGACATTTAACGAGCTAACCTCACGTGTTTGATGTTTCTCAATGATTGTTTATGCAATATTCGAGCACGAGAAGGATGAACCGCCAAAACACCATTCATTGCAACGTCTGCAATCGTGCCATCCACTTGGAATGCGCCGGAATGACCGCAAGAAATTGGACTTGTGAGCTTTGCATTTCAGATTAATTGTGGTTATTTTTAACTTTTTTTCTTAATATTAAAAAATTATTTTGTTATTCAGATACATGAATAAACATTTCATAACAGAAATTGTAATTTTTATTTGATTTTGAAAGTGGCTCACGATTCCCCGAGATTTTCCAAATTCAAGAAAATGCAAATTTTTTGTAAAAGTAAAATCATCTAATTTGCAAATATTCGATTAAACTATTGTGTCTAAAAGAAAGGTAAATCTTCATATTACAACATTTAGCGTTCAAATTTGATGAAAAACTTAATTTAATAGCAGTTTTTTGGCAATAAAAAAAAGTGGCTCACAATACCCCGACTTCCCCTAAACATTTAAATTCCTTAAGTAACCAAGCCAGGATTGACAGATGTGAGAAAAGTCATTTTACCGGTCTTTTCCATCTTCATCCACTATAAAAGCTGTAACTACATGATTCATGTCCATGATTGTATTTAACCACATATTTTTATTAGATTCCTAATCGATGTTTATCGAATGTATATTGCTTCTAAAAAGTCCATGACATTCGAAAACGATGAAATTAATGAGATTTATTAAAAAATTGTGATTTGAACACGCATTGAAAAATCTACATTCTATGAATCGTATTCGTCACTTATGATTAACTGTTATCTTTTAAATTTTCTTAGTCGATGGTCTTTCAAACGAATAATTTCAATGTTTCTATTGACATTAATGTTATTAATCGGTATCCTGTTCATCAAGTTTTCACTGTATTTATGATGTCGTTTGTCCTTAATAAACATCTGAAGGGGAAGTTCGATAAATACATATTCACGTAACCTATATTCAAAATTAATCCAATTGGTACGGCTGTTCGTTTATGTTACCATTTTCTCACAACATGTATAAACACCGAATGTTACTCGACTTGTAAAATTATGCAAATGATAATATACTGTTGTGATTATCAGACTACGGATCAATTTTCATCTTGAATTGAAAAACAGGAGTTAAAAAGAGGGTTAAAAAAAGAAAAAGGAAGTATAAAAATATTACTACGTACTGTAAATTCATTTAATATTCGTGAAATTTATTTTCAAATTGAGAATTTTATAAAATACAATAATAGTGAATAAAAAACTAGATGATATTGATTTCTTAACCCTAACAATAAGACAAACAGATTGATATGTCAGCACACCTTTTTGTTGGTTCGGTGTACGATAGCAGTCAGAGACTTTAAAGACTGAAAATATATAGGGAAAGGTGTCATAAACTGGCAATCGATTGATTCAGGAAGGCAGCACTCTCGTAAATACGAGAAATTGATCGTCAACTCGGATGGTTTAGTGAAATTGCTGCAAAAGGAACTTTTGGAACTACGTCGTTTATTTTAGTACGTTTTTTTATCATCTTTACATTTTCGCGGAAACTATGTTGTTTTTCATAAATTTCAAACAAAATAAAAATTTAAATGTAAACAACTTTCTTCTGAGAAAAAGGAAAGCGATATAAGCTGCGCTTCAACAACTTTCAAATAAAAATTGATTATATTTTATACATAAAACCTTACTTTCGTAACTGTTCGAAACATACATGAAGTCAATACATAAAAGGATGATAGAAAAAATAATTTTCAGTTATTTTTTCGAGTGTATCAGTAAAAAACGGTTTCGTAAATTTTTAATTTCCATTATTGTAGATACATGCCTAAGAAAGAAATCATAATTCAACCTGAAGCTAAATCTTGCTCATGTTAAACAATATAATATTTAATTTTATATTCAAAATATGTCAAAAATACATATTTCTATTTTATTAAATATTCTATTAAACAGTGTTACTTTTTTTCTGTAGTAATTCGGTCCTACAATTTATATTTTATATATACAATTTCTACTAAATTAATTACTAAATTATACTAAATTAATTAATGAATTAATTAATTACTAAAATATACCAAATTAATTATTTCATTAATTAATTACTAAATTATATGTAATATACAATATTTTCTACAATTTATATTTCTTTTCCGAAACCAACGTAATAAACAAGTTTATTTTTGATCACACAATATGAATTTATAAATAATACCATGTTCATCACTAATACCAATCTTGTCCTCTTTCCACCACTTATTCTTCTTAATTGTAATTCATCATTGCACTGTACTTTGTAATAATATTTCAATTGTAAGAACGAATTTTTTAATTGCACGATAAGAAGAACGAAGATAAAAAGAACGAATTGTAATTTAATTGGATAAGAGACCAGAATTACAAATTACATCATAATTCAATTGAACGAAGCGACCGAATTTCGAATTATGAAATAATTTAATACAATGTAATTGAATTATATATATATATATATATACTTCGTAATTATAATTCGTGAATGTAATTAATTGTAATTCAACACAACTTTGTGCATTCCTTTCATTAGTCGTGTTATTATTGTGTTGTGTCTAATTGCAAGGCAGTCTTCCTAAGGGGAGGGTTATTTAGGTCACAGATTGTGGTGAAGTCGAACTCGAAATAATTAAACTTACTTTTAATTGTTCTGCATTCAGTGGTTCCTTGGTTTCTTTGTCACAGCTTGTGGTACCGCAAAACGGATATTGCTAAACTTTCTCAGAGGAATTGTCGAGCCCATTATTTTACCACCTCTGCGTTCATAGCATTGTTCTGAATCGTTTTCCTACGACATTGTTAATCCAGTCATTTATTCATAATTGAAATAATGACTATTGGTAGGTGATATTCGGCACTCTTATTGTGTAATAAATCTGCCGACTTAAATAGGCACCATGAAACTATTCGTTGTTCGTTTAGACTAGGCCTGGCCAACCCAAATGATTTCACGGGCCACCTTGATGACGCGTAACGTTATAGCGGGCCGCACTTTAGGTAAACATGCTTTTAAAAAATGTAATACAGATACAAACTGAATAAAACTTTATTGTTATACTATGATTCAATATAATTAACTCTCGAGTTTCTATTAATGAGATATTTGTTTATCCTTTCTTTCACTTAATTTTTGCAAATCTATATTTATGTTCGACGTTGCACATCTTTTGTTAGCTGGTTTTCTAAATTGGCATCAGTTAATGAAGCACGTAAAGAACTCTTTGTAAATTTCATCTTCGAAAACAATATTTCACAAATATATGTGGATCCAAAAGCATTTACTAATATAAGTATTGTATATATTAAAAATTGTTTCACTTCATTGTTGCACTGCAACTTGATTATATTATAATTATAAATCGATTATATTATAACAATGACACTTCATTTATTTATTAACTTCCCGATTTATAGGATGAGAAACAAAAGTTTCAATAGAAATATAAAATCGCCCGGCGGGCCGCACAAGCGTGGCGGGCACTGATCCCCTCCGATGACAGTAATTACTGTAATAGCGTTTGGCTAGTTGGGGATCCTGAATCTTCACCATATGTATACCGAAAACGTCGCATTCGTCGTCGACCCTCTCCAGTCCCTCCAAAATTTCGTCGCATATGCGACAGTTTTGTTTATCTGCAATTTTTTTTTCAATTATGCAACTAATGCTAACGAATCGGGAAGTTCTTTGTGTGACTCTCCAAGAGTCACACACCAAATATAAAACATTAATAGCTGTAGACCCTACTAGCCATGAGTGCCAATAACCCCCTCGCAAGAGCAGTCGTACCCGCGAACCGCGAACTCGCGAAGCGAGTGAGCAACAACAACCCTACTCGCGAGCGAGCGAAGCGAGCGAGCAACAATAACCCCACTCGCGAGCGATCGAAGCGAGCGAGCAACAATATCCCTCTAGTTATTTTTTGTATACATACAATGAGAAACAAAAGTTCCAATAGAAATATAAAATCGCCCGGCGGGCCGCACAATTTAACGTGGCGGGCCGCGGGTTGGCCAGGCCTGGTTTAGACAGTCAAGTTATTACTGTTTTTTTCTTAATTTTTATAAAATTAGCACTTGAATATCTCTGTTATTTTTGGAGATAATAAAAACTTTATTAACAAAAGTTGTTCAGATCAGGAAGATCTATGTATAATATGGCAGTATACATTTTTTTGTACATTAGTTGATACAGCTCAAAATTTTCTATAAATTAATGTAAATGAAAGTAGTATTAAAATAGAAACTGAGGAGTTATGATCTAAGACTATTTCTTCAAATTTGTTTTTAATCATTCTTTGTAAAATCGACATTGTT
>KB639995.1:443819-468216 GCA_000346575.1 Lasioglossum albipes
AAACCAGTCTCTGCATGTCGTATCCGACAAAGCATTGTCATCATAAGTCTCAACAAGAATTCTATGTGCTTCAGCTGCAGATTTCTTTTGAATAAAGTAGTGCAATAAAATTCCCCGCAAATACACTTTATTTGGCACAAAAGTAGACATTTTCAGAACTAAGAAAAAATTACTTTGTTTACACTAAAGTGAACTACCATACACTGAAATTTAAGGTTAGATACACTACTGCCTTGCATGTGTGTTACCATTCGAAATTCCACGAACGGGGAACTGCTACTGCCATTTTTGAAGAAACAGCGAGAACTTATTCAAGGTCCTAATACATTATGATTTATTTGAATAAGAGACCAGAATTACCAATTACATTGTAATTTAACTGAACGAAGCGACTGATTTTCGAAGTACGAAATAATTCGTGAGGTAATTCAATTCTAATTCAACACAACTCTGGTCATGGTACATACTACATACATATAAGGACAACACTTGGTTACTCATCGCTTCATTCCCCGTATCTATTAGGAGGCTAGGATTTGGAAATCACTCCCTGCAATACTCAATAGCTGCTACGGCATTTCCATGACAAGCCTGTCATACTACACATGCCTACGTATTCACTATTGCCCTATGAAGCTATCGTATGAACTGATCGAAATACGCTTCCAGAAACAGACAGTAGATACATGCACCTGAAAGCGAAATAGAAACACAGATTACACTGCCCAACAAATTTCAACTTTATTTTTGTATTTCGATTCCCACTATGCGATTCTTATAGAGTTTTTCGCGCTGATTCCGAATCTGTTTTTAATTTTTCTCCTATACGTACAGTTTTTGAGAAAATGGAGTTTAAAAAAAAGACATATTTTTCAACTTTGAACAAAAGGGAAAATATCTTATTCATTAATATTCATTGCTTGAATAAAAAAATTGGGCTCTCTATTTCACCTTAAAATGCCGAAATTACTTTCTTGCCAACCCAATAGTTGATGTACAGTCCACGATTTTTGAGGGAGGGGAGAAACGGGTTAAGTAATTGTTTTCTTTTTGTTTAAATGATACGGTTCAAACGACTTCGAGGCTTGTTTGAATTTCATTTATACATAGAATTCATTCGAATAATACTGCTACTATGCGACACGGTCAGTCGAGCATTCACTCCGGGCGGATAGTGGATAGCCCAGTTACATACCTGCGCCAGACTGCGCGGCAGCAATTAACAGCTCAGTACTCTATTATTAATTGCTGACCGACTTTCATAGTCAACTGTTTTGGAGAAGGAATTAAAAAATAAAATTGTCTTTTGTTACACTTCGTTGGAGTATGAAAAATCGCGATATGAAAATAATGAAATAAAATTTTATTTATACTGTATGCGATAAAAAACAGATAAGATTACCAGGTATGTAAATATGAAACCGGAATTTGCCCATAGGTGGCTCTAGCTGTCAATGTAGTTACCGTCAAACCGCGTCATTGACGCCATTTTCTTGTTTTGACATCTGGTAAAGATTTTCAACTCACAACCATAGTTGTGGGTTGTATAGACCACTGTGCGTCGTTAAGCAATCATCTATGCTAAAATGAGGTGTACTCGTAATCTAAATTTGACTAATGATTTTTGCAAATATCTCAATAACTAAGGCTGAGCGACATGTATAGGGAAAAGTTGTTCAGAATGATGACTTTGATATTTCAAGGTTATCAAAATCGGTGAGGAGGGCAAACTTCTAAATAATTACCAAACAAACCTTGTCGAAGGATCACATAAGTTTAAACCTACAAATATTATTATTAGTCCATCTGCATTTTTTTAAAAATTTGTCGGTACTGTAGTATGTAGTATTTTATGTGAACGTTTCGCGTTTGTCAGGAATCGTAATGAGAAACACTTGAGGATGAATGCAATAATATACGACAAGTATATATGGATATACTTGGATTAACTAGTAGATTAAGTACTACGGAAACCGATTCTGTTTCAGTGTCAAAAGAAAATTAAGCGTAAAAAGTAGTAAGCCTTGTACAGATAACTAAGTGTGTCGTATAGAACATTATTGAAAGAGAAACTACTTACCTAAGAAACTTACCAAGCTCAATTAAGCAGTCTGAGTTACAGTATATGAGGGAAACGTGCACAGAGTGTTCAAATCGGAGGATTACCACGAACGAACAGCTAGGAAAAAGTAATATATGAATGCGACGAGCAGGAAGAAGAGGCTTTAGTTCGCAGAAAGCTATAAATTGAAGGATAGTGAGCGATGGAATCATATTTGCGGTTGGAAGTAAAATTAATGTCCGGTGGGACTAATAGAGAAAGGAGATTGTGATGGAAACGACGAGAACAGCTGCATTTAAAAATATGATATAACAAAAATTGATTCTTCAATCTTTTCAACAAATAATTTTTAAAAAAGTATTATGAATAGACAAATTTAAGTGGGGTTTAAGTCTTATCTACCAGGACAATGTAACGCTAATATACGATAATATTTCAATGCAAAATTAAATATATACATATTCTATTTGAATAAATGTAGGAAAAAAGAGATTGAAAAATTGTGGGATGATTATGAACAGCGCTAGAAGCCAAATTGGAAAACAATTACCCCAATTGATTTTAAAAAATTAGAAAATATAGGAATACTAATTAAAATTTAGAAAATATAGGATATATTTTGGTAAATTGCATTGGTTAATTGTTATAATGAAAAAATTACATTGTGGTACTGTTGTCATAAATATTTAGATAAACGTTTAGTCATAATCAAAAGTTTTTCGTTCATATAACATTGGGTTATAACGAAAACTCGTAGCGTTTGTAAATTAAAAATGAAAGCTAAAATTCAGATATTTATTCATAGTTCTATTACTTCTTGCCATTTTGGAGGTAACTTCTCGTGTTATTGAATAAACATATCAATAAATACTAAATACCTTAATTTTATCTTCTATTCTTAATTTGAAAACGCTACAAACTTTCTTTCAAGCCCAATGTTTACCATTATTTTCTTACGAAATGACACAATTTTCGGGGGCGACGTGAAAATATGCTCGTAAAACAAAATTTCAATAGATATAGCTAAAGTCCACCGTAATGTGTATTGCCATTTATAAACGAAATCGTATAGTTTAATAAATCATAACAGATATCAAAGATAGATTGATATAAGAGTTTAGTACAAGAATAATACTTTAGATAAATTATACTAGTCAGTGTGTAAACGAGAGTACCGACACGCATCTCGACTACGTGACCTCCACCCGAATACCGAAAGTTCTACCAAAATCTGTCGCGCGACAGAAAACAATAAAGTCGTTTATTTTCAACACATGTTCCACCAGGTTTACAATAGTGACCCGAGGGTGTGTACATCGTTTACTCCGTTTCGGCGAGGGCTAAATTACGCGAGCTCTCGAGGGGCCACGCGCGTAACAAAAAAAATGTGAAAGTGTCGTGTCAGAATGGGGAACGCTGTCCCCCCAGTGTGGCAGACTTTCGCGCATTCTTTTATTCAAATAAATAAATTATTACAATCGATTAACACATCCGCGCGCACACACGTGCACACTCGCACGCGACATTAACCCCTTGCCCTACGATATTGTGTCACACTCGTGTGACGAAGATTCTGAACAGATTCTAATAACTATGTACCTATATGTATTTTATTAATTTCCTTTAAATCAAAATAAAATTCTATTTTGGTTTTGTTAATGTACAGCTATTGAAGAACATATAAACATACGATAGATATAAATTTTCTCCTGTTTTAGAAAATTACGATCTACAGAAAAGTTCTAATCACTGAAATCGTAAAATAAATCGTATGGCAAGGGGTTAATATAAAAATCTTTATGGTCCCACGCAAGGAGCTTATCATACAAAAAATTAAAACACATACCAAGGGAGAGATGACTAGAGAATAAAACATACGAAACTTAAGAACAAAGTATATACATATATATAACTACAAAATATAATATGTATGAATGTATATGTATAAACAAAATATATATGTATATTAGATAGCGCAAATCGTTACGGGGGAGCCTTGTCCGGCCGGCCAGTAAATCCTCCGGAAAGGGAAATAAAGGGACGCTCGTACCGGGGTCATGAAACCTGGAGGCGTTGACATGGGATCATCAGGCCTCAACATATCAATTTCGTGTTCGTTCTGCCGACGTCTCACCCAGCAAGAAAAGGGCCAACTGCCGTGCCGGTGCGGTGTAAGATACCCTGGGGTATCCTAGGTCCTAGGACCTCTTTGGGTCACAATAGTGGCTGTCATCCCGCTGCTGAGCGCCGTTCGCTTCCGAATCTTAGGGCGTGATTATGTTATGTTCAGAGGGAAGAGGCTCATTCTTCGGATCCCACAAGCCGGGGGTCCCCACGATGATCGTGCCGATCATGACTTTAGAGCAGGCCTGGGCGCGGTTGGCTCGAAGAACAGATGTTGCTGCTTCTCCTCTTCGCCTGGTCGGCAAGTCAGTCCCCACCATGGCCACTCTATGCACCCCCTTAGTCTTAGCCTTAGCTGCTAAGGGAAAGCTACTAAGACTGCTAAGGCTAAGGGAAGAGCCCGAATGGCCGTGGTGGGGACTGATTTGCCGTCGAGGCGAAGAGGAGAGATGTTGCTGCTTCTCCTCTTCGCCTGGTCGGCAAGTCAGTCCCCACCATGGCCACTCCGACTCTTTCCTTAGTCTTAGCCTTAGCTGCTAAGGGAAAGCTACTAAGACTGCTAAGGCTAAGGGAAGAGCCCGAATGGCCGTGGTGGGGACTGATTTGCCGTCGAGGCGAAGAGGAGAAGCAGCAACATCTGTTCCGCGAGCCAACCGCGACCAGGCCTGCTTTAGAGAAATTTTCTGCTTCTGAAATTTTCCGCGCCCTAGCTACCTCGAAACTAGTAGTAGTAGGCCAGTCCCTCTCTCTCTTGCAACTATTTCACTACCTCGGACAGCAACAATTTTACAACTTACGGAAAATTTCGAAATTAACTTTTTCCGACTTTCCGGTCCAAATACCGCACTGTGCGACAGTTACCATAATGCCATTATTGGAATATGGGTATACAATAAACCACTCACGATTAAATATGAAATAGAATTTATTCAATGTAATATATATCTCTGAAGGCACGTTGTGAGGCACGTCTTTACTGTTCGACAAACTCGACAGGAGTGAGGATCGCTCTAGACAAAACAGATGACGATCTAAGAAACATGTGAGAGTTGAGGATCCCATGACGCGGACAGCATATGGGTAATCCAAAAGTACCTTTACGATGTTTAATGAGAATATCTGTCAAACGCCATGTTCGTTTCTTGTCATTTTCTTGTATTTTTAACCTACAGTGATAGACAATTTTAACAATGGAGTCGTATACGATTGAAGAGCGTGTTAAAGTTATTAAAATTTAGTTTGCAAATCAGTGTTCAATAAAAAATACCCATCATAATATTGTCAGATACTGCATGCCTTTACCATACTATACCTGCTCTATCCTGGGCCTTCCAAACTCAAGGTTGTCCCTGCTCGTAAATCTCAACCACTCTCTCTCGTCCCTTCTCTCTCCTTCCGTCCTCCTATCCTACCCTTGACCATCCTTGACGAAAACCAGACATCCTCACTAGCAACCATCCCTTGTTTCCTCACTTCCACTTTTCCTCCCCTACAACTCCCCCACAATTCCCCTACTCCAAACCCATCCTTCCTTCCTTTTTTCTAAGCACTCTAGCTGCAGAAGTCGTCTGAACTTGAAACCGTTCACATCGGCAGTAGACAATAAAGACCAGTTGTATTCATCCAAAGTTGTATTAATTTCGGGATCACGACAATATATCAGATAATCGTCCATCAGAGCAAACAATTCGAAATTGGTTAAAAAATTTGATGAAACTGGATCTGTTCATGATAAACCAGACCAAAAACAGCTCATTCGAATGAAAATATTGCTGCTGTTCGCGAAAGGGTTGCTAATGACCCATCAACATCAATTCCACGTCGTTGTCAAGAATTGAGCATTTCTTCGAATCGATGTCTGTAAACGTGGTCGTGGTAGTCATTTGACAGATATCGTCTTTCACACATAATTGTCATAGATGACACCTGATAATTAAATAAAAAACCTATAAAATAAAAAATATCATGTTCTTTATTTAAAAAAAACTTCCTATAGTCTACTTTGGGTAACCCTTTACAATGTATCATTTGTATAACTCGAGAGTCAAGCGGCCGAATCTGCCTACAAAATAACAGTAGATTATTTATGTCAATTTGTTTCTTAAATAAATTCCAACAGTCATTATTAGTTAAATTTTATCATCTGAATGCAAAATACGACTTGGTATAACTTTACATACATACGTATAACTCAACCATACAGGATTTCGTTGCAACATTGAATTATCGTCCATTAATTCGTATATAGGTACATACATATATAAATCTAATTATTTCAAACGATAATACCGTAAGCGGTTAGGGTGAATATACGAGTATGTATCTGTTGCGCCTAGCAAATTCCTCGTACAGTAGGTCAAACGGATACTGTTCGTCACGCCTGGCGGATCAATCGATATCAGTTCTAGCTGTCGGGTACAAACATTAAAGGATGCTCGTGTAATAACTCTAAAAGTAACTCATAAACTCTCCCTGAGAACACTGTGGATGACATTACAGAGTACATAGTTGTTTGAGATTAAAAACATATCTGGGATATAAAAACACGTAAATCATATTACGGATAAACTCGAACGAACTTCTTGCTAAGTATGGTTATCTGAGAAATTAGAAATGTGTTTTTAAGAATAACTTTTTATCCACCAAACGCCAACGTGGACATAGCATTATAATCGAACGCATAGCCACGAAGTAGGTTGCACAAAGTGATGCTTTCGCTAAAGTTCTCAAAAGCAGACGCCACCGGTTTACATTGTTGCGACGTCAAGGGTTTGATACTGTCTGCATTATCGGCGATACTTTTAACACTTCCTTTGAAGCTATGGAAAACTTTTAACATTTTATAACGAACAACGCAGAGGCGGAATTGGCTCTCCTGGTGTCCTAACAACGTTGCTTAAGAACACCTGTCTCGAGACCTTCAAAAGCGACGAGATCACACTGTATAGAAAACTAGCTTTGATTGCTATATGCCATGACACTCCCCAACATGTTTCGATTCATTTTTAGTTATTATTACAAAACAAGCATTTTGCATTGCCGTAATTATTATCGTATCTGTACAACCTTTTATCCATTTCTAACTAACAAGCTCACGTAATATTATACGCAAGTCGGTTCCTACTGCTAGAAATTTTTAATTATAAATTATTTATCAGTTCTTTCAGAGTATACTTACCACAAGTATTATGAAGAATGTGGTAACTTCACGTTTAACAAATACGTATCCATAGTAAAAAGGAAGTAAAAGAAAATATTTGGAAGTGAAATTCAACTTTGGTACACAAAATGTTAAAATAATATCAACTTTCCTGTCTCGAGCCTTCCAAAAGCGACAAAATCACACTGCATAGAATATGGATTCGTTTTTAGTTATTATTACACAACAAGGATTTTGCATTATCGTATCCATACAACCTTTCATCCATTTTGATATAATAAATAACAGACTTATAATATTTTTCCAAATAGTGTTAGGCGATCTTTAATATGTTCATTATTCGAATACGTACACACAGTGTAAACAATATTCGTACGTCGTATGTCGTATACACTTTAAAAACGAATGACTTTTTTCAAATTCGACCAAACGTCTGGAGTTTGTTCGATATGTTAGAAGGATTAGTTTACTAAGTAATGCATAAAAAAGAAAAAAGTAAAAGTTACGATTTTCAAGTTTTTTATCAGTGGCGGACCAAGACAAGTGGGGGCCCTAAGCGGTCAAAATTTCGGGTACCCCCCCCCCCAACAAAAAGTTTCAAGAAAACTCTTATTAAGTTATAAACAAAAAAGAAAAGTAATCAGAAATTCCATACCATAAGACATTAAATAAATTTATTAAAAAACATACATACATTTTACACATTTTTTATTTTATATGAATTTCCGTCTTGCTTTGTTTCTTGCAAATTCATGAATTATTTTGGCAGTATCAATTCGGCTTAAAATTTTCTGCTCCATATACAGAATAGAGATAACGGACAGCGAAATTTCCAACTAAATTTAAGGAATGATTAGCACACGGAATAAAAACCGCACTTGGGCTATGTTCTTTAAGACGTGTTTGTAAACCTGAGTACTTCCCTGACATATTAGAAGCATTATCAAATGAAAATCCTCGACAGTTTTTAATATCCACTCCTAATTTTATTAAAGTTTGTAGAACTTCTTGTTCTAAATCTGAAGACGTGTGTTTTTCTATGGGAATGAATTCTACAAATCTTTCCACTGTGTTACTACAGGATGAAACATATCTTATTTGAAATTGCACAAATCCGTCCCGTCGTGCGCGGTTCGTCGAAATGTTCAGGTCTGTACGAGGCATTACGTTTTGTTCACAAGAACATAAATATTGTGACAAAAATAATCGCACAATATGTATTTACTATTTATATTAGATTTTTTCGATTATTTTATGGAGGGGTTTTTGAACATTTTCGGTCATCTCCAAAATCTTTAAGTTAAGATATTTTAAGAGCGGGGCCCCTTGGTATCCGGGGCCCCCGCGACCGCTTAGTCCGCGTACCGTTAAATCCGCCTCTGTTTTTTAACTGGGTCTGTAATGAAAATTTAGAAGGCGCCTTTTGTAGATCTAAGCAAGTTATACACATGCACAAAGTTTCATCGAAATCCATCCAAAAATGGACAGAAAATCCTAAATGATATAGTGGAAGCCGTGTATCAATAATTTAACGAAGTCCTTACCAATTATTTCGAATAACCCAGAATTCCGAATACTTAAATAATACTTAAATAATAATTAAATAATACTTAATATACTATATATGTATATATAAAGAATACTTAAATAATTGTTAAGAAATAATTCCTAATAGTAATCATGAACTTTGCAATCCTTTTATCCCATTAATTCATGTACACAGTTGAAATAACTGTCAGTTAGAACTGCAATATTATTAATTGGAAATGTAATATTGAAACCGTTTGTCACAAACTGTTTGTAGTGTTAAATTCAATGAATAAACGTGACAGATGCATGCATAACTATAATCGAGAGCCATGTACGTGAAGAATAAATTGGAATTTTGTATGTAAATAATTTATACAGTTTCGATGAACGTACAAACTATTGATGATTATCAAAATCCAATATAGTTATTAATGTTTATGTATAATGTGCAAGGTACACAAATACTGTCCTTCATTGTAGTTCCAAAATTAATGGAGGAGCCCGATGAAAGAGGCTGAATGTTAACAAATTTTTGTATTATAAACAATGTATTAAATGAACCATTTTGAAATAACAGGGACAGAAATACATCTTTCAACATGGCGATTCTAGTGTACGTACCTTAAAAGTTGTGGAAGCTTATTTTAAGTCTGAAAAAATAGATCTTTTGCTGTGGCTTGCAAGGTCTCCAAACATAAATATCGATTCGTAATTTTATATTTTAAAACTATCGTAAGAAAAATATTGTATATTAGAAAAGAGAGAGAGGAGACCAGGCGAAAGGATCGATCTCGTCCACGGAGTTCTGCCGTTTTTCCAAATCTCCTCACGTTTCTGATGGGTCCTCGGGGTTCTGATCCCACATTCGGCCACTCTGCAACGACATTCATCTTCGAATGTCTGTCACAGCATCTTCCGTCTCCGAGCACAATAGCGCATTGTCGGCTTTGTGCTGCGCACGCAGCACCATTTTCGTTCTACAACATCAAAGCAAATACTAAAAATGTGATCGTTATCGGAATAAAAATGGATGGTTTCCGAAAAGAAATAATGTTACATTGTATACGTATAACATTAAAAAGTCCGATCTACATAAAGTCATGGTGAGATTACATTGCTAGCAACATTAAAATTGGTCAAGTTAAAAGAGCATTATTTTTATGTTTGAACTTCTAAAATAGAAAATTCCGTCTTAATGACAAAGGAACGGAAGCTTCAAATCAAAATAAGTTACGAATTATGGTAACTTGCCGGTAGTTGACAAAAATATACAAGTAATTGTACATGTATTTACCTAGGTTCCGTCCAGAATGTTTTACAATATTTCCAACGATCGTGGCTCGAATGGATTAACCCTCATCCGTCCCTCGTGTCAATTTGACACAGTTTTCCCGAAATAAGTTACACTGTTCTGTTATTTGTAGGTAAATTCGTTCGGAACTTGGTGACTTTCATTTGTTTAATGCGAAACATGTAACTGCACAAACCTAAAATGTTAATGTTAACTCATCAATTTCAAGGAAAAAAACATCGAAAAGTAACTGTTCGACTTGTTATTTTATCGATTTTTTGTATCGCTGTGTCAATTTGACACCGAGGGACAGATTCGGTTCGTGAAATGAGGGACGGATGAGGGTTAAGATGTATGGTAGCGGACAAAAGTTTAAGACGACTATCTTTTCAGTAGATTATCGCATTTTATTAGAGATGCTAAACGTCTAATAGTTCCCAGTTGCTCTTAAGTGTCGAAGTTCAATAGTATATCTTCTGACGGAATTCGACGTCTGATATGACGTCGCAAAGGTGAAGATCTTAATCCAAACCGCACCGTAGGAACACTCAAGCACGGTGGTGGTTGTGTAATGGTGTGGGCATCGTTCTCGCGAAACGGTCCAGGACCAATTCGAAAAATTAATGGCATTATGGATAGGTTTCAATATCTGGACATTATGAAGGAAACCATGATACCTTATGCACGTGAATATATGGCAGACAATTTCATCTTCCAGCAGGATAATGATGCCAAACATACCTCTAAAATCGTGAAGCAGTACTTTATAGAAGACAGTATTACTTTTTTACCATGGCCACCACAATCACCGGATCTCAATCCGATTGAGAACTTGTGGAACATTGTTAAAAGGAACGTATACAAATACAAATCTAAAAATTTCAGTGATCTTTACACTGCAATTGAAAAAGAGTGGAACAACATTTCAATAGAACAATGTGTAAAGCTAATTGATTCAATGCCACAAAGATATGCTGCAGCCATCAAAAATAAAGGTTACCCCACAAAATATTAACTTTTAAAGAAATTATTGTTACTTATATTAACATAAATAAGTCTTACATTAAGCCTTTTTCATAAATAAGTCTTACATAATAATAATAATTTGCTTTATTTCAGCTTTACAGCTAAGAAATGTGACTTGGTTTACATTAACCTATCTGTACAAAAGCTATCTTATTTCACACATTCGGTCCATACCTTCTCTCATTCATTTCTATGTCTCACACATTCATTCTTACCCTGTCCTACTCTTTTAGTATCCTAATTATCACTAACCCACTTAATTCCATACTTATTGCTTCCCTCCCCATTCCCTAACTTTTGCATTTTTGGTTTGGTATTCTCTTTGGTTTATTTATGCTCTCTTTTCTCTTTTTTTCTCAACTTCTCCAACCACTCTTCAACATTTCGATCTTTTTTCCCGCTCACTACATCCTCGAGCCTGATCATTTCCCCCATAATACTGCAATCACATGTCAAATGCTCTAGGTTTCCATACTTTTCCCCACATAGGTCGCATCCTCCTGCCTCTTCCTCCAGCCAGTATCTGTTCCAATTCTCTGAATTTCCGCATCTTACCCGCGCTATGAGCTTATGACTGCCCCCTCTACCCTCCTTGCTTAATAAGTGTCAGAACAGTACTAATCGCGACATCTCTTATATATTATATTAACTGGTACGCAATCACGTGATCATTTTGTAACGCGTGATTCGTACAGTGTGCGGAAACGTACTATCCTTCTTCTCGAGTCGACAGTCCATGAAGACACACGTGTTTAACCTACAAAGTCACGACAAGCAATTATATACATAACTTCAATAATAAACAAGTTATACATTCCACATATTTCGCATTATCTTCCACTACGTATTTTATCGATAAATGTCCCAAATGTCTGCCCGATAAATGTCCCAGAACTATCCCCACTACTGCGGGGTGTACCGCCTTGAGGGGCCGAGAAACTCGAGAGGCCTCGGTCGCCGAGAAGCATGACTCATACGGCTCGGGTATATCGATGAGACCACGCTAATTCGAATGTCACAACTTCTTTATTTTCCATTATTTTTTTATGGAACTTTCACCAACATATTCGTGGCATTTTTCTAATGCAAAATGATACCAAACACGATATAATTTCCACTGTATTTAGTGGTTTAATTGACGATGAGAGAGTTAACGCTGAGAAGAACGGCGCATGGGATAGAAAGAGACGCGGAGATTCGCAACGCGCCGGCACACTTCAAAGGCTCGCGCGTCCTCACAATGTAATACACCAAGGAAAAACTTTTTTATTATTGCTTATTTTTTTATGGGACTTTCACCGGTATATTTGTGACATTTTTCTGATTAAAATGATACCAAACACGATATAATTCGGATCAAATACAGTTGTATGGTCATATAAGTGCATGCGCCGTTCTTCCTTGTAGCCGTAACTCTCATCGTCAATTAAACCACTAAATACAGTGGAAATTATATCGTGTTTGGTATCATTTTGCATTAGAAAAATGCCCCGAATATGTTGGTGAAAGTTCCATAAAAATATAATGGAAAATAAAGAAGTTTGTCATCGGATTAGTTATGTTTACATTTCTCGGCGACCGAGGCCTCTCGAGCGCGGCTGTCCTTCTCTACGTTCGGCAAAACTCAAAGAATAGTTTCCCTGGCGTATAAATGACCCTCGACAGACCCGTGCTGGGGACATTTATCGATAAAATACTGTATAATAAATCCCAACAATAAGTCTTACATTAATGTCCGCAGCAAATACAGCATTGAAAGTTTCATGCGCATTCTGCCAAACACTGTTTATGTTTTGAAAGAGTCTAGGTTGTTCGTAGATAGAGTGCGACAATTCGTGTCCGCATATTGTATATCTAGCGGTGCGCGAGTGTGCAACCACATTCACGCGCGAGACGGGGCTAATGCCTTAAAAGATCCACCCTAATCTAATCCAGATCTACTTTTGCGTTTTGTAGGCGTAATTTTCATTATTCGGCAGCATGTAGCGGAGCTATGAGAAGCAATATGGCAGCGCTACAGTGCTGCCGCTGTCGCAGCTGTCGAGTGTTACATTTTCATAAAGCTGCGACAGCTACATGCTGTCAAATAATGGAAATTACGACTCGAAAACGCAAAAGTAGGCCACTTTGGGAAGCTCCCGCGCTAGATTGATCTTTTATCTAGAAATTGTGACTACAGAGAATCCACAACTTTGCATTATCGAGAAATGGCTTGAGGCAGCCCGGTTCCTTGCAATCCTCGTGTACGCATATTGTATATCCAGCAGTGTGCGAGTGTACAACCACATTCACGCGCGAGACGGGGCGAGACTAGTGCTTTATACTGTTTTCTCTCCCCGCAACGTGTTTACAAAAACAGTAAAGAGATAGCCGAACCAGGCTGACGCAACGTTGCCACGGAGTGTGCGCGCATACAGAAAGTTTAATCTAGTAGTAGCAACAGTTTTTTTGCGAATATCTCGAAAACCAAACGAATGTTATTGAATGTTATATGAAAAGGAAGAAGTTGTTCAAAATGTATTTGCGGTAATTGGAGCTCATACATTATTAAAGCAAAATGGAAGAAAAAATTTTTCTGCATAAGTATTTGCGAAATTCTATGCGTTTTTAAAAGATAAGTATACACAATACTTAAAAAATTTCAAGCATATCACAAATAGCATGTGTAGAAAATTTTTGGAAATTTATTTCTATTTTTGGCAGCCTGGGGTGTATCTGCACCCCATACACAGAGAGAAGGTTAAATTTCATTAAAAACGGAGAGGAGTGCCTCATTGTAAATATTGGTTTGGTAAGAAAGTAATTTCGGTATTTCAAGGTGAAATAGAACCGAATTTCTTTATTCAAGCGATCCACTTTAATCAATAAAATATTTTCTTATTTTTTCTTTTTGGCAAAAGATCATCGATCGAAAGGGAAAATATCTTATTCATTAAATAAAAAAATTTAGGCTCGAATAAAAAAAATTAGGCTCAACCCAATAATTACCTTGGTTTTTCTTCTAACAAAGTCCGATGAAAAAAAAGTTGATTTATTTTCTCTCATTAAATATGAAATTATCTTACATCTAATTCTTAATTGTGTATATTACACAAAAAAATTTAAACGCAAGGGTACTTGCGTTGCTAATAGTTTTACATCACGGACTATTCGCGAATATTTCACTTTGGATTTCTATCCTACTTTTAGAGATCGATGAACGATTTCATAAGGAATCATAAATCACGCGACCCTCTTCCATAAACTTGAAGCGGCATAATCGAGGAATGCATTGGGATGAACCTTCTGCTGACTAGAAATCTGTCTCACGTGTCTGTAAAATATTTGTTTTCGTCATATTATACGCAATGTCCTAAGTAGGCACCTGTCCGAATATAGTTACCACAAGTATTACGACTTTCCAGAGCAAAAAAGGAAGTAATAGAAAATATTTGGAAGTGAAATTCAACTTTGGCATATAAAATGTTAAAATGAAATCAACTTTATTATATTGCTCGTGCACAAGAAAAACGATACGTAGAAATAAAAAAATACAAATTTTACGGGAGAGCCCTTCAAAGTCCTTCGATACTTGAACTAGCTGCAAGTAAAAACAAATAAAATCTAAAAATTATATAAAAATACTAAAAAAGTTAGAGTTGTGACGTTTTTCTACAAATATATGTGTAATTATAATTGATATTTCGTGTGATTTCATGAAATACAAAACAAAAAAGAAACAGTAGTATCCGCTAGGTCGCAAAAAACATGAATAAAACGTCACATTTGTGTGAAATCAAATTTTCTACATTAGAGATTCGCCCCAGACGAGTATTTTAATGCTTTAAAACGGAAATTAAAAAATTTTGAGTAGTGATATTTTTCTTGTGCATGAGAGATATGTATATACAGTAAAAGCTCCTTCGTTGTCCAAAGGCCGGGGGTTTGAGCGGACAACGACCGTGCCCGGACACTATTTTTGATTTATGACTGCGTCTTTAGTGAAACGACTAGTTGAATGACAAAGAAAAGCATTCGCAGTCAAAAGCAGTCAACTGTCTGGCTTTAAAAAACTCCTTATTTCCTTGCCATATTCCTTTCCTATTGTTCTCCGTTCTGCGCGGGTCTAGACAATCCTGGGACACATCTGGCGACCAGATCCACGCAGGCCTAATCCTCTCGTTGACAGGCAGTGGAGTGGGTAGGCACTGGACAACGATCGTGCCCACGATTCAGGACAACGAAGGAGCGATTACTGTAATAGTAAATAATGTTTCCACGTTAGTCTGTTACATACTGTTCCAATCTCACACTACGTGAACATAATATTTGTGAATGGCCGAAATTTTGGCATGTTTTCAACAACACTAATTGTAAGAATGAATTCTTCATTAGTAGACGGCGGATCTTTGTGCAAAATAAAAATTTCTACCTGCTTTGCAACCAACTGGAGTGAAATAGAACATTTTCTGTCTTGATAAGATTAATAGATTGAAAGTGACACAACAGTATTTTCAGATTCTTCTAATGTTTTTACTATTTGAAATTACACCGACTCATTTTTGTCATAAATGCATAAAATTCGCTGTCTATTCATTAGATTCCAATTATTCGGCCTTTCTATACAATTTACATACATAGTGCACATTTATGTTCATGCTGTTTAAGAAACTTACTTCACAATAGAATGTGTTCACCTTTGCCCTGTTTTTCTAACTTCTGAGCTGCTTATTTATAATAGAGCCGACAATTTATGTAGTATCCAATACCCCTAGGGCGAGAACGTGACTATATTCACGACAATATCGATGAAGAACGTTATACCGGCATGGTGTCTATAAATTGTATCTGTTCTGCAGATTTAAAAATGACAGCGAAAAAGATTGTCGAAGAAACTATAGTTCAGTAGATTTCACATAAACTCAAATAATAGACGAGTTTATCGTTAATTTTAGGTTGGCTATTGTTCCTAACTTGTTGTACTATCTTTTCCCAAAAAATACCTAATTTAATATAATGAGCAACTATAATATCACTTATAGAGTAGGAGTTTCCATAATGATTTTTTTTAAAAACGAGACTTATCATATTTTTTATTTAAATACCAGGGACGACTTGTTTTTATAAATAAAATCGTGTATCTTTAATCGTGTAATTACAAGTTACATATTAAAAATAAAAGTCAAAGATAAAAGTTAAAGATAAAAGTCTGCTCTATCGCGTGATATAATTAGATTTTACGCTAGACCTTTATTTTTTAAGATAAACTTAAAAATATCCTCAACAATTGGTGCAAAAGTGGTGTCTCTCCTTCTTTAATGATTGTTTAAACATGTTTAAACATTCACAATATATTAATATTCGATATCACTGTATTCGGGAAAGTCTACAGAATCTTCTGCTGCAATGAACAATCCAATATCTTTTATAATAACCTCACAATATTTGTTTAAAGTTGAAAAATATGTATTTTTTTTCAAAATCAAGTTTCTCAGAAACTGTGCGCCTAGGGGGAAAATTAAGGGTAGATTCGGAATCAGCGCAAAAAACTCTATAAGAATCATTGAACAGTAATTGTTGAACAAATTTGTTGTTGGACAGTGTAAATCGAATCGGAGACTTTTTTCCATGTAACATTTAGTTTATTTCCTCGTTTTTTTGTTATAATAAATGAAAGCTTATGTTATTTTGTTGTTTTCCATTCTTCAATAAGCCCCTTTTCATTTCACATGAATTTTAACTCCATAAAGTAATATTTTATACTTCTAAATTGTGAATGTTTTGCCAGGGGTTGTATTAGAGGTTCCATTAAAAAGTGTTTAGCCATGTATCATAGATTTTCAAAAATTATGCAATAATCACCGATCGATAATGTGTTAAAATTCATCTGCAAAAATTGAAAATTGCATAAACATCTGCAGTCTAATCACAACTCATACATACAGTTACGTCAGTTACTCGTACTAATATTCGGACGCTCTAAAAAAGACGATAACTTTTTTGATATTGTACTATACGATTTGAACTTTTTTTGGAAGCTAGAGCAATTAGTTTACTACACGATGTGAAACAAATTTTTTCGAAAATTCCAATTGAAAGGAATCGTAGAAAAAATACTAAAAGTTTCATTTTACAACTTTTTCATGTGGGCCTATATGGAAAATTTAAATAATACGTTTTGTAGATCTGTGTGAATTAAACATATTCTGAAAATTTCGCCAAAATCGGTCGACGTTGCAATGAGCTACAAACGTTTAAAGATGGTAAAAATTGCAGATTTTCACGATTTTCGGCCTCTAACTGCAATAAATCTAAGGATTCTTACATTGAATAATAATCAATGCCTGTCGTTTTTTCCTATGTCAACCGATTTCGATGAAATTTTCAGTATGTGTGTAACTAGCATAGATCTACAAAACATATATTTTGATTTTTGATTATGGGCGTGCGTATACTTTTTATTCTCACTGTATATACATTTTATTTTGCATAAAGATCTGCTACCGTTTATATTACATAATTCCACTTTATACATATTACGTTATATACTTCTCTAATTTTTTGTAAAGTGTTATTTCTATGTATGCTATATAAACCAAACTAGGTTTATGGCATCAATAAATAAATAATTAAAGATCTGCTATCTACTTATTATATTACTAGACTTCGACATGATACAGAATACTCGGTGAAAATAGATGAGAATACATGTTTTACTAATTATGCTGCGATGTATGTATATAACTACCTAGTTATAAGTTTCGAGTTATTTACAGTTATACATGATTAAAAATCCCAGAAAGTTTCTCCGATTTATCGAAACCGTAAATCATTGCTTACCCGCCGTGGTCATTTACAAATTTAAAGAAAAATTCAGAAGATTTATGCATGCGATTTCAATTACAGCTGCGAAAAGTTTGAAACCACCATAAATCAGTTTAACCTGGATCAGTTCAGAAGTCTGACAGTTCCATAAAATAAAAAGTCATTACTACAAATCTGGGCTAGACGGAAATTTGGTTATTCTCTGATAGTTCTCATTTTCATTCTGAGTTATTATTTCAGGGGGATATAGGAAATGGAACGGTATCACAGCACCAAAACATGAAGGAGAGCAGTCTCATTAAAGCGAGACTAATGAACATTCCGTCATTTCTTTTCAGAGACTAAAAACTCTCGTTTCCACCAATCACCGTCGACCGTTTAGAAACGATTACTCATCAAACCTTTTTCTCTCGACACTCATAAGTTCTATAATAAATTTTTCTTTCTTTACACAAGGACGTAAAAATTCAACCACCTTTGTGTCTTTCACTTTATTTTTCTTCTCGTTGTAGTTTGAGAAAGACGTTCGTATAATACATAATACGTACAGTGACTCTCATTGTTCAATTTCATTTTTCAAACGCACTGAGAAAAACGATAACTCTTTAAATATTGTACTATACGATTTGAACTTTTTTGAGAAGTTAGAGAAGTTAGAATTGTAGAGAAAATACTAAAACTTGCATTTTACAACATTTTTATGTGGGCCTGAATCTGTCAATTACACTGTCCAACAGCCAAAAAGGATATCGATTCTCACTATGCAATTCTTATAGAGTTTTTTGCGCTGATTCCGAATCTGTTTTTAATCTTTCTCCTAGACGCACAATTTTTGAGAAATTTGAATATGAAAAAATGACATATTTTTCAACTTTGAACAAATATTGTGATGTTATTGTAAAAGATATTGAATTGATCTTTACAGTAAAAGATTCCTTAGACTTTCCCGAATACAGTGATATATAATATTAATACATTATGATTGTTTAAACATGTTTAAACGATCATTAAAGACGGAGAGACACCACTTTTGCACCAATTCCTGACGATACTTTTGAATTTATCTCAAAAAATAAGGGTCCAGCAGAAAATCGGTGCAAAAGTGGTGTCTCTCCGTCTTTAAACATGTTTAAACAATCATAATGTATTAATATTATATATCACTGTATTCGGGAAAGTCTAAGGAATCTTTTACTGTAAAGATCAATTCAATATCTTTTACAATAACATCACAATATTTGTTCAAAGTTGGAAAATATGTCATTTTTTCAAATTCAAATTTCTCAAAAACTGTGCGTCTAGGAGGAAAATTAAAAACAGATTCGGAATCAGCGCAAAACTCTATAAGAATTGCATAGTGAGAATCGATATCCTTTTTGGCTGTTGGAATTTGTTGGACCGTGTTATATGCATTGTGAAAGAAGTCTCATCGAAATCGATTGATGTGGAGAAGAACGGTAAACATTGAAAAATGTATGAATACTTAGAATTATTGAAGTTAGAAGCTGAAAATCGTGGAAAACTGCAATTTTTACCATCTTTAAACGTGCTCATTGCACGTGAACCGATTTCGATGGAATTTTCGGAATATGTTTTATTGATACAGATCTACGAAACGTGCTTTCTAAATTTTCCATATAAGCCCACATAAAAAAGTTGCAAAATACAACTTTTAGTATTTTCTCTGCAATTCCTACAACTTGGAATTTTTTTCAAATATATTTTTCACGTTGTGTAGCAAAACAATTGTTCTAACTTTTTAAAAAGGTTCAAATCGTATGGTCCAATAGTAAAAAAGTTATCGTCTTTTTAAGAGAGTGTCCGAATTTTAGTGGGAGTCACTGTACCTTCACGTAAAAAAGTATCATGCCGTGAAAAGGAATTTCCAAATAGTAATATTAAAATTCCTAACACTAAATAAATACAATGGTCAAAATGGTATCGGCGCTATTTGACCATTGTTACAAGCAATAATACGATCGATATAAATAAGTATATTTACTAAATAAATACGTTTAACATAATTTGTTGAATGGTAAGAGCCATATTCTAAGCAATTGGTAGACCAATAATATTTTAACTCTTAGCACTCGATTGGTGACTCAGAGTTCCCGTTAAAATTATTCACTAAAATTAATTTCCACTAAAACTGACACCATTATTCAAAATATTGTCTACATTATTAGACATGTTGGTATCTAATCAAGTGCTAACCATTTAAGTATTGCATGAGGTATTATATCAATTTCTTATTCGTACAAAGAAAAAAATTAATATAAAATGGAATTGTTGTAGGTTTTCGAGTTAAAATATCTTCGAGTGCAAAGGGTTAATAATATATTCGGTTGGCAAGAAAGTAATTTCGGTATTTTAATCTGATCTTTAATCGATAATCGATGATCTTTTGCCATCTTTCTGATAGCTTAGTAAAGTTATTGGCTATTTTCATAAAGCTGCGACAGCTACGTATTGAATAACAAAAAATTAGGTTTCATTTCAGCTTAAAATACCGAAATTACTTTCTTGCCAATCGAAGTTTTGTTTATATTTAAACAAAACAACTGTTCACTTATTTGAAAATTCTTTCACCCAAATAATGGTAGGTACATACTCGTATATCTCTGGTGAATACTGAGCAACTTTGCATACACGGAGACAACGATGTAGTAAGATAGTAAACCCACCGGGATCATAAACAGAAGCTCCTTTTGCGTGGCGGGTCAGTTAGGGCTTTCAGGGAAGCTACGCTGGAGAGGGCTGCTTTGTACATTACTAGATATGGTGTCACTTTCTCATTATCATAATATCCTTTGTTGATTGTCGATTTGAAGCATCTCTTTATGGGCCCATTGCGTCTACCTGCTGGTCACATCTTTAGTCCTATAGTCCTAACAACAAGTATTTACACGTGTTAACTGTAGAAAACGTATTTGCAATATTCACCGTATAATGTATAGATAGGAGGAGTTCCACTGGTGTCGGTCGCTTAAGGTTTTTCTTAAATAAATACGAAAAAATAATGTATTATTATTTATTTATTTAATGCTTTAAACCAAGTATGGTTTACTAGTCTTTTTATTTTACATTGTTTATAAGTTAGCAGAATTAGGAATTTAATTAAAGGAACAAAATAATCAAAATAATAATATTTTTCGAGTGTGACTCGACATCGAAGAAAGGAAAATGTAAATGAAACGTGTTTTTATATGTATGTAGTTGGTTCTCCTTTATTTTTTATAACATCATTCAACATGATAAATTTCGTGAACGCGCCGCTTATTTTTATATGTGAATAGATTTATTAATTTAAAAGTTACTCAATATATTTACATACATTTTTTAGAGCATAACACGCTGAAAATTTATACATTTTTTTTCATCACACACCATTACACAGTTATATTCAAAAACTACGACAATGCAGAAACTTTGAATATTAGTTTTCCTCACTGAAACTGATTTTTCACTGAAAAATTTTTCCTTCCATACTTCATTATGCTCTTCACATGGTCAAAGTTTTATTAAAATCCGAATTTTCGGTACAGGAGACTTTCATCCTTGTTAGTATCTGTCATGATGTCATGATTGATCCGCCACCAGGCTTTTATGTTCCGGTTACTTTATTATATTTCAATATAAAATGGGCAAGTCAGAAATGATATAAAAGTATGATATTACTCCGCTGTTTCAAAATTAGAATCAGAACATCCACACAGTGGATTTAAAAAGTGTTTCGACACTTTCCTAATTCAAAAAAGAAGTACAGCATCAAATCCAGAATCATTGTAGAGTTTGAAGAAGAACATTATCGCTTTGAGAATACAAAAGACTGTTTACTAGCATCAGGAACAATTACACGACACCATGAAATGAAATTGCCGCCCAATACGATTGCGAATCACCATCGATCGATATCGACAAACCAATCATGTAACGGGTCTTCTAACCTCTATTGCGGTTCTGTTCTAACGCATATTCAGTTACATTTCTGCCACCATGGAACAAAGTCCGGCTATTTGTAACTCCTCAGTACTTGTATAAAAATTTTCTTCTTTTTGTCACAGCAAGTACAGTAAAAGCTCCTTCGTTGTCCAAAGACTGGGGGTTTGAGCGGACAACGACCGTGCCCGGACACTATTTTTAATTTATGACTGCGTCTTTAGTGAGACGGCTAGTTAAATGACAAAAAAAAGCATTCGCAGTCAAAAGCAGTCAACTGTCTGGCTTTAAAAAACTCCTTATGTCCTTGCCATATTCCTTTCCTATTGTTCTCCGTTCTGCGCGGGTTTAGACAGTCCTGGGACACATCTGGCGACCAGATCCACGCAGGCCTAATCCTCTCGTTGACAGGCAGTGGAGTGGGTAGGCACTGGACAACGATCGTGCCCACGATTCAGGACAACGAAGGAGCGATTACTGTATGTGGTTTTTAATTTGTTGTTTTTCCGTTGGATTTATATGGCTGTGCTACTTTTGTTTTTCAAATTACGTTATATTATACATACATTATTTTTCAGACGCAAAAAATGTCTCTTTGAGAATGATCCACATAGGGATCAAAACGTCGAGATGCATTTTTAAATAACTGCACATTTGCTGTGGTTTGAAACGATCGAACCTTGCGCCGAAATCACAAATTTATTATATATTAAATTTTGATCGAGAGAGAAGAATTTACCTGTACCATGAAATGAGCCGTTTATTTCGAAAGTGGCCCAAGTCCATTTTCGAGAGAAATCAAGCTAGCAATTTTAATATTTACATTTCTACGTTATCTTATCATTCTGAAGCAAATTGTAACTAATTTATTGAAAATAGCTACATGCGCAGTTTTATGCTTCCGAATAACGCAAATTACGCTTACGATCTTTTATCTAGCGCTTTTGACTACTGAAAAATCCCGTCTTTGCATTATCGAGAAAGGAGAACGCGCATCCCGCACTCTTGCAATCCTAGAAACGAGACTACCCCCTTAATATTTCTGTTCACTCCCGCGGCGGATTTGAATCTTTCCGAGATTCTTGACTTTTACACGTGATGTGCCGTCCAAATGGAATTTATTCGTCTCAACTCGAACTACTTCCTACTTCTTGAGTGGAATAAACAAGTTTCAGGTGAAATATGCTGTTCGACTAATTATAAGTGAAAGCTATGCTAATTGAGCGTGTAATCTAATTTGTCCAGATTCTTTGACGTGCTTAAAGTCCGTAAAGAAACTATGATCTTTGTGGAAGGGAACGTTGGTAGGAAGGGTGTAAGAACGGCAATGAGAACTTAAAATTACATTTCACTTGACCATTATTCGTGAAGACAAACCTGAAAGTTAGTACTTTCTTTCCTTCCAGTGGTGAAAAGTTGCGCGGAGCGAGCGCTAAGGTTCGGAAGGGTAGTTCTAGCTGATGGACGGAAATTTGGCAACGGTAAGAGTTTTCCTTCGATTCCGGGTCCACGTACGAGACTCTGGAATTCTGACAAACTCTCTCCACAGCTACCCTTGAGGAAACGCTCGTTGGCGTTTACTGCATCATAATTTCCTATGCAAATTGAAAATGTGACAACTCGGCCCGGCCGCGCACTTTGACAAATGGCTGTAAATTAACGAAACCTTCAGATTTGACAAATGAATGGTGTTCCGTCGCATAGGAACCATACACGTAGATATCTTTCGGTTAATATTTATGGTCCGCTCGTGCCTAAAGACCGTCGTCGAGGGTTAAACAAACTAGGGTCATTCGGCGACCAGTCGAGGCATCTGGCCTAATGTTTAGTTTTTCTACACCTTTGAAATACAAGGTGTCATAAATCTAGTCCCTCCGAGGGACCACCCGCGACCGTTAAGTACGGTGTCTTATTACCGGGACCCATCGTCGACCGAGTTTAGGTATCGCCCCATTTCTCCTTCCCTGGGCCTCATTCAGAACTACGGGAAGGAGGTCCTAACTAACAAAAGTGTACTGATTGGGAAATGCAGTTTCTGCAGGAACCAATCAGTGCATCTTATTTCCTGCTCGAGAAGCCTGACGAACATCGCGTAAAGACCGCGTTCGTCAGTTGAGTTTTACGCTCTAACGCCGCGCCGTGACACTCTAGTCCTCGGGTAGACAAGACAACGCACGAGCCGTTGTCTTGTCAATCATTCGTCAGATCCGCATGCGTTGTACTTCAGTATCTCAATCAATTCACGGATATAGATTATCATGTATTCGATTCTGCGCGCGTATAAGGCAGGACCTGCTAGATCAGCCTTACTGATGAGTCCACTGGCAGGTCCGGGACGAAACGCTTCTTTTAACGTAATTTATTGTCATGCGAATCTATTATTGTCTTTTGCGTCTTCGATATCATACTATCACTTGAACTACTTGCCCAAGATTAGTTTGGCGGGCAACGATCCGAAAAA
>KB639995.1:482190-499623 GCA_000346575.1 Lasioglossum albipes
GCGCGTTGAGAGAGATGCCTCCGCGTTCTCAAAGCGGCTGCTGGGAGAGGGGAGAGAGAGAGAGAGAGAGAGAGAAAAGGTCGAGCAAACACGAGACGATAAAAAAGCCCTTGCAAAAGGGAGAGGAGGGCTTGATTGTGAGAAGGTCGGAGGCAAAATCGTGAGACGCACCGGATCGACGGTCCTCTGTAGGCGGTTCCGTATACTTTTCCAATCCCGAGGAATCTTTGAACCTCGGCGTCCCTTCGGCAACGCGTACGAATCCCAAGCTTGCTGCGAAACGAGGATTTTGTCCTTGATCTGTCGGCGAAATGGCTCCCTTTCCTCCCCACCGGAACGACTAACTTAATTAACCTGACGTTGCACAGTGGGGTATTTGCCCGAAAAACGGGAATAAAATATTGTAGCGTTATTTATGGGCTCATGGTCATAAATAAGTAGGTCGTTGGATTCGTCTTGACGCCAGCTATGAGATTATGAAATAAAAAATGTACTTTAACATTTAAAAAATCAAAATAATTTTTATTTTTTGTCGAAAAAAACATTTTTTTGAAATTTTAAATATATAATTTTGTACATGTTTCAATACTGTTCAACTTTTATCGGAACCATTTTGTCGTCAGATTATCCGAACTCTTTAGAAGTAGGGATAATGGAATGCTTTGATTACTATGTATGTACTGAGTTGAGATAGGTGTACAAACTCTTCACAGATTTCATTCTGTTATCATCTAAATTAGTATTGTTATTAATATTTCAACATTACCAATCATTCTGTAAGTTTTTTTCGATTTCAAAACTTTATTGACGATTTTCGTATACTATTGAACTGAATTGAGCACTCCTTCTTGTACTGTTACATTCTAGAAAGCTTTGCGATCATAGTCCAACAAAAATTTCTTCCGAATTTTTCCGAATTGGAGAGTTATAACTAATTTAAGTAGAAATGAGCATCGAAAGTCGCAGCGTACGCGTAGTACACCTGCACCGCGAACTCTCGAAAGTCCGCGAAAGTCGTGCCTCATTAGGGTGGACCTCAACTATACAGGGTGAAATTTTTTTTGCGAGATTTTTTGCAAAAGATGATGTTGATCTGATAAGGGGAAGACGTACCACATTGACGTTGAAGTTGCGAAAAACATGAAATTTCTTCGGAATGGGATATTTGGTTGTTTTTCGCATCTCAACGTCAATGCGGCACGTCTTCCCCTTATCCGATCAACTTCATCTTTTGCAGGAATTATTTTCTTACCCAATGGCACAATTTTAGGGGGTGTTGTGAAAAAAATTTCACCCTGTATAGTTGAGGTCCGCCCTAATGAGGCACGACTTCCCGACGTCCGATTGCTCTAAAACTTTGGATATATCATTTCTTCAGGAAAAGGAACAATATTGAGGAGGGGAGAGCCGAAAATTTCATGGTCGAAAAATAAGGACCACCCTACTGAACACCCTCCGTCAATATGACATGTTTTTGTGTGTAGCAGATGTGTTACACATTATGTTTGTCTGTAAAAATATAACATTATACAATCAGCCAAATATTCGTGTGAAGAAGTTACATTTATCTTCGAGCCCATCGTGCTGCAAACACTCAGAAATTGCGTATACACATTCAAGAATTAAGTGAATAGTCTAGCTCCCTAGCACACCTGCATATACATAGATAGGTACGCGCGGCTTAAGTGACGCATGCACCGAGCTCAAAGAGCCTCTCTCTGCGTCTGAATTATTTCTGACTCAGTCAAAGCTGTTAAGATTGCTGTTCGTAAGAACGCTTAACTACATGTCGGAACACCGGCACTTCAAATATCCCATCACCGAACTGCTGTTTATCTTGGTGTAAACTTGCACAGTACATTGTGGCATGTGCAAAATTCTGGAAGTATTACACACGGTATTTTTGAAATATTAACCCTTGGCACTCCGAGCTATATTTAACTCGAAAATTATACATTTCTTCCGACCTAGAATATTTAAATTCCCTATGATTTTATAACACCAAACCTACCGCCTACCGAGCACTAAAAGCGACTAAAATTTCTTAGCTTTACAAAAAATACAAGGCCCTATTTATTTAGATTCTGTGCAATTTTTATTACAATATGTGTCTGAGTAAACAAATCTATCAAATCAATTTTTTGAACCCTCAACTATGAACCAACTTCAATAATTATGAAATGAAAACTATGAAACAGGTCATTTGCCCGGCAGTGGTAGGTTTAGTGTTAAATTTTATGGACATGAAATTGGTGTAATACCTCATACACTACCTAAATGTTTAGTAATGATTAGATACCGACATATTAAATAATGTAAACAATATTTTGAATAATGGTACAGCAATTTTTACTGGCGCTTCGGAATCACCACTCGAGTGCTAAGGGTTAATCCTCTCCAAGCGGTCTTGTCAAACATATTTGATGTTACACGAATGCATTTTCGAAGTGCAATAATTTACGGTAAATTTTTATTTTTTTATGACTGTTACTGCTATTTTTCATAATTGTTAATGCAGTAGACCAGGGATGGGCACGGGTGGGGCCCCTCAAACGCCTGCTTCCCCCACCAAGCTTCCTTTCCGTGGCGCTCCTCGCGGCTCCGATGCAGTGTGCCCAGACGGGACACCTTTTTTCGTGCATGCGCGTCCAAAACAGTAACGTATTTATGATGAGGTGATGATGTAGCAGAGCCCTGATGCAGCTATATCGGCGAGAATGTACTGATATAATTGACGGGACGAACAGTGGTCCAAATGGACGACTTAGGAGTGCAAAAGTCAAAGAACCTCCATGGAGATCATATCAATTTCTTAAAATTCTGCATGGCGCTCGAGGTGCCACATTTCCTCGAGAAGCGTACTTTACTGAGGCTGAAAACGCCGCGCATGCGCGAAAAAAGGTGTCCCGTCTGGGCACACTGCTCCGATGCACGAGGCCTGCGCACTGCTTGCGACGGACGAAGCGCGTCGTTCTTTCATAGTAACGACGAAAGTTGGTGGGGGACAGTAGGCGCTACGGTGGGGCCGGCTTTGCCTCAATTGAGGCAAAAATGCCCATCCCTGCAGTAGACGGTTGACTGTTTTAGTCAGATGTTTACGAGTTGAAGTGAAGTGTCCATCAAGTTCGCGAAAATACCAAATTTTTGAAGGAATAATGAAATAGGTGTGCAAATAAGTCCCTTCCCTTTTTTTCTACAATCATAACTTCTAACTGAATTCGAATTACTTCCCGATATTGATGCCATCTAAAAGAGCGTTCTATTAGTTCTAAGAAGAATCGTGATGAGCGCTCTAAGAGTTTCCAGTCCTATGCAACAATTTCAAGCAATATGACATGCGAGGAGCATCATTTGCGTCACTGCTTTCTCTTTGCATTCCACCTAAGGAAATCAGCTGTTCAAGCTACTGTATCTTACAAAACATGCAGAAAGTGGTACCAAAGGTTTAAAGCCGGAAATTTTTATTTGGAAGACGACGATCGTTCGGGTGCATCGAGAAAGTTCGATGACGGTGAGTTAGAGGAATTGCTCAATGCAAATCCGACCCAGACGCAAGAGGAATTTGCAGAAAGATTGGGAGCAATGTCGCCATATCGAGAAAATCGAGGGGAATACAGGTACCCTCTCTCTGATGACCGTGGCGCGTTGCGCGTGCGCGACGGGCATTTTGTTCAGTCTACGGTCTTAGTGGGGGACGTTGAAGTATGCTCATGGTGGTGGAATGGGTTAGTGGAAGGGGAAAAGGAGGAGAGTAAGAGGCGCCCGTTTCGGCGCCTCTCTGGCGACACTGATTGGGAGTCACCGGACAATTTGGAAAAAAGGGGAAAGAACTTGTTTGAACACCTAATATATACAGTGATCGGATTGTTTTAAAAAAATGGTGAGTATCGATACAAATCTAAATAAATGTTGTAAGAAAAACTTTTTTATAGAACTATGTGTGGTAAAATGTTTGTTTATGGGTGTCAAATATATTCGACATACAATATATCCATTCCCTATGATTTTTCAAATTTTATGGATACGAAAGTGGTATAATACCTCATACAATACCTAGTGTTCAGTAATTGATTAGATACCGAAACATTTAATAATGTAAACAATATTTTGAATAATGGTAATTTTTTACTGGCGCCACAGAGTCCACCATTCGAGTGCAAAGGGTTAAGATTCAAGCGAAAAACCGTTTCCCAGTATACTTAATAAATTTTAAGGAACTTTCGTACCATAGAAAGTACGAAATGTACGAATATATACGAGTTGTCCCCTCCTGCCTCCGCCCCTCTCTCCAAGTAAGACAATGCAAAATACTAAACAAGAGAAGCTCTTGTGTATCGATAATACAATATTAACGGAAGGTACCGCTGGAGGTGCTTTAATTAAATTCGTTAACCACGGACAGACCGTCTCTGCTGTTGATTACAAAACATAATTTTCACAGTTCATACTAAACAAGGACAGCCATGCACCATTCAATGGTAAAAGTATGTACACTATCATGAAAGTTATAACTAGACTGCGGATCTTGCGGAACTAAAAATTGTCTGCATCGATTGCAAGGACTAGAAACTGAATTGAATGTTATTTCTTCTCTTAATGATTTTTGTAGAGAAGCAATCATGTATTGATATCTGGAATTTAAAAAATTTTTCGACAATTTTGCATTTTATCTACTCAATTTTGGTATAAATGCATAAAGATCCGCAGTCTAGTTATAAGTTATAACTAGACTGTTAGTTCCGTACAGAGTTGTGCTAATTGAATTATGTATATTGTAATTCAATTACCCAATTGAATTACATTGTATTTGAATTATATAGTAATTCAACTACGTCGTAACTGAATTACATAATCCAAACCTTTCAATTAATTCAATTACTAACTATTTTAATCAGATGTGTAATTGAAATACGATATATGTAATTGAAATACAATGTAATTGAAATACAATATACGTAATTGAAATACAATATAAATTCGTTCTGTTTGAAACCTTCTCACATGGATTTTTCAACCTCTTCTTATCTAATACTTTATCATTCTTTAATTTTTAATTTTAATTTAATTTCATCGTAATTCGTAATTAATGTAATTTAATTACAAACTATTTTATAATTGTACTATAATTGCAATTACGAATTACATTGTATTGTAATTTAATTGAATGAAGATCTGAATTATAAATTACAATATAACTGCATAACAATGTAATTCAATTACTTTGTAATTATAATTCCTGGAGTAATTCAATTGTAATGCTGCACAACTTTGGTTCCGTGCCTTCAGAATCTTTCGTTTTCGACTTCCATAGCAAATGCTGGTATCATAAACCCCTATCTTCGGACAAGCTGCGCTGACCAAGGTCCAACGGCCCGCAGCTGGTCACGTCATGCGCCTCGTGGGTCCGGAGGAAACGTTCCGCTACGTTGCCAAATTTTCCTAAAAAGCGCACCGTAGACGCAGGGAATAGTGAGGGTGTGAAAACCGTGGAAAATGACCGGATTGGTCAGCAATTGACAACGATCGCGGAGAAACGTAGACGGCAGAAAATCTCGAGACGCGAAACTATCGTCTAACAAGGGACATTACCCAAGTGTAATACGTCGATTTTAATGTAATTTATTTTATACAGGATGTAGTTTGTGTTGGAAAAAATATTTGACACTGAAAATAGCCTTGAAAGTGGGGGGGGGGGGGGAAACCCTACTTCTGCTAATATTTCAAGAAATAAAGGATCAAGGACAGAAACCCTACTTCTGCTAATATCTCAAGAACTAGAGGATCAAGGACAGTGATTTTTTTATATTTGTGTGTTTTCGATCAAGGAATGCAGTCGTATAAAAAGACTTTAGAAAAAATCGTTTGTTTAAACAATATTTAAAACATTCATCCTTTGCAATATTTCTTATTAATTGTTCAGCGATATTTATGTAACTTTGTCTACTTAATTTGGTGAACAATCGACCTTTTTGTCTGATAACGAGGGCGCGGCGATGTAAAATGACAAAAAAAAAACAAAAGAATTTGACTTTAGCACTGAGAATAAGCTCTTCATCGTACAGCTGTTTTCGAAAAAACCTTGAGATCTAAATGAAAAGTCTTTTTGAGCTGAAATTGCATATCGCTCAACTCTTTGCGTGATTTACAAAATTATTTGAGAGTATTCGTATAGTCAAGTTTAATGTCACGTCCAATACAAAGAGAAATATATTCGAATAAAAAAAATATTCGTTGCGACGGAGCGATCCATATTTCCGTCGCTTCCGCGTTCCCGTTAATTAGTTTATGAAATGTGTTGACAGGTAGTCATGATGTCATCTGCTGCCGCTGAATTTAAAGGTTTTTTCAAAATAGTAAGTTATCTCTATCCCACAGTGCTAGCTGTTCTTCTGACACTCTCTGGTCTTTTTATAACAAGTGTTTATCTATTCGACATAAATAAATTCTAAACGCAACTGGAGTTTTAGTACACATTATTTTATGTGAAAATCGACGAAGTTGGTTGCGTTATTAGCTCGATATAAACAGATTTCGTAAGCACACTATAACTACCTACAGGGTGTCCCAAAATTCCTTCAACAGCCGAAAATGGGAGGTTCCTAAGATCATTTGAAGCATCATTTTTCTTTGCAAAAATGTTATCCGCGGCTTTGTTTAGGAGTTATTAACAAAAAACACGGACCAATCAGAGCGCGACCTAGATGCGAGTTGGCACAGTCGGCCAATAAACAGCTGGCGCGCCGGACCGACTGTGCCAACTCGCGTCTAGGTCGCGCTCTGATTGGTCCGTGTTTTTTGTTAATAACTCCTAAACAAAGCCGCGAATAACATTTATGTAAAGAAAAATATTGCTTCAAATGATCTTAGGAACCTCCCATTTTCGGCTGTTGAAGGAATTTTGGGACACCCTGTATATTGTTTTCTTCACGAAACGTATTGTTCGGTAAACTATAATTTGTAACTATGCAAATTATATCAATATAACCAGTAAAACTAAAAGCACCTATTTTTAGCTGTGACAAAACTACATACAAGACATAATTCTTTTCGTAAAAACTAATTACGAATATGTACTTTATTTTTATTGTTTATTGACAGCATATGACAGCCACCGTAATTTCTTTTAATCTCCCATAGAGTTTAGATTCATGCCGTTTTTAACAGCTTTCTGATTTAACTTTGCTTCGACAGTTTTTAATTTTTCTACATTAAAACTTGTTCCCTCTAGAGCACGCCTGGACTACAATTGTAATGTCCAATTCACAGTTACTCATATCCTTCCAGAATGTCCAGCTATTAACCACATTAGATATAAATATAAACTTACAATCGAATTAAAAAATTCACTCAACGGCGAAGAACATAAAGTTGTAATTATTTCACTTACAAATGATATACAGGGAGCGGCATTAATTAGTCCCCACGATTCTTCAGCCCCTTCGGATGATATTTAAAAATATCCAGTTCCATTTAAAGATATGACAGCGACCTTGATTTTTTGTTGTACATCGATTTTTTTTAATTAAAAAAATTGCAATTTCTTGTCGGTTAAATAGTGATTAACTTTGGTAAGAAACACTTTTCTGTCCGACCATCCGAAGGGGCTGAAAAATCGTGGGGACTTTGTGCCGCACCCTGTATATTTCAGACATTCAAAATTGACTAAATTATAGTCAGAAATTAACGTGTTATAGAATCCATTGCTAAAATAATCGCTAATAACTGCGGATCTTTATGCAAAATCAAAATGTTGTACATCAATTGTAAGAAACAGAAGCCATGTAAAAAGTTCTTTCTAATGAGTTGAAAATGGTGCATTGGTGTTTCCAAACTCTCTTAAAACCCTTTGCACTCCTTTGTCGAGTGTGACTCGATTAATTTTCTGTCTTAATATTTTCAATGGATCGAAAATAATACAACAGTGTTTTTAAATTCTTCGAATGTTTTTAATATTTTAAATTGCAGCTACCCATTTTTGTCATAAATGCATAAAATCCACAATCTACTTGACCAATGACATAAACTAATTAGGAAACAAGAAAGAAAAGGAATTTCCTTTTTGTAACATAGATTGTATAGTTTTTTACTATAGTGTCTTACAGTATTGTTGCGGAGTATAATAAAAAAGAAGGTATTCCCATAAAATTTCAACCTGCCCATTTTTTTTGGCAACTATACAAAATTAAGGTACAATCTCGTTTTCAAGCGATTCATTTTACGGCAATACATAGACGGTCACAATTCTTGTCAAGCTGGACAAGGTGAGCAGAATTTTCTGTACTGACTGTGCGCGCATTTGATTCTTTTCGGCGTGTGCATGTGTTTTTTATTTTTCTATTTTATTGCAGTTCTTTCAAATCCAGTGAGACTTTTCATGCATGATGTCCATCAAAAAGACTTTTTCGAAAAAAGTAGTAAAATGAGCGAGGTTGTTCGTAACTTCAGAGACTATAATGTTAGAGAAAAAATGGAAGCTGATGAGAAACGTGCTTATATTTGTAAGCCCATCCATTTGGTACTAGCCACTGCATCAACAAGCCTGACGGAAGCTGGAAAAAGCAAAACAATCGACAAAGGCATTGCGAAATTGCACGCGTTAAACGAAAACTGTAATGGAAAGTTCAAAACAGAAAAAAATATTATTATAAGAAACAATAGGATTGAGGATTCACATGCCAACAAACGATTTCTTTATGCATTTATAATAAAAACGAGTAGGTGTAATTTAAAACAGTGAAAATATTAGAAGAATTTTAAAATACTGTTACATTATTTTCAACTTATTAAACATATTAAGAAAGAAAAGAAATGTCTATGTCACTCCAGATTGTTGCAATTCAGGTAGAAAATTTTTATTTCGCATAAAGGGGGGCCTATTCACGATCAAGCATTTTGCGCAACAATGTCTATTGCGCAACCTGATTGATCGTGAATGATAGTGATTGACTAATTGCGCAATTTTTTTGCGCATGCGATTGACCAATAAACAACCTTTGACTATTTCCAGAAAAGAAGTACTTCCGGTCAATCACTTGCGTGTGCAAAAATTACACAAACAATACGACATAGTAAAGGCATTTTATCACACACCCACTGTTTCACCTAAGTTGACCACCTTAAATATCTCGCTTATTTTTTATGATAGGAAGAATTAAAGGTCAGAGAAAAGACATGACTTCCTTGTAGAAGCTCACGTAAAGATCAACACACATCGCATATCGTTGAATTTATTTTATTTTATAAGCTATAAGACTGTTGTAATGAAAATATGTAGTCCCATTTTAAAAAACTTCGATGATCTTGAGATCTCGAAAAAAGTGACCTTGAGAAAATATTTTTGCTTATCGCCACATTTGCCCCATCGAACCGAGTACTCTTTTCCTTTCTGACCTTTTTCACTATCATAAAAAATAAGATATATATTTAATATGGTCAAGTTAGGTGAAATACTCTGAATTAGACTGCGAATCTTTATGCATTTATTGCTTATGGAAATTTAAAAAAAATGCTAAAATATAAAATTCGATAGAATTCAGTACTATTTTTATTTGTTTTCGATCCACAAAAATTGTTCTCTTGAAAATAGGACTTTTAAAAATGGGATTTTAAAAATGAGATTTTTAAAAATTGGTCTTCTTCAAAATAAGGTTATTAAAAAATGTTCTTCTTAAAACTAGGATTTTAAAAAATTGTTCTACTTAAAAATACAATTTTTAGAAATTGTTCATCTTAAAAATAGGATTTTTAAAAATTGTTCTTAAAAATAGGTTTCTATTTCATTGCACTACCTTAAAATTTGTCTATAAAAATTGGAAATTGCATAAACATCCGCAGTTTACCCTGTATGTATATTCAGTTATAAAAGCCGAACAACAACAGACAAAGCAACATTAACTACAAAGACATCAGCCTGACATGATTAGTAGATGAAAACACATTGTTCCTAATAGCGAATATTGTTCTTTAAACGAATTTTCTAAAAACAAGAATTTACAAATTTATAAATATTAGGGGAGAAACCTCTAGTGCTGACATTAAAGCAACGTGCTTGCTCAATGCTTAATTTTAAATAATTGTTGGTAATGACTTTCTGTAAAATTTTGTTTTTAATATAGATAAGACAAGGTTCTATAGGAAAAAGTTGCCGTCGAGAACTTGCGTCTCAAGGGAAGAAAAATCAGTGCTTAACTCCAAACCACCCAAGGAACGACTTGGTCTTTTCCTTGAAGGAACCTTACGAGCAGCTAAAAAATTAGTCACTATTACATCACTCTGACATTTCCCAAAGCAACGAAAGTCATTCTAAAATCTAATTTAACAGGCGTTTGATCTTTCAGCAGAAACATTTTTGTCACTTAATAAAGTTTTTCAGAGTAGTATTCTAAGTACTTGTCATATGTTGGAAGTTTTGCAATGAAAATGATTTGTTCCTACGGCTTCCAGTAGTCTAGACAGAATGCTGTACAGGGTGTCCCAAAAATGCTGTACTTAATTGAAACTCCTGAGATTATTTGAAGTAACTTTTTCCTTTGCAAACATGTTCCCCGCGGCTTCGTTAAAGAGTTATTAACGAACAACACGGACCAATCAGGGCGCCAGGTTGAGCGTGGCGTTTGCATTGGCCGATCCAGAATCCGTCTGCTGGAGCCGCGCTCTGATTGGTCCGTGATTTTCGTTAATATCTCTTTGACAAGGCTGCGGAGAACGTTTTCGCAAAGGAAAATGTTTCATCAAATGCCTTCAGGAGTCGCCCCTTTCAAGTAAATACAATATTGTTTGGACACTCTGTATATAATGTATACAAACATTGCTGCGAAACGCTGTTCGGGTGACAAAACGTTCGAAGAATAGAACATTCGGATAATGGCTCACGAGACCCGAAGAATAAAGTATTTCAATAAGACCTTGTGATGTATCGCCTACTGAGCGAACAATATTTAATGTTTACAGACCAGTTCATTGTTCATTGTAACCAACTAGCAATTCACAGAACTGTTCATACTGCTGGCAAACTACGTTTGGCGGCACTACTATTTACGAACAGCATAAACGCGGCATAAACTACTCTCTGCACAGAGGTATTCACTACATTAGTTATAATTAGACTGCGGATTTTATGCATTTATGGCAAAAAATGGGTAAACACAATTTCAAGCAGTAGACATATTAAACAGATTTAAAGACATCAGCGTATCAGCTTCAGCTTATTCAGACAATTAAAAGAAGAAAGAAATTTTTATTTCACTCCTGTGTCTTGCAATCAATGCAATTATTTTTTATTTTGCATAAAGATCCGCAGTCTAGTTATAATACTATGTACCACATTTATAATGGCATTCAACTGTCAGGAAATTTCAGTAGAAACATTTTCTGAATTATATCTTTACACATGTTACTATAGGCGAATCTCGATAACTCGAATCTCAAGGGAAGAACTAAAATCTTCGAGTTATAGAGGTTTCGACTTATCGAAGTGTTCGAGTAAGAGAGGTTTACCCTATGAAAATTCGACTTACAGGGGGTTTGTACAAGAGGTAATAATTTGCTGATTGTAATAGTTTTAAAGAAAGAAAAGTTGAATTTTTCGAGACGAGTTATTTATTATTAGACAGCGGTTCTTTATGCAAAATAAAAATTATCCACTTAAATTGCAACAAATTGGAGTGAGATAGAAATTTATTTTCTTATGTTCAATAGGTTGAAAATAATATAAAAGTATTTTTAAATTCGTCTAATGTCTTTAATGTTTTAAATTACACCTACTCATTTTTGTCATAAATACATAAAATCCGGTATCTATTTATTATATACATATAGTAAACATAATCTACTAGGCTGTTACATGTTACTATCACATATTCAAGAAATCTGTCATTTTACTCTGCCTTAATGAATAAACAGATTGTTGATCAATGGTATTTTCAATATTATCGCATCTTTCAACGAAATTTCGTAAAACATTTACTGTCGTTTTGGCTAGTTTAACTTCCACACTTGTGGAAAATAATTTGAGTTCAAGGAAGTTTTATTTCGATTTATAGAGGTTTCTAAACTGCAGCGGAGGGAAATGAAGAAACTTTTCGTCTTATAGACGATTTTCGAGTTATCGAGGTTAGATTGTACATTGATTGTTGTTCGTACAATACCCAATGAAATCAATTCCTGCAAAAGAATCTGCAGTTTTTTCTCTCTTTCTGTTTACATTTTTTTCAGATATGATTAAAACAGAGAATGTCAAAAAATTTCGGTTACACAACTTATACCATACATTCTTGGCAGCGATCACGAAATACATATATGGAATGTTGTCGGAAATAAATTTTAACGGTGCGCCACGCCAACTCTGTTCCCGCCTTCCCATCTCATATTGCCTTGGAATTAATAATAGTTAGTCGTGCCACTGCGTTACCGCAAAATTGCCTCAAACCTTAGCGAAGGTTTTAGGAAACGTTCCATTTCGATACTTCTTTAAAGATTACAAGTAAATATAGAATTTGTTCCGTTCCTGAACGAAACTTCTCTCTCTCTCTCTCTCTCTCTCTCTCTCTCTCTCTCTTTCTCTCCCTCTGTACAATCATAAATAGCCAACAGAAAACCTTTCGGGTTACCGGGTTTTAAATCACCGACCGTTGCGTCAAGTCCGCGAGCGTATTTGTTGCGGATTACTTCTTCACGAATGTGAATGAATTGGAAGAAAGATTGCTGGTTCGTGTAAGTAATAACTTTATTTAATCATAGTACAGTAATTTTATTACTTTTTATTCATAGTAAACTAAATTTTAACCATTTGATCGATCATTTCTTGCTAAATTTAGTGTTATTATAAGCTGCGATTGTTGGAAACAATCCCTCAGCACCTTGTTTAATTTTTTGTCAATTAGTAGTTTAATGTCAAAAATTAATTATATACAGAATGTTTATATAATCGCCTCTTGCAGCGATTTCTCGCAAATTATATAAATATATGATACAAATTGAAAAGATATAAGTTTTACTATTTCTTCTATAATCAAGAAAATAACCTACGTAACTTTTTTATGTTTGTAATATTTTGATAGAAATAAAGGTGACTTTTAATTTGATAAATGGAACAGTACAGTTTTTGTTCTGTATGAATACGTATGTCCAATATACTATTTTTTACAGAATAGCCTTCGAGGTCATACGAGATTAAAAATGGAAGAACATTTCGAATAACTATTATACATTACTTCGAATACGTAAAAAAATATATCCAAATAGAATAATAGCTTAGCTTGTTCTATTGCAAAACCTTTAAATGAAATTGAATGTTCGGAGAATAGTAACAGTAGCACAAAAATTTTCGGAAGAAAATAAATTCGTTGAAAACAAAGGGTTGAGATATGAGTTTTCAAAAAGTCTTTAATAACAATACCGTTTCAAACAATTTACACTTGCGTTTTGACAATATGTAAAAGGCAATCAAATTCAAGTCTAAATTTTATACCAGTTTTGATACTGTTGAAACTTTAAAACAAACAATCAACGAACATTGAGATTCTGATGAAAAATGATCTAGATTCATAAATCATTACAACTTCTTATAATAGTTTTAACCATAATAGCTTGCAGGTCCTCTAGATAATTGTAAATGTGTAAATACACGGATTTCAAAAGCATTAATTCATTTTATAAGTAAACGTATACAGAGGGTGTACCAAAAATGTTGTCTTCCCTTCAAAGGGGTGATTCCTGAGATTATTTGAGGTAATTGTTTCCTTTGCGAAAATGTTCTCGGTCGCTTTGTTAAGAAACTATTAACGGGCCAATCAGAGCGCGGCTACACCGGTTCCTATATTTTAAATTTTACATGTATTTTAAATATATTTTATATTTAAAACATATATTTTAAATTTTCATTTTTGTAAGCAACCTTGTATGAAAAATTGTAATTTTTGGAAAATCTTTTTCGCACATCAGTTAGTAAACCAATGCTTCTAATTGCTTACAAAACATCCGGTCATTTGGTACAATCAGAGTTGGGCAAAACTTTTATTTCAATAAAAATTTTTGCCCAACTCTGGGTACAATTATAAAAAAGTTATTCTGTTTTGAAGGGCGTACGAATACTTTCGAGAGTGACTGTATATTATACATATAATTCTTTGTATCAAACAGAATGGAAGATCGTAGAAAATGCACATGCTCTTACACAAACTAGGAAACTCGTTAAATCGATGCACCCATTCATGGAACAGAGCGCAAATATTCATTTTCGTATGTGTCCTTCCTATGTGGATAAGGCTGAAATCTTACGTGATTAAACCAATATTCCCCTCATTATCGGATAACGATAATTACACACGCTTATCGCAAAGACAAGCCTGATTATACTAGATAAAATGGAACATTCTGCAATCCTAACAGAAACGAAGAAAACGACTCTCGCTATTAATAACTGCAGCCGAAAGTACTTGGTAAGTTTTCTACCAATATCTAAGAATAGTTACGATTTTTTAAAAACTAATTACAAATATAATATCACAAAAGTCAATCGGAAATTGTATTAATTTCAAATATGGCTATTTTCGTGATGGTCTCCCTCGTTTCGTCATACTTCCTCAATGGCTTCGACCACGAAATTTCGGTAGAAATGCATATGAATAATAATCTAAAATAATGAGATACAATTGAATGAAATAATAATTTCTGTTCCGTAGTGGAACAATACCTTCCTTCGTATATCACCAAAATTCCAACAAGTTATTCGATAAAACCAATTTTCATTCGACAAATTCGTGTCTTTTCAAATCCGAGGCATTTGCAAATCTGTTAAGCACATTTCACATCGATAACGACATTCGAGAACATCGGTCCAAATGTTAAACTCTGATCTCAACCATTGACTCGCGAAATAATACTGCTGGACTGTTTCCGGTGATAAGTTCATTGGTATTACAATAAACGAATCGGAATGTAAGGCTGGTTACGCTAGCTGATGATATTGAACGCTGCATTGTACATAAAATTAATGAAAGACAGTTATTCAGTTACTGTAAAACGGCCTACAGACTACAGAATTTTCTGACGCAACGCACGTTTGTTGTGGGCACGATAAAAAATACGCGCCGCTTACTCTATCTCAAGGTGGTGTGGAAATGAGTTTTTTAGCCAAAACGCATGTTGAAGTACACTTTGCGGCGCTCGTACGCCAAAACTATTGATTTTACAAAAAAAATTGTTGTTACATAAATTGTAGGAAATTTTCTCTAGTTTAGTTTGGTATATAAATGTTTTTATCGTGAAATGAGTCGGAAAGGAGATATTGTCAAAAAACTGCTATTGGGCGCCATTTTTCCAATATGGCGGCGCGAGCGGCAAAGTTGAAATTTGGAAAGAGCACATCGAAATCTATAAAATTACCCATTTTCAAAACTCCCGGAAAACTTTCCAGGTAAAACTACCAAATGACTGGACTAAGGATGTACCCGTTAAGTTATGTCACCATTTTTTAGGCATTTCCGGTGGTGCAATTAAAAAATGTTTTAGACAAAAGTTTGTCAATACTTGGCGAGCTACATGTTCGCATATTCTTAAATCTGAAAAAATGCTTTTTACGTAAAAAAGTAAAGGTCACCTTGACTTTTTTAAATGGCACCATATGTTTCGGACGTCATAGGATTATTGCTGATGTCGAGACGAATTCAACACTGTATTATACTATGACATGTAATGGTAAAAAATGTTAAATGGTAAAAAATTTTTCTTCGAGTCGTCAAAAATCCTTCTGGTAATCATCATTTTAGTCACAAAATAACCTATTTATAAAATTTCATCCAATTCTGGCGTTGGGGATAAACGAAAACTTCGCCCATATTTCTGCCAAAAATCACGGAGGATTACCTCTGTTCAACTACTGTTGTTAACACTTAAGAATCATTATATAAATGTTGAAAACACTTGAAACTTTTAATGCTGCTATAGTGATGTAGCTATGGAAGCTGTATGTATGTATATGCAGGAAAGGGAATGTAAAGAGATACTGAATGATATACAGTAGGACCTCGGTAGTTGCACGAAACAAGGCTAAAGAAGCCTGCAACTATCGAAGGAAACAATCAACTGTATGAAATCTCCCACTTCTACTATGTTGCTAGTTTATACATACATCAAATCCTTGGTTCTCGTAGTATCGCGTGTCACGTGTTTTCCGTAACTAGGCAACTATCTCCACTGCGTGGAAACGAAATGCAACTGACGAGACTCGCATGCAAGCATCGAGAGTGCAACTACAGATTATCTAATTTATGTAGATCTCGTGGCTTTCATAATGTTGTATCGTGGCCATCTACAGGCGATTTACAGGCTTTACACGGTAAAAATGTGTTCAACAAATTGTTCATACAATTGACCGCCGCTTTGGAGTTACAGATTAAAATTTTGAATAAGTTAATGTAGTTAAATGTACACAATTATAATCTATGTATTTCAAATTCTGAAGGGTTTAGATATTGCAACCAAAGACATAAATATTATAACGAGAAGATATAGATAAAGATATTATATATATTATAGATAGTATAACCAAAATCTGATTGAAAAAATTCTGATATTAATAACTAGTTTGAAGTTGGGTTCATATTCTTGGGAAACCGAAAAATGAGTAGTTAATGGTGGGAGAGGGTTTGGCAAGAAGGTGTTAGCGAGTCTTTCATAAACTGAAATAAGGCTACAGCTGATATGTAACAATGCCTTATTTTGCATAAGTTTGTACATTTTCTTTATTGATAAAAAGGTTGACAACAATAATTCTCAGTTATTATATCCATTGAATGAGACTGCATTGCAAATGAATTGCAAGTCTTCGCACGTTCAATGATTGACAGTCATACATCGCATAGCCGCAAATAACAAATAGATTATTACTAGTATTACTTACTAATTGTCCAATGGTAAGTTTCCAATAGTAATATCAATGACAGTCAGACCAAAAACGGTCATTGATGAATTAAAAAAAAACGACTTTAATAAACAATTTAATTTTTCCCGTTTTAATTTTTTAAATTGATTGCGACGTTAAACTGCATTTGAGCAGCAGTGCAACATTTTGTGTAAATAAAACTTTGATAACTTTTTTTTATAAAAATACACTACTTCATTTTTCATAAGTAACTTTGATAAATTCTATGATTATTGGGATTGTACATTTAATAATTCGATATTTAATAATTTAATATTGTATAAGACAGCAATAAAGTTACACTTGGAAATGTTATCAATGCTAAGACTTGTCTGCATCATTTTGAGATAAATGAAATATGCTCCAGTACACCATGTACATAAATAAATATACAATGTTCTTAGCGATAAATTGTAATAGATAAAATTACTTAATTGTGTCCTTATCTCACGTAACCACAATAACGGCTATACAGATGATAAATTCGATAATGCTAGTGGCAACAATGATAA
>KB639995.1:501283-548756 GCA_000346575.1 Lasioglossum albipes
AAATATCTCCTGAACTACTAACTTTTCGACATACATAGGTTAGTACTTTTTTATAACGAATGTCCAGCTGCATCGATTGATGTATTAAAAAATACCTCATTCCATTTAAAAAAAATGAAGGTGACCTCACATATCTCCTAAAAATTATGTAAAAACAAAAATTTTTTGCTATCGTATGAGCCCCATTTTACCATTCAACTTTGTCCTTCAGACATTTGACGTATCTTGAAAAACAACAAAGATATTCAAGGTGGTCAAGATAGCTGGGACACCCTGTATATAGTACATTACAGTAACTTTGTTTAATGTTAAATGCTACGATGGTCGTAGCTTTCCAGGAATAATACCTTCAAACAAAAAGGCACGTTAACAGAGTTTGTATTATAGACGAAATGACAATACACCTAAATTCAGTTTACATTTTTTTCAGTTGTCATACAGTTTTGATTACGTATTTCATTTCGAAATTTCAGCAGTTAATCATTAATCAATTATCCGATTGACTATTAACAATCGTTAATCGCAATTAACGATTAATAAGTATCTAATCGTTAACCGCAATTAACGACTAAACTAGGAGATTAATTGATAATTGCGATTAACGATTGAAGTAGAAATTTAGTTGTCAATGGTTGATTAACTTTTTGCCCAACTCTGCTGTGACATAGATCGGGACCGGATATGTACTGTTTTTTTGTGGCCGTGTCGACCGCGTCGAATGTAGAAAAGGACAGCGCGTAAACACGGACCGCGTGGCCGAAGGCGCAACAAAAAATAGCGTATCGGTGAGACAATACTAGTGCAATAATGAAACTTCTTCTTTTTTTACTTTTTTTTAATGAAATCTTACCAATATATTTTTGTGACATTTTTCTGATTAAAATGACACCGAACTAGATACAATTTTTCCCATATTTTCTGTACATGTAATGCATAATTTATATACAGCAATTCTTCTACAGCCGCAAAAAGGTTGTACACGTTGAAGGCAAAAAAAATTATCCCCTCCACTGTAGTAATCTGATCTCGGCTCGAGTATATCGGTGTGAACCACTAATAATCTAATGACAAAACTTCGTTATTTTTCATTATTTTTTATGAGACTTTCATCAACTTATTTATGGCATTTTTCTGAATGAAATGACACTAAACTCGATATAATTTCAACTGTATTTAGTGGTTTAATTGACGGTATCGAGTAACTTTCGGACATGGACAACGAGTGAAAAAGTTTAAGAAACAGCGACTATTATTCTAGAAAATATCAAGGTCACCATTAATTTTTAAAGATCAATTGCATTGTTACATATATTCTTAAACTCCCAAATAGTGTTAAAATCTTCTTTTTACGTGGCACGGACAGTACTTGCCGTGGGAACAAAATAAATAATGGGGGATGACCTATCCGTAACGTGATGCTACTCAACACTGTTCTTGCTTCTTCGGAAAAAGATGAATTATTTCGCGTATCACTCTACGCCGGATAATCGAGACCCGGATAACCAATACCCCGATTAATGGAAACCGCGGGTAATTGAACCCTGGTTAATCGAGATTCCACTGTATTATAAGAATGAAAAATCAAGCCCGGAAATGAAAAATCTAGTTTGACGGCCGCGTTAGTGAAAAAGAACATTACCGGCGAAGGGCTAATTAAAATCGACTGAAATATATGTCATTCATTAACACTGTTACATATGTATACATATCGGCTTTAGTAACCTTCAATCTGTAACCCGTTGTAACATAAAGCTATCAATATTGTGCAGCACGACGTTCACTATCTAAAGTTAACCACTCAAATATCTAATTTGCTTGTGGTGATGCAAAAAATATTTGGTACACAATCTGCGCATGAATCGACGCAGCACAGATTAATTTCAAGTAATACCCCTAGTGGTGAACCAACACTACACAACAAACCACGTGAAATGGGTCCTCGGCGAAAATGGCTGAATTTGAAATATGTTGTACCTTTTGGGTCACTGAACAAATGTAATGTCAGGCAAAATGTCAAAAAAATGGACAGTTTCGTTGTTTCAACCCTTCAAAAGCCTGAGGTCAGACCAGCAAAGATATCACTTTCGGATCAATGCGGTTACCATTATAAGGGAACAATATGAAGTTTTAGTGAACGAAATAGTTAGAGAATAATTGTTAGAGAATAATTGAACAATTTGAAAATGACCAAATGTCACGTACATAAAGCACTCCAAAGGAGCCCTCGTTTAAGAGGGCAGCACGGCCGCACTAATGTGGCGAATGGCGTTATACAGGGCACTAACACAGACGAAGTACCTCGTCTGTGGCACTAATGTTAGTGCGATGCAAATCAGAATTGAGGGCAGTACTGTCCGAACATCTGCCCGCTCTTTCTGCCAGCAGAAAGCGATACTTCTGCGGACGCAGATGCCCGTCCAAAATCGAGCATTTTGTTTACTGGGCACTTTGCTGTTCTGATATCATTCGGAAATCAAACTTGGTTCACGTTGGAAAAAATAGATCTGTCGGATACGAATATTGTTCCGTACCAAGAATACTGAAACCAGACAAAGCCCGGAAAAATGAAGATACGATTAAGAAATGAAGTAGATCAAGATATTTTTTCTGGATATCATAAAATTAAATGTTAATCCCCTTTATAAATAATGAGTAGTCAATTTTTCTAGAGAAATTTTAAGAAAGTGGAATTAAATAAAATCTTATTTTCAGTGGTAGTTGCCTTTTTAGACCTGGAATAGATCGAAATCGTACCAAATTCTATCGAATTTTACATTCCAGCATTTCAAATGCATAAAGATCCGCAGTCTAATAATAATGAGTATCGTCAAAAATGCTTATTTTTGCTCTAGAGGTAGAGAGAGAGAGATTCATAAGGGAAAATGTTTAATATTACAATCGACGACCACTCCTGTGACCTCTTCTTGTAAATGATGTTTAAATGTCAGCTACGGTCCCGTTTACAGGCATCGATACGTACATCATTATTTTGTACAACGTTTTCAGACATTGCGGCATTCATTTCTCTTATGGCGGCTCTGATGTTAGCTTTTAAGTCTGGAGTGCTTTCTAGTTTATTGTTGTACACTTGACTTTTCAAATAACCCTTCAGGAAAAAGTCCAATGGTGTTAAGTTCGGAGAACGCGATGGCCAATTCACATCACCATTCCGTGAAATTACACGTCCAGGAAACTTCGTGCGTAATAACGCTATGGTTGCCCGCGTTGCACGGCTCGTAGCACCGTATTGTTGCAGATAAACATCAGAAATGTCAATTCCATTAAGTTCAGTCCACACAAATCCGTCGGGTTCCTTCTACTGAACGTTTATTTGCATAATAAGGTTTAATGATTGCAATTCGTTGTTCTCGTGAAAGCGGTGCTGCATAGTTAGATTTCTACAGGGTGTCCCAAAATTCCTTCAACAGCCGGAAATGGGAGATTCCTGAGATCATTTGAAGCAACATTTTCCTTTGCAAAAATGTTATCCGCGGCTTTGTTTAGGAGTTATTAACGAAAAATACAGACCAATCAGAGCGCGACCTAGACGCGAGTTGGCACAGCCAGCCTATAGACAGTTGGCGCGCCGGGCCGACTGTGCCAACTCGCGTCTAGGTCGCGCTCTGATTGGTCCGTGTTTTTCGTTAATAACTCCTAAACAAAGCCGCGGATAACATTTTCGCAAAGGAAAATGTTGCTTCAAATGATCTCAGGAATCTCCCATTTCCGGCTGTTGAAGGAATTTTGGGACACCCTGTATATTAAAGAAATTAGGACGAAGCTTTATACCCTTAACAGCTGACCTAGAAAAATCTGTTGCACATCGATTGATCAACCTGCCTGCTTCGTTTAATTAAAAAAAAACTAAAGTCGATATCTGCTGTGATTTCAGAGGAAACAGGTTGTAACACTTTCTCTTTATCTGTCTTGTGCATTACCCTGATAACGTTCATCACTGGACAAAAGTGATGCACTGAAGTGAATAAAACACCTTCCTACTTATCGAGATGAATATTCGTTTGAGAATGAAAATGTTCCATCTCGCAAATATTATTGTTTCATTTACATTACATGAAAGGAAATCGTTTAAACGCGCAACGCTTCCGTTTACATATAAATCAAATATTTTTCATGTCGACAAATAACGCAATAAAAAGCGCCATATTTAAGTGTTTGTAGAATACGTAAATGAACTTTTATATTAATGTTAACATCGATAATGTAGATATGCTGATTTAGAAAGTACACACTGCTATCAATGAACAATATTTGAATTGTATTTTTTTATATATGGTGCAATTTAATGTATTTATAAGTAATATTTTAATTTTCTCAGTATTTGTATCTCATTGTGTCTTTTATCATATCACTTTTCATCATAAAAAACAATAAACGGTCACTCGTGATATAATGACCAGGAAATCGATATCGTAATATTTTCCGTGTGTGTATTAATTGTTTACATTCTAAACTATTCTTCTGTGTTCCTGAGATCAAAGCCTATGGAATTTGTGCATCCTTTTCTATGCAGAAACTGGATTCCAAAGTTAATCTTCTCTTTGTGCATTGATATTCCAATGTTTACATATTCAACATTCATCCCATTCAATTTTGGAGCAGAATGAAAGAAAGAGTTCGCCTGCAGAAGTATTTGTGAAATTTTATTGATTCTGAAAGATAAGTATACAATACTCAAAAAATTGAAAACATCTGCACAGCTTTGTTTGTCTCTGTTTTTGTTTGTCAGCCTGGGGTGCATTTGCACCCCATACACAGAGAGAAGGTTAACAATGTAGAAATTAGATCACCGAATTAAATTGTTATCACACGGAAATAAGATTGCTTGACACATAAAACATTTTCATTTCTGTACATAATTCTTAACAATATTTACGAAGTAATGTGTTATCTATTAAATTTTATTATAAAAAATATAATGGAACATAGCTGTATTAAACAACAAACATTTTACGGTAATTATGCGTAGATTCTATAGTCGCGCCAACACGAATATATAATTCATTTCAAAGTTTAGTCATAATTAAAGTTTGAAGTGAATATCATCCTGAATTTCTGAGATATAGAGGACATTATGCAAATTAATTCCTGTAAAGTAACGGTAGGTTCATATGCTTGACAGAACTCGCGGGTGTATGAATTTTAGTTCGAAAATGAAAATCAGTATTCATAGGCCTTTCCGAATAATTTTAACGTATACAAGTCACTTTTTAAAATGAAAATCTCAATGTGCCAAAACGGGAATATTTCATATTTCTGATGACTTTATGTTTTTTAATGACTAACCAATTTTGACGAAAAGAACATTCACGGACGATATACTCACATTTGATGAACACTGTTGTTATTGTCACACGTCATACGTTTCTAGGCACTTTTCATATTTGATGCATTTCAAACTATTACTTTCTCATTTTGGAAGGTTAGCGACTTGTATAAGATTATTGGTTTTTAGAGAAATTATATTATCTAAAATATTATAATAATATGGTACGAGTTGCATGAATCGGACACATTTTCAAAAGTGTTTTCAAAGACCGTAAATATTCGTGTCGGCGAGCCGTGGGCGTGGTGGCGCCTTCACCTGTCACCTGTCACACAAAAACGCTTTAAATCGTTCAACTCTAAACACCCATAAAATTTGGACCAGTGAATTTTTTAAATTTAAACTTGGATTTTCAACATATTCTCGTCAAAATCTACAGAACTATATAAAAAATTAAAAAATGTCTGGGTCCCTAAAGTAAATTTTAACCTAAATACAAGTATTTGTGTATCTTTATCAGATTAAAAATGTGAAATATTATTGTATTCAGTATTCGAGAAGCTTTTAAATACAAATTACAGAAGTATTTTACACATGTTTCAATTACAAAAGCATATTCGACGCTGCTCATCACTGATTAACAACTGCATCAATCTCAATCGATAGATTTCTGTATGTATATCACATTTCCTCCTATTAATTTCTCCTGAAACGTTTATGAATCCAGCAGCGTGGATTCGACTCTGAAAGCACTGATCACTAATGTTGCACATCATACAAGTTGATGTCGATGTGCTATGAGAATAAATATTCAACAATCCTTATGAAGGCTAGCGACAGGAAATGGAGGTAAGTAAACAGTGCCGAAAATGTATACATTGTTATTGAAACGGACTCTAACGAAGATCTGTGTATACGCAACATTTGAATATTGATTAAATCACTACACAGAATATCGTATTTTGCTATTAATATATTTCACCACAAGAAAGTGCGTAAGTCTTAGGATTTCTATTTAACATGATTTTAACGAGGTTTATTCATTGAGCAGAATAATATTATATCTATTGAATAATAACCAACAGATGTAATAATACATAGGACACCTGTGGAATAAGAATTCGTGGAAACATTTGAGAGAAAGTATTAATAAAATTAATTTTGTTTTCCATCAGCTCTCATTGCGATCACGCATAGGTTTGCAATTTATGAATTTTTACGGAAATAGAGTGGATTTATGGATGCAGCAATTTAAATGTTTTATATCGTAATTATAAGTACGAAGAAGATTTCTTGATCGTGGAGGTGCTCATTCTTGAGAGAATGGAACTCCTATAATTTTATATGTATACATATACATAAATATATTTCATGAAGTATATACAGGATGTCCCAGCTAACTTGACCACCTTGAATATCTTTGTTGTTTTTGAAGATACGTCCAATGTCTGCAGGACAAAGTTGAATGGAAAAATGAGGCTCATACTATACCAACAAAATGTTTGTTTTTATTTCATTTCTTTTGGAGATATGAAGGTCACCTTCATTTTTTTTAATGGAATGAGGTATTTTTAAATACATCAATCGATGCAGCTGGACATTCGTTATAAAAAAGTACTAACCTATGTATGTCGAAAAGTTCAGGAAAAATTAATTTGTAAATTTAAGTCAATTAATGCTTTTTGAACTGGATTTTTTAGTTTCAAAAATCGTTCCATCATTAATAACAAACTGTTCCAGCGTGCTTTAGAATCTAATATTAGCATAAGTTCTTTTTTTATTTCAGTAAGTATTGTATATACTTTTGTAAAACGGAATTTTTTAGTAGGGGAACGTTTAAATATTTTAACAACTTTTCGAATTTTCTTAATTATAGGAAGCAATCCTTGGTAAGTTAATATTTCGTCCTCTTTCGGACGAGATCCGCCTTTATAGGCAGAAAAATGCCTCAAACTTTGTCGTTTATCGCCACAATGTTGCAAAAAATACAGCGGCATCGGTACCACATCGAAAAGAGCGCAGTGGCTTCAGCAGTCACCGCGGCAATGTGCTTTGATCGGCAAGCACACATACACATCGTCAGCGGCGAACGTATTTCAAATAAGAGTAGATGCCTCAAAAAAATATTTATTATTTATAGCTAATACCGAAAATACCGATATTTTACCTTAGCAAATACCGGTTTCCAGTGGCGGATCTAACGGTAAGCGGACTAAGCGGCCGCGTGGGGCTCCGGGATACCATAGGGCCCCGAATTTTTAATTTTTTAATTTTTTAAATGTGTAACGATATATTTTTCATTACTTTTCTTTTTTGTTAATAAGTTTATGAGAGTTTTCTTGTAACTTCTATTTCTAACTTGAGTTTGAGGGCCCCAAATTTTTTACCGCTTGGGGCCTCCACTTAACTAGTGCCGCCACTGCCGGTTTCACGAAATTGCAAAATAGCACGAAATACCGGTATTCGGTATACCGGTATACCGGTATTGCAATCCCTAATTACAAGTGACAAAATTGTTCTAAATATTTTTCCTAACTTAAACTACGTTTTGTAGAGGAAAAGTAAGTGTCCGGATACTTTTGAGCGGTAGTGTGCATACATATATTATATTAACATTAGTACTAACAAATATGTAAAATTAGCTCTGAACAAGATAAGAAAGTGAGAGAACGGTTTATCACATATCATATAGTTCCTGTGATGTGATACTCTGAACTTGCAATAAATTAATTTTTTAAATGAGCGGAAAGTCGTCTTGTGCGTCATACAGTTTACAAGGTAGTAAAAGGCGGAAATAATTTAACATTTTGTATGACAAAGTCGCAAGTGTACGATATTCGGCTGGTTAAACCGGGGAGAATGTGCGTCGCGATGCGGCACGTTGGTGCCATAATGTAATTAACTCGTTTTATTTCAGCGGCCGCGGAACGGGGTGTGCGGCGTGGAGAGGCGTGGCGCAGTATGGGAGGGTGCCTTGCTAATATGAAAGTATCGCCGACTCTGTCGGGGATTAACTTCTGAAACTTTCCCACGGGCGGCGTGCTCGGATTTTAATTAAACTACAATTAAGCACCATAGGATGGCAAATACATTGAATGAAACAAAGAATCAGTGGCATCCTCTAACAGTCTCACTGTTATTCTCTATTCACTGGACTACTATGCGTCTAGGATGTGAGCACTTTTCAAACTCTCTGTGACAAGAGACGGACGCAGGAAACCACTTTTGATTACATTCATTTATATGGAAACGGTAAATTGCATCTCTCTTCTGCTAGCATTTGATTCGCGAAATGTCGGATTTGTCCCATTTCAGATATTGTGCAATGTATAGTTTTTACTACAGCACAATCATAACTAGCCTGCGGATCTTTATGCAGAATAAAAATTGTCTAAATAAATGGAATGTTATTTCTTCCCTTAACCCCTTGCCGTATAATTTCCTTTACAGTTACAGGGATCGAAACGTCTTTATCCCCAAAAATTTCGTAGAAGAGAAGAAAATTTATATTTTTTGTATGGCTACATTTATTTCAATGCTTAAATATTCAATTATACAAACGAATCACATTTTGTTTCATTAAAAAAAAAGGCGTAACATTCATATTTGTTAGACTTCGTTTAAAATCCTCATCGCGAGTGTGACGCGTTAAAATACGACAAGGGGTTAATGATTTTAATAGAGGAGAAATCATATATTGACATTCTTCAATTTTTTAAATTTTCCAACAATTTTGTATTTCACCTACTCACTTTTGCTACAAATACATGAAGATGCGCAGTCTAATCATAACTTAAGGGGGCCGTCTCCCGTAAAAACGAGTCAAAAAATTAATATTTATATTGCATGTCGTAAAGGTTGGGGAACAGAGGTAAAATTGCCAGCTAGATTCTCGCTGCAGAAAGTATAATAATAGTGTTAACGGATAAAAGAGTCTTTGCTGTAACAATTTGGTTACTTTACATTAACCCTTTGCACTCGGTTGTCCCCTCTAAGGCACCACTCAAAATTGCTGTACCATTATTCGAAATATTATTTACATTATGACAAATACTATCGGTAGCTAATCAATTACTAAACATTTGAGAATTGTATGAGATATATCATACCAATTTCATATCCATAAAATTTCAAAAATCACAGGGAATGGAAATATTCTAGGTCGGAAGAAATGTTTAATTTTCCTGTTAAAATAGCTCCGAGTGCTAAGTGTTAAAACATGGTTTTCATTCATAAAAATGACGTCTTTACACAAAACGCCACTTCGAAACGCCAAAAAAAAAAATAAACTTATGTCGTGATAAGAGCACAATTCTTTTTTGCATTTATTATATTATGCAGAGTAATAGACATGTAATACAGTTAAAACTTTCGTATTATCAGCTATGTGTATAAGGTAAACGAACCAGAAATGTCACTGTGATTGCAACTAGTTTCATCAGCAATTTGTTGACGCATAGACACTGTCACAGTAATACAACATTAACACTTATAAACATTCTACATGCTGCTATTCACAATGTTGGCGAAACGTCGAGAATTTCGCTAGTGGACATGACGCTTATATTTAAAAACCACAACTAATTGCCCGTACCTTCCATGAAAACATCAAATACCTGGTTTTTCATTTTTAATATACTGTAGAGAGATTTCGCTCTGATGTGAAATGAAATGAAATTCAAGACTGCATCGTTAAGCTCTCATTAAACTAACATATTCTATTATAGAAACTATACAGATATTAAAAACGGACACATCGGTATTAATTCAGTTATTAATTAATAAAGCTAAACCTAATAATAAATATTAACACTTTTTTAAATTCCCGGAAGGGCTGTTGGTCGCTGCAAATATAGGGTGGGGCAATAACCTTATCCACCTTGAATATTTTCGATACTTTTAAACATATGAGAAAATTATACAGGATGGGGCACTATAAATAGGTCACCTGAATAACTCGCTTGCTTTTGAAGATAGAAGAAAATGCATCAGACCAAACTTACTTGATATCGAGGCGCTCGTAATTTGATGTCATTAATTTTTTTATAGGTGTAGGCGTCAAGGAGATATGAAGGTCAACTCTGTTTTTTTAAATGGAATGAGGTATTTTTTAATACATCAATCGATGCAGCTGGACATTCGTTATAAAAAAGTACTAACCTATGTATGTCGAAAAGTTAGTAGTTCACGAGATATTTCAATGTAAATAGCTCTAAAACATCATTACTGTCGTAATAATTGTAAGACGTTACACTAGTAAGCATTTTCTTCTATCTTCAAAAGCAAGCGAGATATTCAGGTGACCTGTTTTTGAGATTGCATGGTATACAGGGGGAAACTACTAAAAGCTTAGAAATTTTTGGTAGTAAAGGTCACGTGAAGGTCATGGCATTGTAAGTCTTCGGTTTCGTCTTGACCTTAGCTATCACGTCATAGTAATGCAAATATGTAGTTACATATAAAAACATCGATGACCTTGAAATCTCGAAGAAATGACCTTGAGAGTAAATGATTCCCGCCATTATCAGAGCTCTTTCCAACAAAATAATTTGTGATTTCGATATGTGGTTTAGCATAAAAATAGCAGAGTAACAGAGTTAGTAGAACATCCTGTGTATCGCAAAATGAACTTTTCTTAACGGGGTAGATTCTCGTTTCCAGGATTGCAAGGGTGTGGGATTCGCCTTCTTATTTCTCGATAATGCAAAGATGAGGGTTTTCAGTAGTGAAAAGCGCTAGGTAAAAGACCAATCTAGGCCGCAATCACCCCAAAAGTCCTATTTTTACGTTTACGAGGCGTAATTTGCATTATTCGACAGCAAGCAGCTGTCGCAGCTTTACGAAATAGCTAGAATAATGCAATTACGCTACCGAATAATGCAAATTACGCATCGTAAACGTAAAAATAGGACTTTTGAGGGCGATCGCGGCCTAAATTAATCTTTCATCTAGCGTTTTTGACCACTGAAAAACCCCATCATTGTGTTATCGAGAAATAAGAAGGCGCATCCCCACACCCTTTCAATCCTAGAAACGAGTCTACCCCGTTAACCTAGTGTAAGGACTTTGATAGTAGCGGTTGGTACTACTCGCTACACGACAAATGTACACCCTGACCTCGATGTCTAATGAAATCAATTAATCTTAACAGACAGAAGGGATTTGAATGGTACCCGGCGATAAGTTCCAACCCTACTCAAGCATGAATGAAACTGAATGTATTCATGATATCCGGTCATGTGTTTCAGATGACAGCAATGTCGAGGCAGCGGTACGCAAACCGCAGCAGCGGGAACAGATAAGGAAGGGAGGAGCCACGCATCGAGCAATCATGTGCACTGTCATGTGGCTCCTTCGGCTCCTAACGACTTGCTGCCTCGTTTATCTATCGGCATCTGACCTTCACACAGGTAAGTTCATCTTATATTTATACAACCATTCGAGCTACATCCAATCCCAATGCAAACGGTATGCATAATTCCGATCTATACCTTGTCTAACGAGATGAGGCAGTAAAGGAACAGCGTGCGTCCTTTGCTACCTGCCGGTGAAGGATAACATCAACTCCGTTGCACTCAAGCGACTATGTACAGTAGGTGTACAAAGTATTCGTACACCTTTTAAATACCTTTCTCAAAATTGGACCCAATGGCTTGAGTTGTTTTCAGACGTCGGAAGGATTAGTTTACTACCTAATATGTAAATAATTTTTTTAAAAATTGTTAGTAGTCGCAATTGCGGAGTAAAAGTAAAGGTCACGATTTTATAATTTTTTATCTGCGCCTGTAATGAACATTTAAAACATGTATTTCGTACATCTAACAAGGAGAGCGTAAAGTCGATGAGTCTCAGATTTGATTGAAACTTTGTACAGGGTGTATAAAAAGTAATGGTCATCCGTCCTAGGGGTGAATCTACACCTCTGGATCGTAGACGCAGATACTCAATCGTTTTTAAGATATTTATAATTAAAGGTTTTCATTACCATGAATATACAGGGCGAAGATTATAAAGCGTTCCACAGGACGAATATCTTAAAAAATATTGATTATGAGCAAAAATGTTTCAGATAAAAGCTGTTCAGTACCGATGGGAACGTCATGTGGTGGGACTTTTATTTTTACCGGTGGGCACTCCAAGGTGAGGTGAAGGTCACCTTTATTTTTTTAATGGAACACCTACTTTCTGTATTAGGAATCGATAGTGTATCGAATTCTGAGTAAAAATGTATTGACCTCCACATGTCCTAAATATAATAGTTAACGAGATATTATCGAAACTATTTTCATTCTTCTTTGGATAATATCTCGTTAACTGCTGGGTTTAGGACATATGAAGGTCAACACTTTTATACTCAAAATTTGACACTCTATCGATCTATGGTATAAAAAATAGGACATTCCATTTAAAAAAAGAATGTTGACCTTCACCTCACCTTGGAGTATCCATCGGTAAAAATATAAGCCCCACCGCATGATGCCCTCCTCGGTACTCAACAACTTCCATCTGAAACATTTTTGCGCATAATCAATATTTTTTGAGATATTCGTCCTGGAACGCTTTATAATGTTCACCCTGTATATTCATGGTAATGAAAACCTTTAATTATAAATATCTTAAACACTATTGAGTATCTGCACCTATCATGGGGTATACACGTTAACAGGAGAATGAGATCTATGTATAACTGTACAAAGTTTCAATTAAATCTGAGACTCATCGACCTTACGCTCTCCTTGTAAGTCAGTTCTATCTTTACATGTACAAAGTTTCATCGAAATCGATCAAGGTTCTCATGAAATATAATTTCAATGAAACTTTGTACATGTATGGAACTAACTTAGATTTACTATATACATGTTTTAAGTTTCAAGACAGACACAGATCAAAAATTTAAAAATCATTACCTTTTCTTTTGCCTCCGCAATTGCGACCAATAACAATCTAAAAAAAAATTATTTACACATTAGTTAGTGAAGTAATCCTTCTAACGTCTGAAAAAGACTCAAGCTACTGGGTATACTTTTGAAAAAGTTATTCGTTGTTACGGATGACGAACAGGTGTTCAATATCATCTCTGGCAGGAACCGTCCTAGATAAACGAACAGAGCCACCCTAGATAAATCTACATAGCTGTTTAGTTTAGTTTAGGGCCCAAACATACGCACGACCAACTGGTCGTTGACAAAATACGAATGTTCACTGAAAGGGTACTGACAAGTACCACCTGTCATTGCAGGAGTATATAAGCCCTTGCATTTCTACTCTCGTGGGCTAGTACTGTCGTAATCACGAATCGTGTCGCGTCGTGCTGCATCTCGGAAGTCAACTACCAGTGAGATCGGGCTAAAGTTCCCCTTCGAATCAAAAGTTAACCGTATAGATTCCGCGAGTTCGGTGTAAAATCTATTAGGCAGTGATAAGGTTGCTCCGAGACCCCCGCATTGCCAGTGCGTCAACACCGTGCATCTTAGTTTAGGTAATACACATTTCTTCCAATTCTTTCTATTCCAAATTCAATTCATTCGCGACAATTACACAATTGTAACACTAATTCTTATAATCAGAATATATCTGTGTTCTTTGATAATTAACGCAAATTCATTAAACCCATAATTATCGTCCAATATCCTAATCGAGTAATTGAACGCCACCACACGATACAATCTTACCGCTCGGATCGGATAATTAAATTATACTAGTTACGAGGCTTACTAACTATCCTAACAGCTCCCTGATTTAACATCAGGTTCGTCTGTGCTTTTATCCAAACCCCTAGCGGCTCCCCAATTTCGCATTGGGTTCGTCCGTGTCGTTCTACAACTTCCTAGCAGCTCCCCGGTTTCACATCGGGTTCGTCTGCGTTTGACTCCATTCCTAGAGGCTCCCTGACTTCGCGTCAGGTTCGTCCCCGCTGTCTATAATCCTAGCGGCTCCCCAATTCCGCATTGGGTTCGTCCGCGTACCTTTAACTAACAAACTGATACCATATTCCTAGAACAACACCCCTCCCCCGGCCACTCGTGCTGCTCGCGGCCCTGCCTCGTAACTGCTATAAGAGCAGAGCCGCTAGGTGATACATAGTTGGTTGGCGATTAGGTCTGGGTGGGGAGCAGCAAGGTAAGCGGGTCGCGGTCGTCACTACAAACCAATATGGCGGCGCCCTTACCTGTGAAAAACGCTGCAGTCTGCTCAACTTTAAGCAAGCATAATTCCTGAAGCATTGATCCTACAGGATCGAAACTTCGATCTGCAGCCGTCCCGGGTACAAATCTACTGGATTGGACTGAATTAGTCTGGTAAAGTAAAGTTTACCCGAAAAAAGGTGACTATTACAAACTCCGTTTTTTCCCAACGATCGAATGTGTCCTTTAGGCAGGAGGATGAGCTCCGTAACTTATTAGAACGAGAAAGATGTATAAGTTTAAAACTAACGTGTTTCAGCCTGTATTATGTATATTATAATCCCATTTATATGGTCCACCTTGTATACAACTATGTTTAGAAAGTGAAAATTGCAGAAATGTATTTTACAGATAAGGAATCAATATCAGGTCTGGAAATATTTTTTTTAAGAAATAATATGCCATATTTTTTCCACTAATCCTATCAGACTCTAATCCTGATATGCACGCGAGAGGCACATGTGAAAGAGATGGATTTTGAAGATTCCGCTTTTAACGTTCGCTATACGTCTTTAGGAGACGCTACTATGCAACAGGGAAAAGTACATAAATGCATATACATAGGTATCTGTATAGAGCGTCAACGGAACAGAATAACATCGGCCCACCGCACCGGGTCTCTCAGGAAGGAAACCAGCGTCAAATAAAACCGATAAACTAGTATTCCCAATCGATCATTCACTACCGTAAATAAAATTTTTTTACGTTTTTTTGTTCCATCACTATATGAATGACACTAATGTATTCTTCAAATTTTCGCGATATCAAGTTTATTAATTACAATGTTAACTGCAAAATAATGTTAGACTCGTTTCGATTCATTCCAATAGGAAAGACTATAATTCTTTTTTCGTGAATAACAGATACCTCAACAGACGCGTGTGGCATAGGTTTTAACTTTTTAAAATTTTTTTACATTTTTTTGTTCCGTCGCTCCATGACAGTAATGTATTCTACAATATCAACGACATTAATTTTATTAATTACAATGTAAACTGCAAAATAATGTTAAACTCGTTTCGATTCATTCCAATAGGAAAGACTATAATTCTTTTTTCGTTAATAACAGATACCTCAACAGACGCGTGTGGCATAGGTTTTAACTTTTTTAAATTCTTTTACATTTTTTTGTTCCGTCGCTCCATGACAGTAATGTATTCTACAATATCAACAACATTAATTTTATTAATTACAATGTAAACTGCAAAATAATGTTCGTTTCGATTCATTCCAATAGGAAAGACTATAATTCTTTTTTCGTGAATAACAGATACCTCAACAGACGCGTGTGGCATAGGTTTTAACTTTTTTAAATTCTTTTACATTTTTTTGTTCCGTCGCTCCATGACAGTAATGTATTCTACAATATCAACAACATTAATTTTATTAATTACAATGTAAACTGCAAAATAATGTTAGACTCGTTTCGATTCATTCCAATAGGAAAGACTATAATTCTTTTTTCGTTAATAACTGACACCTAAGCAAACGCTTGTGGCATAGCTTTTAACTTTACAGTTCACAGTGTCATTCACTGTTGTCCTATTTAATTCTCTTTCAGCGAGTTCTGATTGCTTTCTTTGTCGCGGGTGTTTCCTGATCCAATTCGTGAGTGTCAACATTTTAGTCGACAGTGGAAATACATTTTGTCTTGTTTTTACACCAGTGTGAAAAAAGACGATTCTTACGGATGAAACTACATATGTTACGATCAATTGAATTCGTATTTTCCGCGGACGTAAATTTCAAACCCAACTAGGTGTAGTGCTCTCTTAAAATGCAAAATGTTTGCCCATTCTATGAAATTTTACATTTTTTTTATGAAAGTAAAAGAAACGTAAATAATTAAAAGCCGCATTGACTTCCTTTTAATCCTTAGCACTCGAGTGGTGACTCGAAGTCACCACTAGAAATTGCTGTATCTACTCAAAATATTCTTTACAGTATTAAATACGTTTGGATCTAACCAATTACTAAACATTTAAGTATTGTATGAGTTATTATATCAATTTCTTATCCATAAAATGTAAAAAATCATATAGTATAGAATGGAATTATTCTAGGTAGGAAGAAATGTTTAATGTTCAAAGCGTTAACTGATATATTTTGTGCGATTTTTACTATAATATATTCTGGATTCAAAAAATATGTTCAATAAATTCCCACGGAAACACCCTTACAATTTCAATAATTGTCAAATAAAAAATGTAAAATGGGTCATCTGACTTCTCGTGGTAGGTTTACTGTTAACCCTTTGCACTCCAAATTATTTTTCAATTTTATTGCCAACAATTCCCTACTATTTTAAGTGTTTTATTTGAAATTTTCTTTAAAGGACAGTCCCTTGACTGCTACTAAACCTACCGACCGCTAAAAGCGATTAAAATGTTTTACGATACAAAAACGACGGGGGTCTACTTATTTAGATTGTGTACAATTTTTATTGCAATATCTGCTTGGATAAAGAAATTTATTGAATCAATTTTCATGTAAGCAACTTCATAATTTCAACAACTGTGAAATTAAAAATATAAAACCGGTCACTTGACCGGCAGTAGTAGCTTTAGTGTCAAACAATTTTGTATACTAATTAAATTAAATATAGTTCTCAAACTTTGTTGTAATTTATATTTGTGTTTAACTAAAAAATAAGAAGTTAAATAAATAAAGGAAGAACCAAATACATATAAAAACTCGTTTCCTTTACATTTATCTTTCTCTGATGTCGAGTCACACTCGGCAAAGGAGTGCAAACAGCTAATAAAAGAAGAAGTTCTTCTTATTTTAAGTATGTAAGTTAAGTTTAAGTATGTAAAATACTTAACATTTATATTAAGTAGTTAAAAATTTCCGGCTATATTTACGGATTCATTTTAAGCTACTGTTATCAGTTGTATAGCTACCGTAACATCTCAAATTCCAGTTTCATCACCTGGTATAGATCTGTTCCATGCAGTGTGAGTTACGGTAACACGCGTTGTCGACGGCCATAAAGATCGTATCTGCGTATCGGTCGTGCTTTGCCAGTAGAAGTGCGTGACGTGTAGCTGTTCTCGTGTACATATTCCATTGAACCGGTTAAATAAATGGAATTACGATCAGTGCCAAATCAGTAAACTATCATGCATACTGATTTATATTAAACTACACTGCTATAAACAGAGCAATAATACATATATTTCTTCTTTATTTTGTTCTCGTTTGATAAAACACTTCGATCTGCGTGTGATATATCAGATGATTGCATGAGTTCGTGCCCAACTTGAAAATAAAATTCAGTGGTTAAATTTTGAAGAATACAACTTCATTACCCCCTTGCACTCCGAATTATTTTTCAATTATGTTGCCAATAACTCCCTACTATTTTAAGTGTTCTATTTTACCTCAATGATCAGTTTCTCGACTGCTACTTATTTTAAACAATTTTGTTTACTAATTATGTTAAATATAGCTCTCTAACTTTGTTGTAATTTATATTTGTGGAACTTGTATTTGCTTTTAACTAAAAGATAAGAAATTAAATAAATAATGGGAGAACCAAATACATATAAAAACTCGTTTCATTTACATTGTTCTTTCTCTGATGCCGAGTCACATTCGACGAAGGAGAGCAAAGGGTTAACCAATTGTTTAAAAAAATCTGCAATTAGAAAAGAATGATGACTATACATATAATTTTTTTTACACTCTGCCGTGCAGTACAGTTTGCGACATCCATGAAAATCGGGCACGAACTTATGCAATCATCTAATACTATACAGGAAATATGATTGCACAATCTACGAGAAAAAAGCATGAAAAGCATTGAAAGCATTCCTCAACATACACAATATACAGGGTGCGGCACCTAAAACAGGTCACCTGAATAACTCGCTTGCTTTTGAAGATAGAAAAAAAAGGATCAGACCAAACTTACTTGATATCGAAGGGCTCGTAATCTGATGTCATTAATTTTTTTATAGGTGGAGACGTCAAGGAGGTATGAAGGTCAACTCTATTTTTTTAAATGGAATGAGGTATTTTTTAATACATCAATCGATGCAGCTGAACATTCGTTATAAAAAAGTACTAACCTATGTATGTCGGAAAGTTAGTAGTTCAGGAGATAATAATAATAATAATATTTTATTCCCATTGCGGGGTACAAACGCGGACCTCCGCTCCGCTTACAAACCCCACACTTCTTGTCTCCCGACACTTCTATTTACATATATATATATACTTATTTCCGCTGCACATCCTTTCTCTCATCTCTTCCACTCTCTTCATCCATACCTCCCCTTCTCCTTCCTCTCCTAACACTTCTGCTACCGCTTCCTGCCATCCTCTATCTCTCCCCCACTCCGTACATTCTTCCCATATATGTTCCCACGACTCTACCCCTCTCCCACATATCCTACACCTCTTTCTTTCTTCCTCCTCCCAATACCTTCCCCCTCTCATTTTGCTCCCTAATCTATATCCCGCTACCAATTGCCACCTCTTTTCTTCCCAGTTCTTCTTCAAGTACCCTGGCACACCTTCCCCTTTCACCATCTTATACCACCTATTGTACCTCGACTCACTTATCCTTCTCCACCTTTCCTCCCTTTGTATATTTTTCTCTTTTCTAATCAGCTCTTCCCCCCTCAACCGCCCTCTACTCCCAACACCCATCTTAAATATCTATCTTGTACTCTCTCCTTTTTCTCCCTCTCTTTTCACATCCCCATATTTCCACCCCGTAACCCATCACTGCCCACCCTAATCTATCGAACAACCATATTCTTCTTCCCCAATCCTTTGCAAATTTCCTTTTTCCTATTCCCCATACCTGCCTCATCGCTACCGCCCCTTTCCTCACCCTCTCATCCACTTGTTCCTCTTGCCTCCCATTCGCCATCATCACATACCCCAGATATTTAAACTTCTTTACCTCCTCTATTTCTTCGCCCTTCCACCACCACTTTACCCTCCCTCTCCTCCCCCCACCCTTTTTACACCTCACCATCTTTGTTTTCCCCACATTCACCTCCAGCTTTTTCTCGTCTACATATCTTACCAGCCTCGCCATTAACCCCCTCATCCCATCCTCATCTTCCGCCAAAACTGCTATATCATCCGCATACGCCAACGTGTAAATCTTTTCTCCCCCCACCCTCACTCCCCGCCACCTACCTTTCTTCATCTCTTCTAGTAGTTCAGGAGATATTTCAATTTAAATAACTCTAAAATGCCATTACTGTCGTACTAACAATAAGACGTTAGTGTTTACTTACTTGCGTAACGTCTTAGTACGACAGTAATGGTATTTTAGAGTTATTTAAATTGAAATATCTCCTGAACTACTAACTTTTCGACATACATAGGTTAGTACTTTTTTATAACGAATGTCCAGCTGTATCGATTGATATATTAAAAAATACCTCATTCCATTTAAAAAAACAGAGTTGACCTTCATATCTCCTTGACGTCTCCACCTATAAAAAAATTAATGACATCAGATTACGAGCCCCACGATATCAAGTAAGTTTGGTCTGATCCTTTTTTTTCTATCTTCAAAAGCAAGCGAGTTATTCAGGTGACCTGTTTTAGGTGCCGCACCCTGTATTATTCAATATATTACTCCACACGATGCAAAACCAGCGAAGCGGAAATTGTCATTTTCATCTGATTCGGAAGATATAGATTTTTGTATTGTCTATATGAAGAACATGCCAAAGAAGTTGAGTCGCTCTAATTCCATCGAATGCGACACCTGCAAGAGAGCAGTGCACTTGAAATGCGCGAACAGGGCTGTAAGTTATTTCACATGCAAACATTGTGGAAGTAATTCAGACAATTAAGCCGGCTATTATTAGGTAAACAATGTTTTCTTTTGTGTAAAATCATGATCGAAGAAATAAATACGCAATAGACATTGAATACATATAAGGCGTTCTGACTTCATTTCAACACTTACTTTTCAAAGTTTTTGGGGTGACCCAACTTATGCCGCAAATTTTCTTTTGCCGAAAACATTGTCTTCAGAAAATTGGCTATAGGTTTTTATCCGTTAACACTATCATAATACTTTCTGCAGTGAAAATGTAGCTGGCAATTCTACATTTTCAACAGTATACATTTTTTAGCGTGATTCTCATTCTATGGAATTTTATAGTTAAAAAGCAAAACGTGTTCCAACCTTTACGACAGTCTCTTACATTTCGTATTGCAGTGTACCAATGTATCTACTACACCATTCCATTCACGTATAGTGAATCTCCTTTGTCAGAACAATATTTCAAAAGATATTTCTGGAGATGCCGGTAATTCAGAACAAAACCAGAGAGGATATCCCATTGTACGACGTCAGTACATATAAGTTTTAAGTCTGCAATTGTTGTATCTGTTCGCGTCGAGGTGTTGCTGCTCTTCGAGTCTGTTTCCATGCCGCGCTAGCGGGTTTCGAGTTAAATGGATATTCTTGTATTTACTCCCCCCCGTAATTTTTCTATCAAAAAAATATTTTCGATTTTTTCAAAATATTACTGTGTCCTAACCCCTTAAATGTTTAAAACTTTTCCCTGTACATGTTACAATCGTTTGGCTTTATTTAGTTTCTGAGATATTTGCAAAAGACTGTTAGCACTATTACAGCAAACTTCGTTATTTTAAACACGTTTTGGTTCGCGTATGGTTTAGATTTCTCGTGGAGGGGCTGCCCTAAAGGACAAATACACGTATAGGGGAAAGTTACTCAGAATTACACCTCGGATAACATATTTCAAGTCCATCAAAATCGGTAAGGGGTTCCCATTTTGAAATATTTGCCAAATAGCATTTCAAATCAGTTGAATTATTCTATCTCGTAGTACTTATTCGTTATTGAATACACCGGAAATTCAAATCCTTTGATGTACGTTACCTTACCAGATGTGAATTCCTTCATTGATAATTTGCTATACGCGACTTGAATTACTTTGTGAAGAAAATGTATCCGATGGGAAATAATTTTACACATGATAGATCTTCGTAACGAGCAAATTCACTTGTACTCTGAAATTCGCAATCGAAATTTTCAGCATTTACTGCCAGAAAAGGAAATAAAAGCGTTTTATAATCAACTATGAAACTCCCTCGACGAAACGGAAACCATTTCCACAATAATTGCTTTTCCCATTACACGTTCAATGTCCATCTTTGTAATATTTCATTCGTAGCAAGCTCTCCAACCGTTGTCGATTATTGCTTCGGTTATTTTATTCAAATCACTCGTTCAGTAAGTCACCTAACGTTATCACCTCAAATATCTTTGTTGTCTTCAAAGATACATTAAATGTCTAGAGGACACAGTTGAATGGTGAAATTTTTTGTTTTCATGTTATTTTTTTTAGAGATATCACCTTCATTTTTTTAAACGGAACCACCCTTTTTTAAACATCCACAATGATAGTCCCTTTCATTACGAATTCAGTGACTATAATTACTCAAGGTCATTCAAGGTCACGCACAGAAAAAACCTGACGAATTCCTGATGTAGTGATATGTGAAACGGATGAAATTTATGTCGGGCCAGAACTCGTGTTACGCTACTTTGACTCATGCTTGCTTCTCGGGCGATTTCTCTCGTACTCACATGTGGATCGACAGCTATAGCTGCTAAAATATTGATTTCATTGTCTTCAGTAGTCATGGGATTCTTTCGTTTTCGCTTTCTTACATCTGCACTTCCAGTATTACTAAATACAGTAAAAGCTCCTTCGTTGTCCAAAGGCCGGGGGTTTGAGCGGACAACGACCGTGCCCGGATACTATTTTTGATTTATGACTGCGTCTTCCGTGAAACGGCTAGTTAAATGACAAAGAAAAGCATTCACAGTCAAAAGCAGTCAACTGTCTGGCTTTAAAAAACTCCTTATTTCCTTGCCATATTCCTTTCCTATTGTTCTCTGTTCTGCGCGGGTCTAGACAATCCTGGGACACATCTGGCGACCTGATCCACGCAGGCCTAATCCTCTCGTTGACAGGCAGTGGAGTGGGTAGGCACTGGACAACGATCGTGCCCACGATTCAGGACAACGAAGGAGCGATTACTGTAACTTGTAGATATTAGTAAAAGTCACAGCCTTGTAAGAGTGTTTCGCTCAGGGGACCTTTCTTCATAAAGCATTCGGGCTTGCAATAAATTTTGTCTACATACACCATAAACTGTTATCATGTCACACCTTTCAATCATTGAGTAAGACATAGCGGAATCGCGTCTGGAAATATACTGTTAGTAAATAAATCCCACAGCATTGAAGGACATGTTTACTACATGTCTCACTGATGACAAACTTATTCTGCTTCCATATTTTAGTTTTATAGATTTTTTCAGTCCGTGACCTTGAATGACCTTGAGTAATTATAGTTACTGAATTCGTAATGAAAGGGACTATCACTGTAGATCTTTAAAAAAGGGTGGTTCCACTTAAAAAAGTGAAGGTGGACCTTGATATCTCTAAAAAAATTTCATAAAAACAAAAATTTGTTGGTGTCGTACGAGCCGCATTTTACCATTCCGCTTTGTCCTCAAGTCATTTAATGTAGGGTAAACTGCCCAAATATGGTATAGTCGCCTATTATGGCACTACCTTGTATCTTGTAAAGTCGCACTCTAGTGAGAAAATCCTCAAACAATAGTTTACCATGTTTACTCAACAGTGTGCAGTGCGATCGCACCATATCCATACCATAGATTGTAGTATCGATCCTCCGCCAGTTGTGTCTCCACGTGTTGAATATTTTTGTGGTTAGATTTTCGATTGGATCTCTTTCGGGGAAGGTAAGTGATATTGAAATGTTTGAACATATCTGTAGTTTCAGTTTATTTATATTAATGTTTACCAACTGTTGGTTTGGGCTGAAATTCATTTTCACTTTGTCAGTAGCTAGTATTATCAGTCCACGTGAAGTTCCCAATATGGCACTAGATGGTTTGGAGGGTTCCCTAATATGTCATATTAGGCATATTCTTTGCGTGGGTGCCGAATATGGCACTAGGTGTCATATTAGGGATTCAAGGTGTACCATATTAAGACCCCCTCCGCTGGAACTTGCTAAATAACACACCACAAAAAAATGTTTTTCCCAAGCTGTATTATATTTTTGAGCAAACTTGACCCCAGAATCTTATAGCGACTAAATGCATCTACAACTGGTAATTTTATGGTCGAGAAAGAGCATTCTAAAATAATCAAAAAATTACATCAACAAAAAGTGGTTCATATTTGGGCACTTTACCCTATCTTTGCAAACGACAAAGATATTTAGGTGATAACGTTAGGTGATTCAGCCTGTATAGTGAAGCAATAATTGAAAAGTTATTAGGTAATAGAATTTGCCAGATTCCTGTTCCGTTTGAAGGAACAGCTGTTAATAGAATGAGCAGCAAAAACGGGTATATTGTTCCAATAATGAACAGCTCGAGTGAAACTTAATTAACGGGTTCATAGATTTCGGTATACCTTTAGGCCCTGTTCAATTCCCTGAACAATAGCGTCATAAACCGCGACCGTTGCGAGACACCCTTAACGGTCGGATCGACCGATTCAACGTAATTGGTCCCTTAATTGGGTCGAAGAACTCCGCAAGCTGTTCAACCTGGAGGAATCGTCTTTTTCCACCTCCAGGAAAATATCGACCAATCATCATTCACAAATTTCTCTTTTCAATCGCCAATTCCACGATGCGGACATCATAGAAGGGTTGGATGATCAGTTCCGGAAAAGCTTTCGAGTAATCAACACGAGCATTCAAACAGTTCTGCACGACATACTAACGAAATTATAGACGTATCTGAAAATCATTGTATAGCAGGTCGTTGAATTAGTTTCGACGTCGCCTACAATATTATGAAGTTGAAAATACCCAGTTCCTTTAAAAGATATGACAGCGACCTTGATTTTTTGTTGAAAATCGATTTTTTAAAAATTTAAAATATTGCAATTTCTTGTCGGTTAAACACTGATTAACTTCGGAGAAACATTTTTCTGTCCGACCCACAGTGGGCCCAAACGCCAATCTAACTGATAAAAAGTCGTATTTTCAATCACATACTATTACTTACTTTTTTATTTGTTTCCACTCTTAAATCCCTGTAGATATTATCTTTATCGAAAAGTTAGTAGTTCACGAGATATTTCAATTTAAATAACTCTAAAATACCATTACTGTCGTACTAAGACGTTAGTGTTTACTTACTTGTGCAACGTCTTAGTACGACAGTAATGGTATTTTAGAGTTATTTAAATTGAAATATCTCGTGAACTACTAACTTTTCGACATACATAGGTTAGTACTTTTTTATAACGAATGTCCAGCTGCATCGACTGATGTATTAAAAAATACCTCATTCCATTTAAAAAAACAGAGTTGACCTTCATATCTCCTTGACGTCTCCACCTATAAAAAAATTAATGACATCAGGTTACGAGCCCCTCGATATCAAGTAAGTTTGGTCTGATCCTTCTTTTTCTATCTTCAAAAGCAAGCGAGTAATTCAGGTGACCTGTTTTAGGTGCCGCACCCTGTATATATATTTTGTAATAATTTTTTAATTCGTTGTTAAAATTTTTGGGTACACTTTACACTACCGGACTCAAAAGTACCTTTCTCCTATAAATTATGATGTATTTGGTATGTAATCCAGTAGATTTGTACCCGGGGCGGCTGCAGATCGAAGTTACGATCCTGTAGGATCAATGGTTTAGGAGCTATGCTTGCTTAAAGCTGAGCAATCTGCAGTGTTTTTGACAGGTAAGGGCGTATTTACAACGATTGACATCGACTTGACAAAGGGGTACAACGATTGAATGTTACAATAAATTCTGGTGACAGACCTCTGTTTGAGAACCATGCTGAAGCTTTATTGTATTGTCTTGTACATGTCTTTATTGTAATAATGAAAGTATTAATGTCATTGTCTTAAAATAATTAATACTTAAAATAATTTCAAAATTGTTTACTCGTTACTTCTTTAGTACTTTTCCAGATAATTTAAATCAAAGATGTCTTCGGTTTGAAATTTCTTCGTATTTCTAGAAATTTGGTCTTCATATGAATATTTCAAGAAATACAAAGAAATTGATAACCAAAGACATCGGTTCTCATTAAGGATTTTATTAGAACAGGAGTAATGAATTTTCAATAAAATTGTATAAACCAATGTTAGAGAAGGCGTTCTATGTATATGCTCGTATCTTGATTACGTTGGTGATAGGAAGGACACGGTCACATTCGCAGTGTGTGTTTCCAAATTTGCATAAGATGATGCCACGAATTTATAACCACCTGCAATCTAAGTTTCATGGAAACTAATTCTGCGGTTTATTTAATGGAGTCTTCCCTGCATGGTGGTACATATCAGGCGGAGACCATCAAAATGACTAAAGTGGTCAGAATCTTGTGTTTCATTACACGGTATATATGTATGCAGTATGTCAGGTTACCGATTTCATTGAACGAAAGCCAGATTATTTAGTTGACACGTATTTTAGAAATGTACAATGCCTATCTGCAGTATACATTAATATGAATATTAAAAATCTCAATTTATTTGCGTTAAACATATAACACTGTCCAACAAATTTCAACTTTATTTTTGTATTTCGATTCCCACTATGCGATTCTTATAGAGTTTTTCGCGCTGATTCCGAATCTGTTTTTAATTTTTCTCCTATACGTACAGTTTTTGAGAAAATGGAGTTTAAAAAAAAGACATATTTTTCAACTTTGAACAAACATTGTGATGTTATTATAAAAGATATTAAATTGACCTTTACAGCAACAGATTCCTTGGACTTTCCCGAATACAGTGATATATAATATTAATGCATTATCATTGTTTAAACATGTTTAAACGATCATTGAAGACGGAAACACTGGCCGCAACTCATATCAGGCGAAGATATTTTGCTTTCTGGTTCGAAAAAAACGTCGACGTTCGAAACTTGAAAGGGTGATTTCTCAAGATAAAAGTCTGCTCTATCGCGTGGTATAGTTCGATTTTCCGCTGGACCCTTATTTTTTGAGATAAATTCAAAAATATCGTCAAAAATTGGTGCAAAAGTGGTGTCTCTCCGTCTTTAATGATCGTTTAAACATGTTTAAACAATCATAATGTATTAATATTATATATCACTGTATTCGGGAAAGTCTAAGGAATCTTTTGCTGTAAAGATCAATTCAATATCTTTTATAATAACATCACAATATTTGTTCAAAGTTGAAAAATATGTCATTTTTTCAAATTCAAATTTCTCAAAAACTGTGCGTCTAGGAGAAAAATAAAAAATAGATTCGGAATCAGCGCAAAAAACTCTATAAGAATTGCATAGTGAGAATCGATATCCTTTTTGGCTGTTGGACAGTGTAATCGAACATATAATCAAATCGGACAGGTATTAGCTTAACATAAAAATGTTTATTTCTAACTTGTATGCATTTGGTAAAATTATTTTTAGTGGAGATATGCATATAAGAAAAAAGAAATATAATAACTATAGACTGCGGATGAAAATTTGCAAGTAATGCGGTAATATAAAATTCCACACAATTTATTACGATTGTTATTTATTTCAAATCTACAAAGGCTACTACCACTGAAAATCAGATTTTATTTGTTTCCACTTTCTTAAAATTTGCTAAGAAAACTTGAAAATTGCATAAATCTCCGCAGTCCAATAATAAGTAATGCATATATTTTTCCACAACACATCAAAAATTGATACTATTGTTGATTATTGATTTAATGCATAGATTATTCATAACTTCGGATTTTCTCACAATTACACTGATTAAACAATTGTAGGCACTCTATGTACATTGTAATATAAGTTCAAGAAACAGCATATTAATACATTGTAGATTTTTGAAAACTAAAGTATACACTACAGTGTATATAAGTATACTACGAAATGATTCGTAAAATCCTTTAAAATAAATCATTCAAAAGATTTGCAAACGTTTACAAATTATGAGCAACTCAACTTTGCAACTCAACTTTTGCAAATGACGAATACATTATCAATTTGTAATTTTTTTTGTATAGTCGTGGAAGAATAGCATTCGGGATCATAAAAGTCCTGGGAACAATTATTAACCCTTAGCACTCGAGTGGTGACTCGGAATCACCACTAAAAGTTGTTGTACTACATATTATTCAAAATATTGTTCACATTATTAATTAAATATTTTGGTATCTAATCTATCTATCTATATAGCCATATAGTATCTAGTCTATATCAATTTCATATCCATAACATTATTTAATTAATTTAATTTTCGAGTTAAAATAGCTCCGAGTGCAAAGGGTTTAATTTGCAAAAGTTCCCAAAGATGAATAAAACCGCTGTGTACGTGCATAGAACTAAATTTCTGAATCTAGACAACAAATATCCGATCTATCCAAAATTAGTGCCCGAATCGTTTGAGGACTCCTTGTACATAAAAGAATATATGTATAATATCAATTATTCAATTTTCTGTTTATATGAATTCTTTTGAAGATGTCCTTTACAATTTTTTCAGCTTTAAACAGCGTTGAATATATCATTGCAAATTGCGTACGTCACATGTACATCAGCAGCTAGTGCAATTTGCCTGACTGTCCAAGGTGAATTCAAAGCTCCTCTTAAATTCGCACATTTTTCACGAGAATTTATTGTTCTGGGTCGCCCTGTGCTTGTCTTTTTATCGTAACCACAGCGATTTTTTAGTGAATCGTGAATAACTTTACATTCGCGATGTGAAATACGTGAAATTTTTGGCACAGTATACGTTCCTTTCTTTGGTGCTCGAATCGCTTGTACTTTATACAGTTACCATTTGGATGACATCTACAGAAAACTAGGTATACATAGTAACGATAAAGACAATCCATTTATTAATTAACATCATTTGCCAATAATATTTCAGCTGAATGAGAGAGAAAACATTTTAAGATCCACAAAACATTTCTATTACTTTATTTATATTACTTTAATCGTCAATTCAGTTCTACTTAAATGTCCAAGCAGTACAATGTTACGAGAAGAGAATAGAAAATCTACAGAAAAGATGGCGAAAGGTCGTAGATAATGATAACTAGACTGCGGATTTTTGTGCATTTATGAAAAAGTTGGAAGGGTGAAAAGAAAACAGTGAAAAATATAAAAAATGTAAGAATTTTCTACGTAAAAAGACTATTTAGGGATGAAATTAATTTTTATTTAACTACTGCTTCCCACAATCGAAGCAGAATATTTTTATTTTGCATGAAGATCCGCAGTCTAATGATAACAAATATGGAAATAATTAGAAAATAGTAAACTAAAAATTGAACTTATATGCGTCTTTAACTTTTAACACTAAACCTACCACTGCCGATCGAATGACTGGTTTTATATCTTTCATTTCATAATTATTGAAATTATGAAGTTGCTTACGTGGAAATTGATTCCATAAAATTCTGTATCCAAGCACATATTGTTGTAAAAATTGCAGAAAATCTAAATAAATATAGCCTCGTCATTTTTGCAAACTGAAACATGTTAATCGCTTTTAGTGCTCGGTAGGTTTAGTGTTCAATAAATATATATAAGAATAACTTCTACATCAAATAAGAATAATATAAATATATTTAAGAATAACTTCCGAATAAAAAGTTAGATCGATGTATTTAAAATTAAAAGGGATCTATTGTGCAAACTCCGATGTTAAAATTACTATAAACACACAAATAGTAAATACATGTAAAGTGTTCCGGACATTTTAAAAAAATTAATAGTTACAGTACGCAATTGTGCGACATTATTAATATCGTTTGGATTAAACGACGTTCATTTTTTTTCCGCGTCTACTGGACGGAGAGCAGTTAACCAAGCGATACGTTGACATAAATTGCTGCATACCGGAGCTTCTCTCGCCCTGTTCACTCCACATTTTTGGAGTCTCTGCGATTTATAAAATCTATTTGAAGGGAATAGGTTTCAGAATATAAAAGTATTTTTTAACACGTTTGATACTTTAAATATTTAATATAATATAAAATAAAGAAAGAAAAATTTATTTTTTCAATTACAAAACATATTTTAAATTTTCATTGAGGGCCCAAATAAAAAAGTTTAAAAAAATGCCTTTTTCATTTTTGCACGTAACCTCGTAAATTATAATTTTTGGAAAATCTTTTTTGCAGATCATTTCGTAAACCATTGCTTCTAATTGATTATACAAAATCAGGTCGTTTGGTACAATTATAAAAAAGTTGTTCTGTTTTAAAAATTCGTTCGAATACTTTCGTGGCTCGCTGAATAAATTTTATCTGTTATTACTAGACTGCGAATGTGTATGGAATTTTCAATTTTTACGGACAAAATTTAAGAAAGTGGTATGTACTACATAAAATTCTATTTCTATTGGCAATAACATTTGTAGTTCCAAAGTAAACTCCAGCATTTTTTGAACATTTTTATACACCATAAATGCATAAAGATCTAAAGGGAACAGTTTTCAGAATATCAAAGCATGTTTTAACACGTTCAATACGTTAATCGACAATCAAGTATTTGAAATAATAATTTCTGTATTATTGCAGCGCAATAAATACATAAAGTAAAAGAATTTTTTAAAAAATACTACTTTCAATTGCACCTCTCTTGAAACAATAAAATGTTTAACAGTTGCTAGGATAACAATTCCTTTGTGTGTGCAGTTTTTTTGTGAAAGTCGGTCAAAGCTACCAGTGTGAAGAGCTTGAATCCCTAAAAAAAACTTTCGAAACAGTTATTACTGTTTTTAGTGGAATTCCTTTTTTCTCCATTTTCACATGAAATGTGACATATTTCAATTTGACCACACTGACTAATATAGAGTACAAAGGGATCGATTTGGCGTGAGATAGTCCATTCAATGACATTAATGGGACGAGAAATATACAGGGTGTTTCCTAAATCATGGTACAAGCTGCTGACGAAAAAAAGGAATAACATTCTTTTTTATTGGCGCCTCGTTTTCGAGATAATCGAGTTTAAAACTGCAGCGAACACATGTGCTATACGCGGATAGAAATTGTCTGACGCGTCTGACCATGACCAACCAATTCTACTTGCTGCATATACTAAAGCACGCGAAACCTGACGGATCTTCGAACTCGATTTTCTCGAAAAAGCGTCGCTGAATAAAAAAATTTTACTTCTTCTTTTCCACTTGTTTCTGTATGTCGAATCTGCCACTGTATCAGGGATCGGCATTTTTGCCTCAATTGTGATATGAATTTCACTTTTTGATGAACAAATTTCTTTTTTCAATGTGTTTCTATTGTATTTTGTAGCCGATTAAAAACTAACTAATTTTATTCCCAACATATTTTTATCCAACTACCAGAAGTGCTCGAAAAATCGCGGCGACAGTTACGTGGGACACCATATATATATATATATATGGTGTATATATATATATATATATATATATCTTCGTAATTACCGTTACAAGTCGTCATAAATCTCTGTCGGAAATCTTTACTGAAAGAAAGTATTTGAAAAAATGTTTCGCTTCTAATAGCTTGAGAAAACCAATCACTTTTTTTCTATTGTTTCTTTTTTAATTTTAAGAGGAATACATTATGTTTATGAAACACAGATAAACATTCTTTGTCTAGACATTATTTTCACGAGGAATGCTTAGTGATAAAAAGTACCGCGAAAAACAAGCTATCAAAATCTCTGTATCGTTCGCAAAAATTATTTCTCATATTTCATACAAATCGTTACTAAAACTGATATACAGGGTGTCCCGCATACAATGGACAACCGATTAGGAAATAACAAATCGAGGGTGTAGGATCATCCTGTGGTAGCCGCGACATACTATATAATTTCTTTACACCCTGTACATGTATTCCTCATTCTACTAGCTAATTATCGTCTATTCGATGCTATTGATAAATTAATAAATAGGCAATAAACAAATTGGTAATGGATTTCCTACCGCAACTGTTTCTAAAACATTTCATCACCCGCCTAAAAGGATTATTTTCCCTTTGCTGAGTCATCAGATTCAGAACGCGTTTTCGAGCCGGAGTCCGGACGGGAAATCAGGTAAACGGAGGGATACTTGCCAGTCTTAACAGAGAAACCGGAAACGTGACTGTCAGAACACGTTAGGATCTTTTCTATCCACCTGGCGATAGAAACGTGTGCAACGAGAAGAAGACACGTGTAATCTCTTTTCCCTTTTATCCGCATCGTGAACGTTTTCCTGAACCAGTTAGGGTGTGTGGGATACTAGGAAGATCCACTTTTAGCTGCGAATTCGGAATGCGTTTCCGATTCGCCGACGTGAAATCGGCTGAGGGAAATCAGCTCACCTTTTAGAACCCGAAACGTGACCTCCTTGTACTGAGTAACCATGCATGTATGTGAATTTGACGAATGGAATATGTTACGGGTAAAACATTGTCCTCGCGAACATTTCTCTCTATTTTAAACGATGAAACAAATTGTCTTAATTATCGAATCAGAGATCGTATGCCAAATGATCGATCTACCCATACATATCGATTCTAGGAGATCCATATACTCCGGGACAACAAGGTAGCATGTAATATGTTGCTTATACGTGATCTTTATGCAAAATAAAAATTGTCTGTATGAATTGCAAGGAATAAAAACCAATTTGAATGTCATTTCTTCCCTAAATCTCTGTCGGAAATCTTTACTGAAAGAAAGTATTTGAAAAAATGTTTCGCTTCTAATAGCTTGAGAAAACCAATCACTTTTTTTCTATTGTTTCTTTTTTAATTTTAAGAGGAATACATTATGTTTATGAAACACAGATAAACATTCTTTGTCTAGACATTATTTTCACGAGGAATGCTTAGTGATAAAAAGTACCGCGAAAAACAAGCTATCAAAATCTCTGTATCGTTCGCAAAAATTATTTCTCATATTTCATACAAATCGTTACTAAAACTGATATACAGGGTGTCCCGCATACAATGGACAACCGATTAGGAAATAACAAATCGAGGGTGTAGGATCATCCTGTGGTAGCCGCGACATACTATATAATTTCTTTACACCCTGTACATGTATTCCTCATTCTACTAGCTAATTATCGTCTATTCGATGCTATTGATAAATTAATAAATAGGCAATAAACAAATTGGTAATGGATTTCCTACCGCAACTGTTTCTAAAACATTTCATCACCCGCCTAAAAGGATTATTTTCCCTTTGCTGAGTCATCAGATTCAGAACGCGTTTTCGAGCCGGAGTCCGGACGGGAAATCAGGTAAACGGAGGGATACTTGCCAGTCTTAACAGAGAAACCGGAAACGTGACTGTCAGAACACGTTAGGATCTTTTCTATCCACCTGGCGATAGAAACGTGTGCAACGAGAAGAAGACACGTGTAATCTCTTTTCCCTTTTATCCGCATCGTGAACGTTTTCCTGAACCAGTTAGGGTGTGTGGGATACTAGGAAGATCCACTTTTAGCTGCGAATTCGGAATGCGTTTCCGATTCGCCGACGTGAAATCGGCTGAGGGAAATCAGCTCACCTTTTAGAACCCGAAACGTGACCTCCTTGTACTGAGTAACCATGCATGTATGTGAATTTGACGAATGGAATATGTTACGGGTAAAACATTGTCCTCGCGAACATTTCTCTCTATTTTAAACGATGAAACAAATTGTCTTAATTATCGAATCAGAGATCGTATGCCAAATGATCGATCTACCCATACATATCGATTCTAGGAGATCCATATACTCCGGGACAACAAGGTAGCATGTAATATGTTGCTTATACGTGATCTTTATGCAAAATAAAAATTGTCTGTATGAATTGCAAGGAATAAAAACCAATTTGAATGTCATTTCTTCCCTTAATGATTTTAATAGAGGAGAAATCATGTAGGATGTTTCGTTTATCTAATAACGGATAAGGTAAAGTGCCCAAATATAAACCACTTTTTGTCGATGGCATTTTTTGATTATTTTAGAATGCTCTTTTTCGACCAGAAATTACCAGTTGTAGATGCATATCCTCCCTATAAGATGCTGGCGTCAAATTTGTTCAAAAATTAATACAGCTTGGGAAAAATATTTTTTGTTGTGGCGTGTCATTTGCAGGTTCCAGCGGAAGGGGTTCTTAATATGGTACACCTTGAGTCCCTAATATGACACCTAGTGCAATATTCGGCACCCACGCCAAGAATGTCAATAGCTATACCCATATTAGGGAACCCTTGGTAGTGCCATATTGGGAACTCCACGTGGACTGATAATACTAGCTACTGACAAAGAGAAAATGAATTTCAGCCCAAACCAACATTGTACCCTTCATACCGAACATTTTTTGTAAACAAATTTTTTTCGTAACTTCAGTGCGTCACGAATAGGGATTGCAATACCGGACCAAAAATACAATATCGGTATTCGGTATTTTTTTAAACGTTGTACCGGTATACCGGTATTACGAATTTTCATGAAGGTACAAAAACACAGTTGGTTAATAGGAAAAACATTAACTAATTTATTGAATTCATATTTTTGAAATGTGATTGTAAAAAACATAATGCATCTATTGAACTGTCATTAAGCCGTGAACGTATTTTTCTGCACAAATTACCTGCAGTTGAAAATGCTCTTTCCGCGTCCACGCTGGTTGGTGGTACTGTTAATAATGAGCGATATACAGTAAAAGCTCCTTCGTTGTCCAAAGGCCGGGGGGTTAGGTGGACAACGAGCGTGCCCGGACACTATTTTTGATTTATGACTGCGTCTAGATTCTAGATATCGCGCCGACCGCGCCGAGCGAAACTTCAATAGAGAGCCGAACATAGAGAAGGACAGAATGAGATACGGATCGGGTGACCGAAGCGTGTCGCCGTCGCGGCGACTGCGACTCTCCGCGTCTCTTTCTTTCATATACGCTGTCCTGCCTTGCGTTCGAAACTCTCATCGTCAATTAAACCACTAAATTCAGTTCAAATTATATCGTGTTTGGTATCATTTTACATTAGAAAAATGCCAGGAATATGTTGGTGAAAGTCCCATGAAAAAATAATGGAAAATAAAGAAGATAGAATTTTGGTATAAGTTATGATGACTCACGGGCGTTTGAACTGTGCCGACGACTGCGACTCTCCGCGTCGCGTTAGTAGTGGTTCACACCGATATACCGAGCCGAGATCAGTGTATTGAGTTGGAGGGGATATTTTATTAGCGTCTATCGTGCACGCCCTGTTTGCGACTATAGAGAATTTACTGTATTCGGTATACCGGTATTGCAATCCCTAGTCACGAAATATTTCCGTTATCATAAAGAAAATAGAAGCTTGTCAGTAATTACATGGTGATAAATTGCAATAAACAAGATGTCCAAAAGATCCTGTATAATTTTAAAATATCCAGACATTATGTGATTTCAGGGATTTTTTCTGGTACGACTGTTTATGTTTCATTGAAACGCACAGTTCTGTTCTGTGGGTAAAAAAGTTTATTTGAATCGTCGAAAATTGTAGGAATATTCAGATACCAGTTTAGATAATGTCTCACCTTATGCATACCAATAACATTGATACGGTTAGGTGCTTTAAAGTCTCGTGTCAGCGAAGATTATCCGGAATCCTTTAACGGTTAGTCGACGAATGTAGTATCGTAACCGACAGCATGATAGCGGAAACGAGATCTAGTTAGTTTACGTTCATGTTACGAGCAACGATAACCTATACACCATACACGATAGCCAGAGAGACAATTCGATATTCGATGACTACCTGAAGCTCTTTTCACACTAGTGTAAAAAAACATAGCATAATAAAAATATAGTGACCTGGCAACGACATAGCACGTTTTTTTATAGCAATATTTTCTTGTACCATTATACCCAACGAAAGGGATGAAATCAGCTACGTAAAAATTGGATATTCTTTACACGAACGATGCGACGTAGGTTGGAATAATAGCTCAAAGAAAAGAAAATCTATTTTTTCAATTACTATAATTGTGCTGAAGCAAAAATTGCGAACATCATTATTATATATGTCGAAAAATGTTGACAAAATAATTAAATTTAAAAACGCCAATTGACTTTTCTGTTTAGCACGATTTCAGAATTGAAAAAAATTCATTTTCCCATTTCAATTTGTACTTAGCTTACCATATAAATACATCGTTCAAAAGTTATCTAATTCGTGGAGGATTATTTCACCTCTTACATCGTTTTAACACATTATCAACCGGTGATTATTCCATAATCTTTTAAAAGAATCCTTCAATAGCAACAGCAATTTTAATCATAAACCAACAACTCACACTCAATAACAAAATCCAATAATTTCCTTCGGGATTATTGTGTAAAAGAAGATTTTTAAGCTTCCATTTGGTGCAGCACAATTATTGAAAAGCCTATTAATAGGTTACCGGTAGATAAAGTGTTAATTTATAAACAAAATACTAATATTTTTGGAACACCCTGTACAATCAAGAATGCGTCAGCAATGGTACACTCATCCTCGTAATATTGGGTTGGCAAGAAAGCAATTTCGGTATTTCAAGGTGAAATAGGGCCCAATTTTTTTATTCAAGCAATGAATATTTATGAATAAGATCTTTTTCCTTTTGTTCGATGATCTTTTGCCAAGATGAATAAATAAGAAAATATTTTATTGATTAAAGTTCATCGCTAGAATAAAGAAATTCGGTTTTATATTTCGCCTTCAAATACCGAAACTACTTTCATGCCAACCCAATACATAGTATTGTAGTGGCGAATGAAAATAATTAGACTGCGGATCTTGATGCAAATTAAAAATTCTCTGCATCGATTGCAAGGAATAGAAGAGAAATTATACATATATTGAAATCTTCAATTTCTAAAATTTTCCAACAATTTCGAATTTTATCTACTCAATTTTGCTATAAATGCATAAAGATCCGCAGTCTAAAAATAATAATCTACAGTAACTAATTCCTGTAACTTATTCTTAAATAAACAGGAACTACATAATAAATTGAATTATGCAATGGTACTAGTATGAGGAAGATTTTCTGACAAGTTCATCCGTTTTATTAAGCTTAAGGAATAAATGTTTGTACGAACCTCGAGCCTTTCATTGTTCTTCGTCAAATACCATATTAATAACGAGTAATAAAAACTATTGTATTATTCAACCATGAATAAGTATCTCTAAAGAATGAACGCAAACAATACGAATGAAACATCAGACTGAATTAAAGTATAAAACTTGTGCTTGAAATATATTCAGAATTAATAGACTAGACAAACAGAGAGAACATATGAGAAGTTTATAATTTGTCAGACATTTTAAAATGCTTTTCCGCGAACGATCAGAACGGAAATCATGCGTTCAGGTGAACTGAAACGGACGAACGCGCTCGATTTCCTCAGTTGGATTCAAACTTCGTGGCAAATAAATGTGGGAAGTATGCATCGTGAAAAATAGGATGGGTAGACGCGTGCACGACGAAGACGCTGTTGAAGATGGATGAATCCAGCAAGATGATTTACGGCACCAAGATAATCTACAAGTGGAAATCCTTCCGCCGATGTTCCATCCGCTACTGCTTAGCGGTAACGTATCGTTACGCGATTGAAATTAATTACTCGAATAAACCGCATTATTCAGATAGCTTAATCACGATAATAGAAACCATCTATTTAATCCAGCGTCAGCCTCGTCATTAAAACTATTATTTCGTGTTGTATTTGACAGTATGCTTGACTAATTGTAAAGTTGTTTTATTGGGACATTACTTCGGTTTCAAATAGTAAGTGTGAGCTAACAAATCAAATTCGCTTTTTGAAAGGTATACCATTATTAGACTGCGGATCTTTATGCAAAATAACTATTTTCTGCCTGAATTGCAACAAACTGGAACGACATAGAAATTTGTTTTCGTTCCTAATATGTTTAACACTAAACCTACCGACCATCCAAAGTTACGAATGTGTATGGTATTATAAAAATAACAAGATTAAGTTTATTTATATTTTGTGCGATTTTTACTGTAATATATACTGGAGACAAAAAATATATTCAATGAGTTCCCATAAAAACACAATTACAATTTCAATAATCGTCAAATCAAAAATCTAAAGTGGATCATTAGACCTCGTGGTAGGTTAATAGGTTGAAAATAATAAATTACAGTATTTCTAGATTTTTCTAATGGTCTTGCTGTTTTGAATTACACCTACTCATTTTTGCCATAAATGCATAAAATCCGTTGTCTAACGATTACACTGTACAGGGTGTAAAGAAATGTTTGGTCTTGGCAGCCATAGGCGCATTATTTACATCTTCGGATCTATGAAGATCTGCAATAGAACGGGTCAGCTAAATTGTCGTTGACCTGGAATTTCGCGGTCTTTGTTTTGATTGCATTGTATTTTACTTTTATCCCCATATGCATGTCCTCTTTGTCACCATCTTCGTACTCTGTTAAAAAAACTATTGGAAGTCGAAAATGAATTAGTTTAGACGATAGAAATTTTTTCTATTTTTCCATAAGTAAAGCGAACACTGTGAGTAGGTTTAAAACACTCGTCATGCCTGCACTGAAAACATACACCCACAGAAAGGGATTACGTTCGGGATTTGTAGTCGTCGAGATGGACGTATAACCGAGGGCTCATAAGTCAAACGAGTTATTACTGGTGAGTGTGCCTTTGATGATTTTAATGACGTTTGCTCGATCCTCCATGAGAGTCACTGAATTTACCTCGATTTCAAGTTGAGATGAAACCACACGTGTGCACTTCTCCAATGCTTTAATAGAAGAAAGAGATCGATACATCGATATTCGATATATGTACATTGACAAATTGATCCGCGTGGCGATTGTGCACATGAGTGATTGAGACGTGCTTCCCTCCAGTGACAGCCAGAACAGTGAAATATGAATTTGAATTAATGAAGTGCAAATATACATATAAGAGTTATCTGGAACTATAAGAAATATAATAAGATTCTTCGACGAGAATAGTACGAACCTTTTACAAGAACAATCTGAACCATAGAACGCTACGAATCTTCGTTTTAGGACAGTTTTTTAAAATTTGAATTTAAACTTAAACTTTGAACTTAAACTTTGAACATCAACTTTTAACATTAACTTTGAACTTCAGCTTTGAACTTTAACTTTGAACTTAAACTTTGAACTTAAACTTTGAACATTAACTTTGAACTTCAACTTTGAACATCAACTTTTAACATTAACTTGGAACTTTAACTTTGAACTTAAACTTTGAACTTCAGCTTTGAACATTAACTTTGAACTTCAACTTTGAACTTTAACTTTGAGCTTTAACATTGAACTTAAACTTTGAGCTTTAACTTTGAACTTGGAACGTGCTCTGAACGTTATACCATTACGAACGATATGTGCGTTTTACAAACTTAAAGTTCACGAACTATTGTTTACGAACTAGAGCGTTAATTGTCCCTGAATCAGCGGCAATCTTGCACAGGACAAGGCTCGAAACAATTATTTATAGTGCAAATCAATAAAGATGGAATCTAGCAACTAAGTAACGCTTCTATTATTGGAATTTATTATTAGTTCGAATAATGGAGGTTCTACTGTACTACGATTTCCTTTGCACTGTAACTAAGTAACACTTCTATTATTGGAACTTATTATTAGATCGAATAATGGAGGTTCTACTGTACTGCGATTTCCTTTGAACCTGAACGATCGAAGGATAATATACACACAAAAACAATGAAAAAAAATGAGAAAAATAGTTCGCATTTTCTTGACTATATTCTTATATGATTGTTCATTACTGGTAGTTTTAATTAAATAACCTCCTTAATTTTGTTCACAATATATGTATGCATATTTTAACCAGAAAAAATATATTTATTCTTCATACTAGTGTCTACACAATGACGTAGGTAAAAGAACCGCTCGTTCATGATTTATTGATGTGAGATTTTATAAAATTATCTGTATAAATGAATAAACTTCTGTGAAAATGCACCGGGAAAGAGGGAAAAAGAAAAACAGAGAGGACAGTTGGGTTACTCACTGAATCTCTGATAACATCGATAATATGATAACAATTACTACATTTTCCATTGAAATGTGTCGATTTGACATTTAAATGAATGAATGATATGTATATTGCATATCTGACAACATCGATAATATGATAACAATTTTCTATATTTTACACTGGAATGTACATATACCAAATTATTGCAACGACTGTTAAATCCCGTTACGGCCTTGTAAACCGTTACTTAGTATATTTGTAATTTTAATTTTGCCACAAATATTTTTAAAAAAATTATATGTACATAAATCCTTAATAATGAAAATTATATGTTTTACTTACGTATTTGTTTACTTACCTTCTGTATAAAAATGATAATTTCGTTTTATGTTCTGAAATACATTAATATAATAAATAATAAATTTAACAATAAATTAGTCTCGTTGAAGATGAGAATATCTATACTATTTCTACATCATTTTATGTGTACCATTTCTCAATCCTATTTTCTTACGTTCAATAATAGCGGAAATAATTTAGGTGTTCAAGTTAAAATTAACACTGGAATTTGGAATGGAATGAAATACAAAATTAATACTTTATTGGGATAAAACTATCTCTTTACTCTACCAAACTAATTTCAATTTCTTTACTGTAAAGATAAACTGTTGCAGAACATCAATATTGTGATAGCTCCTAGGGTTTATACAAAAACCGACTTTTTAAAACATCGGTTTTCGAATTTTAACTTTTCCATTCGAATATTTACAGATAAAAAACAAAACATATTTACAACTTAAAATAGAAGTTTTTAATTTTTTTTATTTATAATAATTCAAAAAGACAAAAATGGAAAACATAAGGTACATATACATAAAATTATTAAAATAAAAAATTAACAAACTAATGCCCTTAAAAAATCACAGAAATTAACAAATGTTTTATATTTATGTAAATTATTATTTTACTTCTTTCTTTGTTTAATAAAATATGACTTCAAAAAGCAAAGAACGTCAATGGATTTATTGCTTAGTCGTGTCCTTATTTTGGACACAAAATGACCAGAAATAGAAAAAACTATACTATATAGCTACTGAACTGGACTTAATTGTCTTTGAAGCATTAAATAATAAATCTAAACTTTTTGTTCTTCTATTTGTAGCCTCCAAGACCAAAAACTCCTTCTTTAATGTTTGAGGGCTAGAGGAAGTCACTTCTTCAGGTTCTTGCAAATATCTATTTATTGCTATTTCCATAGCATTTTTCATCATAGATATGTATGTCTTGATTTTCTTCTTCGTCACTTTCTTTAACATCGCGTCATCTTCTGTAGAATAATCTTTATAAATATAATCTTGATAACATCTGTCCGGATAACTTAATAATGTCAGTTTTTGTAGCTAATGGAAGAAATTTACTAGAAGATTTTGTTCAAACGGTCTATGAATTTTGTAAATGGAGGAGAAGTGTTACTAATCCCGTGTATCTGCTTTCTTCAATTCGTGTCTTTCGTGTCGGTTTTCAAAACCGGTTTTTAGAAACCAACAAACCCTAATAGCTCCTTGTGCCTTGCAATTGATGCACAAATTTTTTATTTTGCTTAAAAATCCGGAGTCTACAAATAACAATTTTCCAAAAATTTCTTATCAATGATCAATGTTACGTCCTAGGGTGGACGTATGTTATAGATTTAAAAGATTAAATTGATAGATTTTAAATTGAGAATAAAACGTAGTTTTGAACCTACCTGCATTCACCGGCTTCGGTTCGGGTAATTGAGGATTTGTTAAATACTAAGTGACTTTGATCTTGGAATTGGAACGAAGAAATCGAAGTTGGGTAAACTCTTTTAAAATCTTGGTTTTGTATAAAAATTAACAAGAATATATTCTATTGAACAAATTTAGGGTACATTGAGTTATTGAAAGCTTATAATAAATTTGTTAGTAATTACCAATACGCAGTTGTTTCGCTCGCAGGAGAAGATGTTGTATCTGTTTAACAGCTCCGCAACGGAAATGATGATGAAGAAAATAATGATGACGATGATGATGATATTCCGGCGGGTTATCTTCGCCAATCTCTCTTTTCACTTATTTTATTACACTGACGAACATATTTAAATTGAATTGATTGGTACTGTAAACTTCTTGACTATTGAATCTTGAATGCAAAAAAGGCTGTTTACTGTGACTTTTGACTATTGAATGTTTACTATTGAATCTTGAATTCTGAATGCGCTCCTGATGATGAGCTGTCCCTTTTATAGGTTGATCAATCCATTGTTCTCGTAGGTGAGTGCGTCTTTACCAATTCCGTTTAATCGCTTTTCTTCTTAGTCAATTTCTTCTTAATCGTATGCGTTGCATCTTTTATCTTTCTATTGGCCGGATCATATTACTCTGTACGTCTTCCTACATTAGGGGAAACGCACCATTTCTTAGACTTATTAGTCATGAGGTGGCTGCATCATCACCAATTCTTTTTAATCGTTTTCTTCGTAATTGCTTTCTTCTAAATCGTGCACATTGCATCGATCGGAGAACAATTTTATAGGTTGATCAATCCATTGTTCTCGTAGGTGAGTGCGTCTTTACCAATTCCGTTTAATTGCTTTTCTTCTTAGTCAATTTCTTCTTAATCGTATGCGTTGCATCTTTTATCTTTCTCTTGGCCGGATCATATTACTCTGTGCGTCTTCCTAAATTAGGGGAACGCACCATTTCTTAGACTTATTAGTCATGAGGTGGCTGCATCATCACCAATTCTTTTTAATCGTTTTCTTCGTAATTGCTTTCTTCTAAATCGTGCACATTCCATCGATCGGAGAACAATCCATTGCTCATCAATTCATCCGAAAATCCTCACACTCTTCAGTGATGGACAGACTTCAGCAAATATTCGCTCACGATTTATTTTCAGAACTAACACAATAAAATAAATCTCGCTATGGTCTCAATTTGTTCAATGAAGATTTAAATTGAAAATAAGTTTTCTTAATTCTTTCGCACGCTGTGTGGTATAATATACGATAGTTTGACATAAAATTTAATATTTGATATTTTATTTCTCGTACAACATTATTGAAGTAAGTATATAGAAAGATATTAAGAAAATGTATGTTATGCTTGATTTTATCATCAATTATTATTATTGGCTAAACCACTGGACGTGACATCAATGTTATTTCCCATTTTATATGTTTCTTCAAAATCAGAAGTTGTAACCTCGGTCTCGCTGCTATTTTTAATTACGAAATTACCATAGTTATTGAGAATTTCTCGTGAATCGGAAATTTAGTATTCAAATACATTTCGGTTCCACTGTATGTCTTCCTCTTAATCAGGACTTAGCGGAGGTATGGCAATAGAACCTTACTAACGGTGTACATAAATAAAGATTGAACGCGGAGCAACTCTATAGTAGTAAATCGATCATTTTGTTGTAGTTGTGCAATGGTATATATTTTCGCATGTGCGCGTATAACATTGTATAATTTCTGTACGGCCGTAAATCTAGCGTAGAATGTTGAATATCGCGCACGGTTCGCGTTACCTCAAATTTATCAGAGTAAAGCGGCGATTGAGGATGGGAGCTTCGTAGGATCCGAAATACCGTCGCTTCTCGTGACAGTCGCAGCGCAAATCGTTGTTTGTGTCGGCGAAAAACGACACCAAGGGATTAACGGGAAAGGAATAACAGGCGACAGGTCCGATAAGCCACAACGACTAACGATTTTAAAAAATCGCTGGCGTCGCGTCGGTGAGCCGGATTAAAATCGATTATCAATATTAAACGCGGTGGGAGTCATCTTCTATGATTCAGACCGGCTGGCTTTCTTCTGCTGTTTATATACGGAGAACCATCTTGCAAATTCATGCAAATCGCATGCGTCCAAAATTATTTAAAAACGTATTAAACACGCGCGCCTGATATCGATTCCATTCAACTCCGAATATTCGGTTTGAGCAATTTTGTTTGCAATAGTGTTCAGGTAAAAAGGTGCCATCTTTTTAAGCCCTTGCATTACGATTTATTTTACGGTTTCAGTAATTAGAACATTCTTGTAGTTCGTAATTTCTTGAAAAAAAAGAAAAAAATGTATACAGTAATCGCTCCTTCGTTGTCCTGAATCGTGGGCACGATCGTTGTCCAGTGCCTACCCAATCCACTGCCTGTCAACGAGAGGATTAGGCCTGCGTGGATCTGGTCTCCAGATGTGTCCCAGGACTGTCTAGACCCGCGCAGAACGGAGAACAATAGGAAAGGAATATGGCAAGGAAATAAGGAGTTTTTTAAAGCCAGACAGTTGACTGCTTTTGACTGCGAATGCTTTTCTTTGTCATTTAACTAGCCGTTTCACTAAAGACGCAGTCATAAATCAAAAATAGTGTCCGGGCACGGTCGTTGTCCGCTCAAATCCCCGGCTTTTGGACAACGAAGGAGCTTTTACTGTATCTATTGTATGCCTATATGTTTCTAATAGCTGTACATCAACAAAATCAAAATAGAACTTTATTTCGATTTGAAGAAAATTAATAAAACATACATATTTATTAGACTCTGCTCAGAATCTTCATCGCGTGTCTGACTCAGTATTGTAGGGCAAGGGGTTAAAGTTTTAAGGATAGTTTTACGTTTTACATGCCGGAATAACATGAATATTATGAATAATGGAAATATGATGGAGTTTGATTTCAAGTCGTTAGCAATTAAAAAAAAGTCAGGTTACTAATAGTAATCATTAGACAGCGGATATCTATGCAAAATAAAAATTTGTATATTACATAATACTAATAATAATACCATATTAAATATGATGGAGTTTGATTTCAAGTCGTTAGCAATTAAAAAAAAGTCAGGTTACTAATAGTAATCATTAGACAGCGGATATCTATGCAAAATAAAAATTTGTATATTACATAATACTAATAATAATACAATATTATATATTAATAAAAAAAATAGAATTATAAATATGTTAATAAAAAGTAGAGATGTACCAAATAAACAATTTGTAACTTATTTTCTACTTATTTTTCTCAAAGTTATGCTGACAATATGTAAAGTGGATAGTACTAAGAATATTTTACCATACATTTGTTTTATGTAATTGATTTAAACAAAATTGCAGGAAACTGAAAAGTGTATCAACTTGTTCTAGTCTCCTTCACATACGATTTAAAGTTTTAAAGAAAAGAAACTATTTACTGTTATTGAGAACTCGTAATGACAACAGTTATGATTAGACAGCGGATCTTTATGCACAATAAACATTTTGTATCTGAATTGCAACAAACTGAAGTGAAACAGGAGTTTATTTTCTTTCTCAATATGTTTAATAGGTAGAAAAGAATATTAATAGTATTTTAAAATTCTTCTAATGTTTTTACTGTTTTAAATTACATCTACTCATTTTTGTTCTAGATGCATCAAATCCGCTGTCTATTGTAGTATACACTTATTGTACTTATTTCAATTTATAATTGGTTTATATTATTATCTTGAAATTCTCACAAAAGTACTGACATTGTATCTGTTGTATTTCATTATGCACTAACAAAGTATACATTTCCTGAGAATATACCACATTGTTCTTCCTTTGTGTTGAACAGCAACTGCAGGAACAGGTATTTTAACTAACGCACATGTAAAAAACTTGTATTTATACTTCCATACTTCCTCTGCTGTTTACGAGGCGGTCTTTCATATTTTTGCGGTCGTATTTATTTTCCCCACGTTACTTCATAATATTGTAAAACATTAATATTTTACTGTTCCTGAGGTACAAATGTTTTTCTGAGATAAATATACATTTATAGCATGTGTGGAATGTATTTCGGGTCATTATCTGCTTGGTGGAAATAATTGCTTGCCATAGATGTTTCCGTAAACAATGGTGACACCTCCTTCATTATATTGGGTTGACAAGTATTTTAAGGTAAAATAAAACCGAATTTCTTTATTCAAGCGATTAATATTTTCTTATTTATTCTTTTTGGCAAACGATCATCGAACAGAACGGAAAATATCATATTCATTAATGTTCATTGCTTGAATAAACAATTGAGCTCTATTTCATCTTAACACTAAACCTACCGGGCCTTAAAAGTAACTGGTACACGTTCCCTTATAAAAATGACAAGATTGATTTTATTTAGACTTTGTGCAGCTCCACTCAAGATTACAATTTCGTTTATACTCTTCCGGTTTCTTTGAATACCTCCGTAAATTGTACTTTAATTTGTATTATTTGCTACAAATTGCATACAAATTTATATACAAAAAACTAAAATAAGTTACGGTAAAAAATTTTTAATGTACCATACACGCAGAGAAATGAAATCTTTCGCAAGGTACATCTGTCTCAATATTCAGTGCCTCCACCATTCGCATTTTATTGTAAAACTGCATTAATCTACTGTAAGACACCATTACTGTCACATTAATGTGTTTGCTTTTATTTATTGCAAGAAAGGTTCAACAGCTTTTGAAATCAATAGAGTAATTATGTCCCTGCATTGTTTAATGCATCGGCTGATATTTTACAACATGCCGCGATAATACGTTTCTTCATATCAGTCACTGTAGTTGGAGCTTCAGCATTTATATATTTTTTAACGCTACCGAATACAATCAATCGTTTTTGTTACAATAACGTTTGATGTATAAAAAAAATGTTTTATACATACTTTTCATGAAAAAGTGTGATGTTTTATGAAAAAATTTTGCAAAAAAGAGTTAATTGTTACAAGTTAGTTTACATTAAATGATTCGCCATTGAAAGACGCGCAAATTGGATTTTGAAATTTCCGTCTAGGCCTAACAGAGTTGGGCAAAAATTTAATCAACGATTGACGAATAAATTTCTACTTCAATCGTTAATCGCAATTAACAATTAATCTCCTAGTTTAGTCTTTAATCGCGGTTAACGATGAAATACTTATTAATCGCTAATTGCGGTTAACGATTAAATACTTATTAATCGTTAATTGGGAATAAGGGTTAAATTTCTACTTTGGTCGTTAATTGCGATTAACGATTACATTCCTTTCAATTGTAATCGTCAATCGGATAATTGATTAATGATTAACTGCTGAAATTTCGAAATGAAATGCGAAATCAAAACTATATGAATACTGAAAAAAATGTAGATTGAGTTTAGGTGTATTTTGATTTGGTCTATAATACAAACTTTGATTACGTGGTTTTATGTTTTTTTCGATGATTTCTTTTTTTAATTAACGATTAACTTCATCAATCGATTGAATCAATTGCCGATTTTTCGATGATTTATTCTTTTAATCAACGATTGACGATTAACTTCATCAATCGATTGAATAAGTCTCCGGTTTTTCGATGATTTCTTTTTTTAATCAACGATTAACGATTAACTTCATCAATCGATTGAATCAATCGCCGATTTTTCAATGATTACCTTTTTTAATCGTACACATTAATCAATCAATCTTGATTAAAATTTTAATCGATTGATGCCCAACTCTGAGGCGTAGTAGTCGATTTTTCAACCTCAACTTTCAGAACTTTAACATGAATGTCGGCAGTTAAAAAAATTATAAGAGAAATATTTTTTTGAGTTTCGGTATCATACAAAAATTCCATTGCAATCGGCGTGTTGCAATTGGGTAAGTAGTACCCACGTATAAAATATGGTTATGAATAAGAAGACAGTCGAAACGTTTTCTCATTTCATTTTTTGAATAAAATTCTTTCACCGAAAAGTACTCGTTATGTATACATATAGTCAGTCACAAAAGTTCTCCATGCACGGTTTAAAATAATGTAACTTCTTAAAAAGTGGACCAAATGACTTACAGTAAACTAATTCTTGCAAGTTCCTGAAGGAATTCAACCATTTAATCCACTTTAAGAACGTTAATATAGTACATGCTACTTTTATTCTCAATGTGCTTATACTTCAGCTAATTAAATCTCTGCGCTTGTATTATTTTAGCGTTGAAATACGTTAGCAGAG